>JAHDVF020000151.1:0-600000 GCA_022606425.2 Lepidostoma basale
CTTTAATAAAAACACTTGGTGATTACTTTCTGACGTAGAATTCACAAGTCTGGTCAGAAATTGCAAAAAAATAAATAAATAATTCAAATGTCACTTAATGAGTTTTACCTTTGAACCGACGATATACACAACGTAAATTGCTTTGGAGATAATAAAAATGGCTGGTCGTTATATTATAACAGTTCTTTAAAAATGTGATTATTGATTCATTTTGTTCCCTGTTTTTTTGTTATTTTGATCATTTGATAACAATTCAATATTTTGATTGCTTTTCCAATTGGCATCACCAGAGATAAATTGATTCGACATTTTCCACTATAATTATTTGGAAGATATCAATGTAAATACTTTTAAATCGCAGAACAACGGTTCACACAGCTCTCTGACCAATCTCGTTATCGATAAGAATTATTTTGGTGTTATGTAATAATCTTATTGGAATATTCAAAAACATCGCATAAGTTTGGTTATTTTATTTCACGCGGTTGAAAATTAATATGCAATTGATCTTGTCACATTTTCCTCGATCTTCATCTATTTCTTGATCCGTTTAAATCATTAACTTATAGCGTCTGTATCATTCTTATGCATTCATTATTTCCACGTGTCTAAACTATCTTAATGACCCTTTCATTATAGTGTTCATAATTTAAATCACACTGCATTCACTTTTTATATTTACATTTGACACATTTTGATATTAAAAAGAAAAAAAGAAGATATCTTTCAGAGACTTTCACAGTACATTAATAAAGGTTTTTTGCTTAATGCTTTCTAATCTTAATAGATGACGCTAGTGTAGAGTGAACATAAAAATGTAAAGATATGCGTAGAAACCTACCATATATACAAGTTCCAAAAATTTGTCAGACGTGGTGGTCATAAGGCGGAATGGGGAATGTTGTTAAACGTGAAGCGATCGCCCAACCCAACCAATGACAGGTCATAAGTCCTGTAAACGCCTCGGCCACCACCTTCTGTTCCCAGAAAAAAATTACATCTTCGTCTCTATTGAGATACAATTAATCCTTATAGAAGATATCTTATTTTTTGTATGCAACAGGTCGTTTGAACGTTATAACTGTAATTTTTTAAGCTGTTGTATTGATTCTCATGATATGTGATAGATAGCTAATCAATCGCCATTTTATTATCACGTGAATTTTACACCAGGCCAAAAATATTATTTTTACATTATTTTTCAAATAACATTAGCGTGTGATTCGAAACGAATGATTTATTATACCACTTGTTTTTGTGTTATGTTATTTTTAACGTTGCTTAAAAATAGCTCGTATAATTAAGGTTTTATTCGCCCCTTATTTCGTTGGTACAATTTGCTGCAAATCATAATTCTCCCTGAGCTCACGCTTCCACTGGGTGAAGGACCCACCTCTCTAGAGATTATATTATTTTTGTTTGTTTTCAATGTTCGCCCACGCCATATTTGGATAATTAATTTTGTATTTTATATGTACGACCTTATTTTACTCGCTAAATAAATTTTTCCCTTTGAACATGATAATTATTTGTTACAAAGTAAATATATTAAAAAAAAACAGACTCGCTGTTTTCTCCTTTTATAAACAGATAAACGTGGAAAGTATTTTTGTTCTTGGAAAAACATAATTTATAATTTAGCTAACGGGTGATTTCATTTCTGTTTTAGACTATCCTTAATGTAGGTACAATTTGTTAATATTATGGTTTTATAATTTTTTTTTTAAATAATTTTTTTTTAATGAAAATTGTTTACTGAAATTATAATTTAATAGTGATCTAAAGAGTAGAAAGCATGGCTCTCCATCTGGATAGATAATTTATCGTTAACATCTCTGGGTTGAGATCAGAATAAATGCAGTTGAGATGAGGTCTCTAAGACGTATGTGTGGTAGAACGATGTACGACAGAATCTCAAATGCTGATATTAGAAAGGAATGTAGAGCAAAAGAAGATATTATGAACAAAATTATGAAAAATTCGCTGCGTTGGTTCGGACACATGGAGCGCATGGGTGAAGAAAGAATGGTTAAAAAATTATAGGTTAACGATGTAAATGGAGTACGGAGTCGAGGTAGACCGAGGAAAACATGGCATGACCAAATTAATAAAATTAAACAAAGATTAATTGTATCTCAATAGAGACGAAGATGCAAATTGGAAACAGAATATGGTGATCGAAGTGTATACAGGAGTTATGACCTGTCATTGGTTGGGTTAAGCGCACGCTTTATGTAATACAACATTCCCCATTCCACCCTTCTTACGACCACCATGTCTGACAAATTTTTGGAAGTTGTATATATGTTAATATGTAACACCCAACTTCACATGTTAGTTTCAATCTACACACTAGCGCCATCTATGAAGATTAGATTAATCCTTGAATTGATAAGCAGCAATGCGTAAATAAAATCCAGTATTCGTCTACACGTATTTGTATACATTCAAACTTTTTTTGTGTGAAAAGGGTTCTTACTAACCGTATCTATACGTACAATTAAAAAAAAACATGTAATAGAATCGTCATTTTGATGTTACGAAAATAATCAAGTTCCATCTGATCGTTCAAAACACACGATTCACTGAAGAAGGCTTAATTTACACTTAGAACTTTATTATTCCAACTGTCGCCAGAGAAAATTTACACGCTTTTCGGTAAAAGAGTTTCATCTGCTGCAGATGGAAACCTTTTATTCCAAGATACACACCCGAAATCAACAAAACTTTGACTTCATTTTTCTCAGCTTTTTACTTTTGACAGTTGGAACCTTCTTACTCTCAGGTGACGATTATGACAATTATATTCAATTTTAGTATTCGATAGCAAGCCAAAATATATCATTACATGTTAATAAATAAACTTAAGGCATTGATACTGTGGAATTCCAATGTTTCTGATTTTGTTGCATTGGTAAAATATTATGGAAATGTAATTATAATGACCGTTAACTCACGAAACAGGAATACTCAGGGCACGTTATGAGAAACGATAAATGCAAACTGCTACAATTGATGAATAAATCCTGTCTAGAAAACCTTCGATAATAGGTCAGTGCAGCATAACATCATTTCTTTAGAGCTGCTATTTGAGTAAAAATAGCTTTGATGGTTTGATCTCCGATAGCAGATGAACAAGAAATATCTATACATGAGGGAGTATGGTAGTTATCCGTGGCTCTATCCCACGGCATTTCTTCTGGGAATGCTCGGAACCAATTCTTTACAGCTTCGAAGAGATGGACATCTAATAACCCATGTCTTCAGATTAATTAGGGGATACTTTGAGAACTCGGCCGTACTGGAGGATGTTGGTCTTTTTGTCCCCGATAGATATCTCCGACAGCGACAGCACAGATTGTTTTACCTACCGGCCGCCAGAACCAATCTGCCTCTGGTGACACCGGTGGGAAGAGCAATTAGTCTGCTGAACGCGGTCTCCTCGGAGATCGACGTCTTTCATGTTAGTGAAAGTACGTTCAGGGGGCAAATACTATTGACTTTAGAAAGTATCTTGTCTTCCTAATGTCGAACCATCTCTAATGCGTTCCTGGTACTTTGTTGTATTTTTATAATATTTTACCTGTACTTAATAGATGCCTTAAACATTTTCCTGTTTGTAATGTCTATTGGGTTAGTAAACTGATTTGATTTGATTTGAAGAAGAAGAAGAAGGTAAAATATTCAGTCTATCGCTTGAGACGCTAAGTTTGAAATATTTATTTTTTATTGTGCCTGGTTCGGCGACACATTTGTGTAGTATGTAAATAAATTTATTTGAACATCGCAAGTTTTGCACCATTTCTGATGCGAGCACGAGTCTATCCCGATACACGTTCACAAGTTTTCCCCGTCCAATCACCGAGGCAGGGGCCTCCCCCACCCCCGCGCTCTGATCGCTCTATTCAAATATTTTCATCCGTCGCTATTCAAACAGGAGTATTTGCATCTTCATATTCTCGGGCGTACAACCTTTTTATATTTCTTCTTCCTACATGAATTGTACAGTCGCTGGGAATTTGTACAATTTCTATCAATCCGCGGGCGCTACTTATCGTACCCTTCTTGCAGTGTACCCGTGTTCACCAAAAGGCACTTGTTATCCAAATGTTATATATTTTGTTTTCTTGTTTTATTATCAACGTCAATGTTCTGGTGTTTCAAATCAACCACTTCTTTTGGTGTCTTGTTAGGACTTCCCGATATTGACTATCGGTAGTATATGTGGGTGATTGATAATACGCACTTACCTCAATCTGTGCTATACCGTGCCGCCGACAATATCAGAGTACCTATACCGATCTTAAATAATGTATTTCTAACAACTGATATAACTAACTAACTTACCATCACGCCGTCTCCCCGGAGGGGTAGGCAGAAAGAATGGAACGCCACACTGTTCTGTCCTGACATACGCCTCTCGATTCCTCTACATTCATACATCTTGTCATGCACGCACGTCGATTTTTCCGACTCCTCACGTGACCGACATTCAATAGTTGATTGATTTGATCGTGCCACGTTTTCCTCGGCCTTCCTCTATTTCTAGCTCCGTTCACGCCGTTTACATATACCTTCTTTACCATTCTGTCTTCACTCATTCTTTCCATGTGTCCAAACCATCTTAATGACCCTTTCCTTATTTTGTTCATAACACTTTCATTCGCACCACATTCACTTCTTATACTTGCATTTGTCACTCTATCAAATACAGATTTGCCACACATTCGTCTGAGAGATCTCATTTCTACTGCATTTATTCTACTTTCATCCTTCTTTTGCCAGTTCCATGCTTCACTTCCATACATAAGGGTCGGCACAAGAACACCATTGTGCACTGCCATCTTGGCTTTTTTGGATAGGGTTTTGTTTGCGATGACAACTTTAAGTGCACCATTTATTCTGTTGCCTGCCCCAACCCTTCTTTCAATATCCTTCTCCACCCTCCCATCCTTTGTAAACATACTTCCTAAATAAACAAATTCATCCACTTGTTCCAGATTTTCACCGTTTACACTAATGTTGCAGACTGTCATGCTTCCTTCTTTTTCGAAAATCATTACCTTAGACTTATTCACATTCATCATCAAATCGTATCGCTTGCATACCTCATACATACTAGACACCAGGGCTTGCAGTTCGTGCTCGTTGTCTGCAAGTAGCACAGCGTCGTCCGCATACAACAAACAGCTTACTGCCACACCTTCCATTTTTGCACCTGCTTCCAACCCTTTCAGCTCTTTCATACACTTGTCCATATATAGATTAAACAACCATGGAGACATTACACACCCCTGTTTGACACCTTTATTGATATCAAACCAGGCTGTAAGATCCCCATTTACTCTGACACTAGCAGTGCTTTCTGTGTACAGCGATGTAATTGCCGTGATCAGTTTTGTGTTTATTCCATATTCCGACAATATTTCCCACAGTTTACCTCTATCTACGCGATCATATGCTTTTTGCAAATCGACAAACGCACAGAAGAGTTTACGGTTTTTGGCCATAAACTTCTCTGTCACTGTACGAAGTGCAAAAATTTGATCCATGCATCCTCTGCCATTCATAAAAGCGCCTTGCACATCCCAAACTCTATCACTCGTCGTCTTTCTTACTCTTTCTATTAAAATTCTGCCATAGATTTTACCAACAACACTCAAAATACTAATAGCTCTGTAGTTTCCACATTCCATATGGGATCCTTTTCCTTTGTACAGAGGCAAAATAACTGCTCTCCTCCAGTCGAGTGGGGTATATCCCTCCTCCAAGCATTGGTTGAACAGTTTACATATCCATGCGGAAACTACTTCGCCACCGTTTTTGATAAATTCTATAGCGATGCAGTCATACCCTACAGCTTTTCCACTTTTCATTGCTTTCACAGATCTTTCAATCTCATTCATACTTATTTTTTCTGTATTGTCATTTATACCAATCGCGTTTACACCAGTTCTAATGCTTTCATCAACACTTGTATCACCACCATACATTTCTTTAAAATACTCCATCCATCTCTCTTGTACGATCTTACTTTCCGTTAACATTCTTCCCTCACTATCCAAAATTGCTTTCACACATCCGCTTTCAGGAGGATTTCGGGCTTTCTTCACTTCCTTCCAAAACATTTTAATATTGTCCCCGAAGTTCTTTGTCATTTTGAGCCCTTCTTCCTCCCTCAGCTTTTCTTTTTGCACTTTCACTACCGACTTCACTTTCTTCTTGCACACCTTATACAAATCTTTTGCACTTTCATACTTACCTCTGTCATTCTTATTTATCGAAAGCATATTCAACCAAGCATCCTTCTTCTCTTTAACTGCACTCTTTACGTCATCATTCCACCACGCATCCCCTTTCCTTCTTCCTTGTACACATACACCACACGATTCTTTCGCTGCTTCACACAAACTTTCCTTTAAATACTCCCAGGTATCGTCAACATTCAACAAATTTACATCAGACACACACAATCTTTCGTTCACTTTTCTCACGAAATTATCTCTTACGTCATTGTTTTGTAGTTTTTCAACTTTGACTCTAGTTGGTGCGGCCACTGTTTTGCTTCTTCTGGTTCGCCATCCCCTGAAAAGGATCACTTTTGCCACTACTAAAAAGTGATCCGTTTCCATTTCGGCTCCCCTGAAAACCCTCGTATCAATAGTATCCGCCCGCAATCTAGAGTCAACAATGACGTAATCTATAATTGACCTTTCATTTCCTCTTTCCCAAGTATATTGATGGATTCTCTTATGATCAAAAAAGGAGTTCGACACAAAGAGACTCCATTCCATGCACACTCCAAGCAGTCTCCTTCCATTGTCGTTTATTCTTCTATCTCCAAACCTTCCCAGGCAATCCTCATATCCACTCCTTCGAATTCCCACCCAACCATTCATATCACCGGCAATTATTAACCTTTCATTGTCTTTCTTGCACATCAATGTCTCGCTCACCTTATCCCAAAACTCATCCTTGATCGCCTCAATTTCGTTGTTGACGGGAGCATAACCAATCAACAGGAATACTCTCGTTAACCCAATCTTGAAGCGAATCCACATGAGTCTTGGACTAACACATTCATACCCTTTCATACATTCTATCATCCTTGGAGCTAGCACCGCCGCCACGCCCTGACATGCTCTGTGGTCTTTAGGTACTCCCGACCACAGAACAAGCTTATCTGCATGCTCCTTGGATCCACACTCTTTCATCATGCATTCAGTCACACATAAAATATCTAAACTCTTATTTTCTATCTCTACACACATCTCATTCATCTTTTCTTTCATACCCCCTCTAATATTTAACTGATATTATTTTCGTATTTATTTAGTTTAGTTAAAAATTATTAATTTACAGTGAGATTTCTACTTAAAATCATTTACGCTTTCATATTTCGATGTTTTAAAAAATTGCTGGAAGGACACCTCGCCAACCCGTCTGGCAAATGCAAAAAGGTACTGGGACGACGTGTAGACCATTAAACGTGAAACGACAAAGCAGCTGAACAGCGTGACTCTTCGTGAAGACTTCCAGGAATGTTTTGAATAATGGAAACGGAGGTGGGACAAATGGGGAGCATTTTAAAGGGGATAAGATTGATCTACCCTAAATTTTAGATTTTATTTTAAAATCAGTTCGCGAATTTATTAGACAGACCTCGTATACCTGAAACATGAAAAAGATACATTTAAAAAAATTAATTGATGTTTAAAATTAAAAAAAATATTGTCATTAAGAATTAAATGTATCTCAATAGAAACGAATATGTAAATTATTTGGAAACAGAATATGGTAGTCGAGGCGTTTACAGAGAACGTTTGAGAGACATTTCACATATTTTAGTTTAATCTACACTAGCGCCATCTATTGAGACTAGATGTAAGCATTAAGCAGGAAATCTTTATTAATGTATTGTGATAGGCTATCAACCCAATTATCACACATTACTAGACAACGCCTGGAGTGTTTGTATATATTAAAAAATATATTGTTATTGTTTGAATATTCTTTAAATTATTACGAAAACTTTTCAAAGCCCTGTAAATATTTCACCTACTAGTTTCCTGGTAGTTCGTTTCCGATCTTCCCTCTTCCTTCGCCCCCCGTTCGTAAACGACAGTTCAGCCGGCTAGCGCGGTATCGAACCGCACAGATAGTGTCGGCCCCGCACCGTTTATCTACCGGGCGATCGTGTACCCTGCGCTGAGTACTCCGTACATCAGTTCGGCGGCAACGTGGCCATTTGCCTTCAATTTATAGATGCATAATATGAACTTGTTCTTGCCTTTCAGTACCTTCCCTGCAGAGCGTTCCGAATACAAAAATTCAAATGTTTTACAATTTGAACGCTATAATTCAACCAACGCAAGGAGAAAAATCAGAGAGTAGAATCAATCAATCAAAGGTAGCCGATGACGGCCGAGGAATACATTGCATGAACAAATGAATCAATTATTATATATCAAAAAGCGGTTTAAAATCGGAAAATCAACGAGCGTGCCTGGTGTGGTTGTGTGTTACGGTGTATGAATGTAGAGAAATCTCAAGTGTTTTTTCAGGACAACAGCGTGGCGGTCTATCCTCTCTGCTTACCCCTCGAGATCAGTGAATCCACAGCACAATATGACGGCGAATATAGAAGAAAAAAGTTTTTGTAACATCTGATGATGCCAACATAAGTTGGTTAAATAGTTGTCGCTATGAAAATAAATTGTGATGCGTATAATAATTATGTTTAAAAATATTTTTTTTTTTTAAAGTTTATTAATTACATAAATATTCAATTTGTTGTTTTGAGGCTTGTGTAACATTATCTGACGTACACAACATTTTTCCTGCGTTTGTTGTTGGATAAACTTCCATTCGTAACTCTACTAAGCTCCGCGAAGATTACGCGGGAGCGCCCTCTATCGGAAGGGCCGGGCGGACGGGCGAGAACTGCCACCCCCCCGCCCGAGATGTGTATCCTTTACTTTTAAACTCTGGTTGTTTTTCACGTTAATCTCACGTGCCATCGCGTGTGCGAAGAGCTATAAATTCCATTTTCCAAACGTGGCTAACTTAATCTCCTCAGACAGATCTGCACGCTGTTTATTTATTTGTCTAACAAATGCGTGGAAGCTTTAGACAGTCGGCACACGTTCAATGAACGTTCGAGGGTAATAATTTAGGCTCTGTTCGTACACGTACTTAGTTTCTTTCCCTAATGTTTTATGAAGGAACATTTCCGGCGATTTTTGTTTTGTAACACATGCACCTGAAGGAGACTTTTCCCCAAAGAAATACGTCAGCATAACATGAACGTAAACTGTTCACGCCAAACTGTACATTCGATTATTTAGTTTTCCTCAAAATGTCCCGGAAGTTATTTTACAAACTGAGAAGTTGTTATACTTTTGGTATATTCCTTTTTGTTCCTTCGGTGGTTTTTAGTTTTCACGGAATAATTTCCGTGTGGATCTACACGGGGAAAACTATTTTCCGTACTAGCCAGTTACGCCCACGGGGAGTTTCAATAGACGTTTTCGTGCTTGAACTAACACGGCGTTAGGGCTTTTACAACCTCCGCTTTAATGTAAACTACGGCGTAACTGATCCTTAATACATATTCCCGAAGCCACCGCTCTTCGTCTTTCGTGGGCGAAACTTCGCTTGGGTTTCTATTATCACATTTAGATGATATTTCATTAGGGCGCCGCTATTGCCGTCTTGTAGTATTTTTACGGCTTCTTTTTATCAAATCTAACCTTTTATTACACGATGTTACATTATTCCGGACAAGAATCGTATACTTTTACTTCAACTGTTACTTAGTACATTCTAGAATAAAGATTACGCCTTACTTTGGTATCCCCGATTGTTCCAAATGTAATTAAATTCTTTACACTAATCGTGTTTCGTAATGAGTTTCTGGAAACGAAGCAGCTTGGAAATTGTAAAATGGTAAATGAAGCGGAAGGCAGAAGCCGTATTAATTTAAAAGAGGATTTGGGATAGTTCAAGTAACTAAATTTACTTGTAAAATGTCAAAACAATCTTACAGTCTGATCTATTTTATTCACATTGTATTATTTACTGAGTCGTGAACCATTATGTATGATTCTCTATATTTAATAATGATGAAAACGTCCCCTTTTCTCATGAGCGACATATTTTGCCTTTTTAGGACATTATTAAATATTTAATCAAATATGTGCAAATGTGCCAATAAGGCAATCTACGTTAGCATGGGAGATTTGGAGCCCCGTATACGAGTGTTGTTTTACAACCAAGTAGGTCAAACAAGTGTCGGTAAGCCGAGACTGCGATGGTTGGATGTTGTCGTGACAGACTTTCATATCCTGGGACAGCTAGACTGGGAGTTGGGGGCCAGAGACAGTACAAGATGAAGACCTTTCTTGTAGGGAGCTAGCACCAGCATCAGAACAGATGGTTTTATCTCCCAACATGCAGAACCAACCTGCCTCTGGTGATGCCGGTGGGAAGAACGATCAAACTGCTGAATATGGTCGCTTCGGAGATCGATGTCTTTCATATTAGTGAAAGATCAAAGAACGTTCAGAAGAAAAATATTTTTGACTTTGGAGAGTGTCTTGTATTCCTAAAGTCGAACCATCTCTCATGCGTTCCTGGTATTATATATTATATTTTACCAGTTCTCAATAGATGCCTTAAACTCTAGGTTCTCAAAGTGGGCTAAACGCCCCCATGTGGGCGTTTAAGACTTTCAGGGGGGCAGTAGAAGATCCAGAAAAAAATAGAGAGCGTGGGCAGATAAAAAAATATAGTCTAAAAAGACAAAAAAAAACACGATAATCACGTAGGTAATAAAGCACATTAAACTTAAATTTTGGTTTATTTTATTATTGTTTGTATTGTAATCATTTTCCCATATTTCGAATAACTTTTATTGGAGGGGGGCGTTGTACGTTAATTTTTCTTGTAAAGGGGGCGGTGGTCCAGAAAAGATTGGAAACCTATGCCTTAAACTATAATTTTTATTTGTAATCTGTTGAGTGATACTTAACATTATTATTTATAGAATTATTTTCCCTTGTATAGTGTTTCAGGAGTGCGTTAAACAAACTTATAATTAATTTCCAGGCCTTGGCGAAGGGTTAATTCACATGGAGTAATTATTTAGTAATTCATCCCGGCTCTCGGCCCCTCAGCCTTCTGTGGGCTTAATCCGTTGCTAGCAATTGAATTTTCATCCCGGATATGTCATTAACGAGAGAATGGAATAAAATGAACACGCACAATACGACGCGGTCTTTGTACGTATATAACGGAATTCATCATTAGGTTTATCTACAACATTTCATAATGCAGCGTTTCCATTTAATTTTCATAGCGTATTTTTTTCTATTTTGTATTAAACAATCTTAATCAGTGGAATAATTTTATTTCCTAATTCACGCGTTAAATCTATATTTACGTAATATCGTTTTTTTATTATTAACAAACCGATCAAGAAAGACGTAGAATGGTCAAATCGATCAAAGTCGGAGTTAAGGATGTGTGTCCATCACAAGATGTTGAGAAAAGGAGAGAAAATGTCAGAATAGAAGAGTGTGGCGGTCTATTATTTCTGCATTTTCAAGAAGACGGTTTGTTGGTTATTTAGTTAATTAGTTTATAAACTTACCGGTACATTAGTAAGAGAAAATTCAATGAACGGACTCGCAGATTTTATTATTTTATTTTGTTACATCAAAAAATGGTATTCAAATGATCGTTAATTCAAAAAAAATATTCGGTTCAATTTATACTGAAAATTTTATGAACATTGTAGAGCGAAAGGCTTTTAGAATTTTAGGAGAAACTGTTTTATCCAATATTGGATTCTTGGACCTTAAAAGGTGCTTTTTCTAAGCACCTTTTAAGGTCCATTTACACTGGACCGTCATCAGCCGATACCGACACGTCACGCGTTTGCGTTGAGCAAATAATCGTTTTGTTTGTTTTGATGGTGTTTTGTTACTTTTAATTAATCCCGATTCCGTTCATATTATATTTACATTCCGAGATAATCGCCTTCTCCGCGACGAATTTAAATGGTAGTAAAAATGGCATTATGTAAAAAAGAATTATATACTGTAGGAAACACATCCTGAAAAATATTGATTATTTTTATTAAGTGTCAATTTTATGTAGGTAGGTGCTTTCTTCGGCAACCCCTGGCGGCGATTTTATTATAGCTTTTGAGATGACGAGTCGGTGAGATTCAAAGCAGCTATTTTTATCGTGACGTGTCGGTATCGGCTGATGACTGTCCAGTGTAAATGGACCTTTAATTGAATAATTTGAAATCGTATTGAAATTCTCAGTGAATAAAATTACCGGTAATTAAGTCGCACCCACACGATACGATATTTGTAATTAGACTCTTAATTGCGAATTTACGAAACTATGTTTTAATAAGTAAGCAAATATTACTTAAACGATTGACGCGTTACGCAACAGAGACAAATTAATTTTCAGTTTTAAAATAACTGTTTCATTAAGGAGCATTATGCGGCGAAAGAATTTAATTTGGCCACTCGGTGTCTACAAGGATCCTTTCCTTTTCGGTAATTGTAATTTTTATCAAATGAATAATATTACAAGGAGCCATCTGCGGCCGCCTAATGAGATGGTGATTTAATTTTTCATTACGCTTTTACACAAAATGGCATTCTCTGTAATGAATACAGCGCAATAACCCCCTCCCGCCAACCTCGTCTAGTTTATTCTCCTCCTTGGCATTTGAATATTAATTAATTCATTTCATTTTGTCCCCTATTGAAATTCTCCTTTATTAATATAATTTTGTGTATTTTATTACGTGCTTGATGACGTAATCAACGCAAATAGCTTTTTACGAGACTGCTATCATTAAGAAGCCATAACAATACGTAAATCACCATGTCACCGTGTAATATATATGATATATTACCATTCCCAGTATATACAAATCAAACTGACCCAATTCCACTTTTGTAATTGTGACGTGCAGCTTAAAATATTTATGTAAAATATGTACTATTAAACGTGAATATGCATATATAAACAGGCAATGTATCAGCAAGACTCATAGAAGGTATTCCAAAAAGTCCCACATAACACAGCATCGCAAATAACCTTTCTGCCATAAATGTCCCCAAATCGTCTTCTTATTTAACCATTGCTGGACATATGCCTCCCCCATACTTCTGCATGTATGACATGTCATACGGGAGGTGGTTGGCATTACAATGCCACCATTGCCAGACAGGTTGGCGAGGTGTCCTTCCACGTTAGCCTATGTATCAATATTATCCACCAAGGTTATTCACACTCGATCTCTAACATTTCGCATAGTTTCCAGGGGAGACCAAAGTCGAGGAGGTATAGATAAGTACTTGGGATCAGATCAATTCTCCAACGTAGCATGGCCATGCACCGCTCGAAGAGTCAATAGGATCCCTCTTACTCCCCCTCTAAATCATCTATAATAGTATAAACTTTGATGGACCGAGATAATTGGTATATAGAATGCACTAAATTTTTTATCTGTATAAACGACTGTCTAAATTCAAGAAAATCCACACTTCGATCAGCACACTACTCTTCAAAAGGTAGATTAATTGAGCAGAAACGTTCTCCTAGCACAAATTTTGGGCAACGAGCCTTTGCTGTAGCTAGGCCATCAGCTTGGAATAACCTCGCTTATAACCTTAGACACAATTTGACGTTCATTCTGTTTCAAGCTGAAAACACGCATGTTTTTCAAAGGTCATACCCATGTGTATAAAATTGTATGTAAGTTTAAACTTTTAATTATTATTTTCTACCAGATCGCAATATCAGCTTCAGCGTTTATTTTGGATTTAACATTTTAACGTTAATTACGAATGTAAACGTAGTAATGAAAATTATTTTGTAGTGCGTATTTAGTTTTATTCCATTTGTTTTTAAGTTTTGAAGAAACCATAATGGCAGCGAGCTGCCGAAATCGGTCGTAACTAAAAATAAACATTTGATTTTAGATAAACTTTAGCCGTTAACACTGTGGAATTCCATAATGACAATTTTTATGAATTAAAACACTGTTTTTTCCACTTTTGCGTTTAATTTTCTCGACATGTTTCGATGGCTTACAACTTCGTCATCGGGAGAACGTTCTCCCGATGATGAAGGTGAAGTGAGCCTTTGAAACATGTCGAGAAAAATAAACTCAAAAGTGAAAAAAAACAGCGTTATAATTCATAAAAATAAACATTTGATATAAAACTAAATACATATGTATTATAAAAGATTTGTTTTTTTGTAATTTACAATGAACGAGGCGTGACGTTATAGAAGAGAGTAAAAGACGCATATCAGGTTCATCATCCCGTCTATTGCGGTATTTTGTCTTTGTATCTGTATATGCTGAGATTTTATCTATCTCGGATATGCGACTCTTTCCACTAATATCAGTCCTATGCAATGTATCATGAGAGTTCAGAAAAAAATTCTGTGGTATCTCTACATGAGGGAGTATGGTAGTTATCGTGGCTCTATCCCACGGCATTTCTTTTAGGAATGCTCGGAACCCATTCTTTACAGCTTCGAAGAGATGGGCATCTCATAACCTATTTCTTTAAATTAATCAGGGGAAATTTCGAGAACTCGGCCGTGCTAGAGGGTGTTGGTCTTTTTGTCCCTGATAGATTTCTCCGACAGCGACAGCACAGATTGTTTTACCAACCGGCCACCAGAACCAATCTGCCTCTGCAATTAGTCTGCTGAACACGGTCTCCTCGGAGATCGACGTCTTTTATATTAGTGAAGGTACGTTCAGGGGACAAATACTCTTGACTTTAGAAAGTATCTTGTCTTCCTAATGTCGAACCATCTCTAATGCGTTCTTGGTAATTTGTTGTATTTTTATAATATTTTACCTGTACTCAATAGACGCCTTAAACATTTTCCTGTTTGTAATGTCTTTTGAGTTAATAAACTGATTTGATTTGATTTGATCATTTTTTGGGGCCAAAACATTTATCTTTTACTATCACAAAATCAGGTGTTTTGTTTACTGTTGCTTAAATAATGACTTGAAACAAAAAAAGCCATTTTGCTCGTTGAGTTGAAAGAGTAGTTATATTTTTAACATTATTTATATTTGGTATCATAACAATAATATTTATTTAACTCTTGCCATTAATCAAATAGAATCGGCATTTACTTTTTTTCTGTGGTATGGAACACCTGCTTTATCCATACTAATAAAACATGTTGTGTTTACGGAACAATCAAATTTATTACCGTATCCTCGTATTCTCTTTGCTGATTTAAGTTGATCACGTAACGTCGATTAATTAAAATAGGTCATTGGCGGATGTGTGGCTAGTGCGCATAGATCCACCGCTATTTTCCACTGACCACATTCTTCTTCTTCATCTTGACAATGGTTAGTAGGGTCTATGTTTTATTTGTCCGCCAGTCTGGCCGCGCTTCTGGATGCTCGAGCCAGGTACTCCTCGCTGCAGGAAGCTGGGCCGCTCGTGTTATATACAGTGACCACATTTAGATGTGTTACAAGAATTTTAAATATTATTAATGGTAATACCGTTAAAATTTAAACCACTGTTATATATCACAATTTCTTTTTATTTACTGAGTGTCGCGACAGCTGTTTCGTCAACCTATGTTGATATCATCAGGTGTTACAATAATATATCAAATGTCAAATTTTCGTGATTTTTCGAACCTTTATGTGTATTTGTTCCTATGTCAAGTTGAATAATTTCTTTGATATAATTTTGAAGTCCTTGCTGGAGTTGACTTAGGTACCTAATTATTTTAATTAAAAGAATGGTTAGTTGCTATTTATAGGAGAAAATATTAACGGTGGAAAACATAATAAAAAGAAATTAAAAAAATTATAATAATAATGAACTTTAAACGTGCTCTAACCAAATTTATAAAGGGGTCATCGTTAGACGTAGAAAACACTTTTTTCTTTTAGATTTAATAATTTTAATTATATCTTCATATTGTGATTACCAATGTTAGCATAAGATTACTAACAAGCCATTTTACTAACAAACCACCATTTTACTAACAATGCTACTAACATCATATTTTATGTAATGGTCACGATACAGGCCATGCCTAGTGTGACAACTACAGTCCATAAAGTTTTTTTGGCAAATTGTAAAATAAAACATGTAAAATAAAAATAAAATAAATAAAAATAAATGATAATAATAATAAAAGTAATTTGAAGAAACAATTACACCTAATATAGTGTCAAAAACGATGAAACATGATAAATTAAAGACGATAAACAATATAAGGAAGCAGATTACATTGATAGGAAAGGTGACACAAGTTGAAGGTAGTATTTTTTTTTTTTTGCTAGATCGTAAAAAGGAAAAGTTTTTAATGTACTATTTGAAAATTATTTAAAAAAAATTGTTAATAATGTTAATAAATTATTTAAAAATAAACACTTAATTAAACATTTTTTGTACTTGGTATACAACCACTTTATTTGTGAGCATGAGGGTCTACCGGTTTCGCTCTATGCGAGTTTCTTCAGGGCTTTACACATACTGGCTTTACACGTAATGGCTTATTATCAAAGTTTATTTAACAATTATTTGTAGTATTTTTAACTATTATAACGTTGGTTCGGACATATGGAGCGCATGGGTGAAGAAAGAATGGTTAAAAAAGTATACGTTAACGATGTAAATGGAGTAAGGAGTCGAGGTAAACCGAGGAAAGCATGGCATGACCAAATGAATCAAATATTAAATGTTGGCCATGTCAGAAGCCGGAAGAATCGACGTGCGTGTATGACTCGATGTATGAATGTGTAGGAAGCTAGAGAGGTGTGCCAGGATAGAATAGTGTGGCGGTCCATTCTCTCTGCCTACCCCTTCGGGGAAACGGCGTGATGGTTTATTGTTATTATTTAACTATTATTTAAAAAAATATTTTTTCATTAATTACTCGGCGACTTTTGTTTTTGGATATATAAGCTACTGCATCCATGAGGTCGTTAAGGTATCTCCCGTCATGTACCATAGTCTGGCATCCCGTTACCTGTTAGCTGTTCTCGGTCCACGGCTCGCGACCGGGGCCCGGCTCCCCGATCTTGGCACAGAATAATTGAGAAAAGTGGCCTGTAAACTTTTCCGTCTCGTTATCCCAAATAATGAGGCCATTTCTCTCGGTCTATGGAATCATACAGCACCGTTTCTCTTTAAAATCGATGTGGAACATTTTTATTTCTTTTCCACTATTCGCTCTCTGCAGTTTTTAATATTTCCTTTGGTGAGTTCTTAGTGTTTTGTTTTCTTGAATTTCTCGCAATTCCAAATGCATATCTTAAAATCGATTGTAATGATTTTTATTTTATTTTTTTTCAATTTTCTGTTCATTCGCTAAAAGATGCAATCAAGCCGTTTCTCCGCAGGGGCAGAGAAAATGAACCGCCAAACTACTCTATCCTGACACAGTGCTCTAGCTTCCTCATACACGCACGTCGATTCTTCCGACTTCTTACATGACCAACCGATAAAATTTGATTACCATGTTTTCCTCGGTCTACCTCAACTCCGTACTCCATTTACAACGTTAATATATACTTTCTTTGCTACTTTTTCTCCATCCATGCGCTTTATATGTCCGAACCAATTCAGCGATCCTTTCATAATTCATTTATAATATAATACCTTCTTCCGATCTACATTCCTTTCTATATCACCATTTGAAATTCTGTCGTACATCGTTCTACCTACCACACATACGTCTAAGGAATGTTATTTTGGTGCCGTGTCAGGTCCCCCTAACGTTGACGATCACTGCAGCAAAGGCATCTCTGTCCTGCGCCACTTGCAACAGGTTCTGAACTCTTGTAATTCCTGTCCACTCTTTAATGTTCCACATCCAGGGCAGCTGCCTTCTACCAACTCCCCGACGTCCCTCCACTTTACCCATTAATATCAGTCGAAGGAGGTGGTGTTTTTCTCCCCTTGTCACATGACCCAAATATAAAACATTTCTAATTTTCACACTCTACAATAGCTCTCTATTGGCTCTGACTCTTTGTAGTACGTCTGCATTACTGACCCTATCGGTCCACGGTATACAGAAGCATTCTGCCGTAATACAATACTTTATTAAAAATATAAATTAAATAAAATATAAACAAACATGTTTCGGAACACAGAAGCCCTTCATCAGTCTAGTTAAATATTATATATTACGAGTATATACAAAATAAATATTTAAACTATTTTTTTACGAGTATGAATGTGCTCAGTTTTGACATCTGCGACATCTGACGTCTTTGTCCTGAAATATGTTTGTTTTAATTTTTAATTTTATTTCTATTTTAAGTAAAGTGTATTGTTACATAGTTTAAAAATATTTTTCTATTATTTATAATTGATTTAGACTTTTATTTAACCTTTGTTGCAAGCGTGGCCTGTGATATCACGTTATACGAGTACAACTATATTTCCTTGAAGTGAGATCATGATTTACTCACAGCCCTCACCGTAATCAATTCAGTCTCGATGAGGAATAAATCTGTCGCCAGGTGGGGTAGGTGATATCTCGGCCAATTTTTCTGACAAAGCGTTTTCCCGGCTCCGGAGAGGTCTCGAGCTTGACTTAATACACACTTGAAGGTGGCTTGAGGACACTCCGGGAGAGTGATCGCCCGAAGTCGAGGTGATGCTGTAGAGAGGATCAGTTATAAAGGAACTAACCACCCGTTTAATTCAGGTTTTAACGCTGCGATAAGAATTGATAGTCTTGTTTATAAATCTCATAGTAATGTTGTTAATCGAAATTTCTTATTAAAAGTTTATTGTGAATAATTAAAATAAAATTAAAAATAAATCTTTGATAATATGCACTTAGTTTTATTCCACTTGATTTACAGATTCGACCGGTTTCGGAAGCACTGGTCGAGACTAAAAAATGGCAGCGAACTGTCGAAACCGGTAGAAGCTAAAAATCAAGCTGAAGAAAACTATGTGTGTGATGATTGGTTTCCTTGTGATCTTGGCATTCATTGTATGTAGCACATCCCTAATATCACTCCTTGAGCATCCTGGCATCCGTGCACCGCGCCTGCGAGCGAAATGTGCGAAGTATTGTAGTATATGTTACATGTGATGATTGGTTTCCTTGTGAACTTGGCATTCATTGTATGTAGCACATCCCTAATATCACTCCTTGAGCATCCTGGCATCCGTGCACCGCGCCTGCGAGCGAAATGTGCGAAGTATTGTAGTATATGTTACATGTGATGATTGGTTTCCTTGTGAACATGGCATTCATTGTATGTAGCACATCCCTAATATCAGTACACTCCTTGAGCATCCTGGCATCCGTGCACCGCGCCCCCGAGCGGAATGTGCTAAGTATTTAAGTAAATGTTACATGTGATGATTGGTTTCTTTGTGTACTTGGCATTCATTGTATGTAGCACATCCCTAATATCAGCACACTCCTCGAGCATCCTGGCATCCGTGCACCGCGCCTCCGAGCGGAATGTGCGAAGTATTGTAGTATATGTTACATGTGATGATTGGTATCCTTGTGTACTTGGCATTCATCGTATGTAGCACATCCCTAATATCAGCACACTACTTGAGCACCCTGGCATCCGTGCACCGCGCCTGCGAGCGGAATATGCGGAGTATTATTATCTGATACGAATTTATGATCTTTATCCGCGCGTGTATTAAATGTATAATAAATGAGAGGCGTGCGACGGACAGGTTTCATTCCGCGTGTTTCTTTCATTCGGGAAAATGGGAGATACACAAGAACCCCTTTCATATATCATCCCGCAAGATTTCTTCGGGAATGATAACACTCACTCCAGGATCTCCCACTTCCGGCTGTGTGTTCCGGAAGTGTTTTCTTACTTGCCTTAAGTGCTATTTTCACGTGGAAAAGGAAAGACCGGAAATAGCGTGGCCGGGGCCCAGAGCGGCGGAGCGCGCCACGGCGAATTTCACGCCGCGAATTGCCCAATAATTTATATTTTTAATTATAACATAACGACCAGAAATTTATTAATGTCTTGTAATTTATCCTATTTTTTTTGTGTTTACCGCAACGTGTTATTGACTTATTTTTCGTGGTTTTGTAAAACAACAGCATCTTTCGTGAATTTTCTATTGAATTATATTAACAGATTTTTTTTAATCTTTTTTGTGTTCTTGTGCCGACCCTTATGTATGGTGAAGTAAAGTGAAGTGAAGCATGGAACTAGCAAAAGAAGGATGAAAGTAGAATAAATGCAGTAGAAATGAGATCTCTTAGACGAATGTGTGTAAATCTGTATATGATAGAATTTCAAATGCAAATAAAATATAAGAAATGAATGCTGTGCGAATGAAAGTGTTATGATCAAAAAAATGAAAGATGGTTTGGACACATGGAAATAAGGAGTGAAGATACAATATAAACCTCGTGAACGGAGATAGAAATAGAGGAAAGCCGAGGAAATCTTGGCACGATCAAATCAATCAAATATTAAATATCGGTCACGTGAGGAGTCGGAGAAATCGAGGTGCGTGCATGATAAGATGTATGAATGAAGAGGTAGCGAGAGAAGTATGTCAGGACAGAACTGTGTGACGGTCGTTTGAACCTAATTACTGTACACATTTTTTTTTAATTATTGATTCTCACGACATGTGATAGGTAGCTAATCTATCGCCATTTTATTGTCTCGTGAATAATACACCAGACCAAAGACAGTATTATAATCCCACTGCCATCGCCGGGAATCGAACTCGAGACCTTCGGTATGGCAGTCAGAGCCACTCTGCCACTATGGTCGTCTTATTCTAATAGTGCCATGTTAGACCCTCCCAACGTTGGCGAACACTGTGGCAAATGCTTTCTCGCCATAATGTATTCCTGGAAAGTGTTGATAGAGTGTTTCCCATTGCCTATTCCAGGGATTTTCTGTATCTACCTTCCCTTAGCTGGTGGGTATCGGTTTTGTGGCGCCGAAGATACGCTTTACGCCTTCTCTCTGTCTGCTATGACCCTGATGTTTAGGTCAGTGATCACATTGCCTGGAAGCCTGGATCATGAAGACCACTCTAGGTTGCCAAGGAGTGGGACTTACTAGAAGTCTTGCTGTTGTCATGCTAGGTGGCGATTCACGGCATTTTATAGGTAAATAAAATGCCTTGAATTTTCATACATCTTTACATACCTTCCAGCATGGTCTGTTCCTTGTGGCATTTTCAGTCATTCCAGTCTCTTTCATTCATTCGAGTCAAGACAATGTGTTGAATAAAGTTCATTTTAACTGCTTTACATTGTTACTTAGACACTGTAAAGGAGTTAGGTATTTTCAATTTAAAAACAGTAAAAAACAGGTTCAGCTTTGATCAGTTTTATTTTCTAAATTATTTTCTCGGCGCTTCTTGGAAGCTCTTTACCGACTGTCTCCGTGTACTGTGGATACTGCCGTATCCCGCGGCTCGCATCTCGCGGCATTATTCTACCTTCACCTCATAGCCCGCGGTGTTTTACGTACCCGCGTTATGTTATTCTTTTACTCTTTTACGGAAAAATCCGCTCAAATGCAATTGTGCCCGACCGTCACGCTGTAACGAGACTCGTTTCGGCGAATGGCGCTAGAAGAGAGACCTTTAAACATTCCCTAGTCTCGCAGTGGCGGCGAACAAAGAGTATTACGGCTTTACACTTCCCGACTACCTTCTCTAACAGGCTGCGCTCCCGGTATCTAATGTGGAACCGCAGCCGTCAATCGAACCGTTAAGTGCAAATTATTGCCAGCGGAGATGTCTCCCGGGTTACTCTTACCTCCTATGCCACCCGGGAATGATAGGGGGTGAGTACTAGGGAGCAGTCGCAGAGACAATAAAATAATGGCGATTCCTGGACGATGGACATCGAATCCAAAACTCTGTGCACGTAAGAATAATCTCGTTACTTCGACAACGGTTAAACGTATCTTCTAGATCTACTGGGACCCTGTCACGAAGGGTTTTCACCGTTATTTTGTCTTGTTTATTTGTTTTCAATACATATACAAGTTTATTTTGTTCCTACGAGTCTACAAATTCAGGATACAATACAAAGCTGTAACACTATATTATGTTTGAAAATATTACGCAAATTGTAAGTCAACAAACATATTCACATTGGATCGCTAGAAAAACAAACATACTCGTACAGTGCCTAATTTACATCAGACATATTTTTAGATGTTTTCCGAGATGTCTATTTTTACCGTAAAATATGTGTTTTATTTACACCCTTTGATATCCCACCTCTTGGAGTATGTAAAACACTAGTGTAGTTGGAATTTTAGAAGAGTATTTTACGTAATATATTTTTTAGTCCATTGTTTTGGCCGAAACACGATGGATACTTCAACGTTATTAACTATTAAAATTTATAACACTGTTATCATATCACTTTTTTTTTTGAGTGTCGCGACAACTGTTTTTCCAATCGATGTTGGCATCATCAGGTGTTACAAACAACTGGTTTTGATTGTAACACCTGATGATGATAACATAACTAACTAACTAATTAACCATCACGCCGTCTCCCCAAAGGGGTAGGCAGAAAGAATGGACTGCCACACTTTTCTTTCCTGACATATTTCTCCCACTGTCATGCACGCGCGTCGATTTCTCTGACTCCTCACATGGCCGACATTCAATATTTGATTTATTTGATCGTGGCTCGTTTTCCTCTATTTCTGGTTCCATTTACATCGTTAACATATATTTTTTTACCATTCATTCTTCATTCATTCTTTCCATATGTCCAAACCATCTTAATGATCCTTTCATTATTTTGTTCATAACACCATCATTCGCACCGCATTAACTTCTAATATTTTCAATCGACACTCTGTCGTACAAATAGTGTCCACACTAAGAGATCTAATTTTTACTCCATTTATTCTACTTTCATCCTTCTTTTTCCAGTTCCATGCTTCGCTTCCATACATAAGGGTCGGTAGAAGAACACCATTGTGCACTGCCATTGGTTGGAAAAACACCTGTCGCTACATTCAAAAAGTGAATTGTGATATCATAAGTGTCATAAATTTTAACAGTTAATGTTTAGTTTTCAGTTTTTAATGCTGTCTACCCTCACCCATAATATTAGTTAAACTTAAAAATATTGACGATTAATTTACTTACTGGAGCGAGATCACAATAAACACGCGATATTCTAAAACGATTTCTGAAAAGCAGTGGCTCCAGCGTAATATTAATTCAAATTTTACTCTTGGATAGAAAATAAATGTCGAAATTTTTAGAGCTTACATTATTTGCAGGAACATATTCGATACCGAATGACGACCAGCTGGTGCCTCGAGGCGGTACCAATAAAATTACAAAATATGTATCCTTTTATTACAGGGATACGCTTCTTACGTCGACTTTCCGCGTATTTTTTATTATTTTAGATTCCACCTTAAAGGCACTATTTTTATGGCAATACGTACATACTAACATACAAATTTTCATGCCACGTCGTTCAAGGGTATACAGAGAGAAGATCTCGTGTATTTAAATTGTATCGTTTATTGCTTCATCGCATATGTTCTAGTTTTTTTTTCAGTCACAAGCATAAAATTCTTTAGATAATCCATTGTTTTGGTGGAAACACTTTGATATTTCAATATTATTAACCGTTTAATTAAAACACTGTTATATAATATGACAATTGATTTAATGACTATGAATTGTCGCGACAGCTTTTTCGCTAACCAATGTTACAATGACCTACGTGGCGGAGTGGTAAGTGTATTGACTGCCACCCCGAAGGTTCCGGGTTCGACTCCCGGCGATAGCAGTGTGATTGTCACACTGTCTTTTTTCTGGTGTAGAATTCACGTGACAATAAAATGACAATAGATTAGCTACCTATTACATGTCACGAGAATCACTATGATAGCTATAAATACCCTTTACATCGATTTGGCTCATGCTGTCATGATGTAAAGAGCGATTCAACAAAATAATAATAATAATAATTATAATCAACTAGTTACGAAACAGCTGTCGCCATAATTTTATAGAAATAAAATCCATTGGGATATTATATAACAGTGTTTTAATTAAACTGCTTAAAAATTCTTTAAATTGGGCTTATTTTTGCACTGGGGTTAAATTATTACAATTTTCCTTATTTAAGCGTTTCACGGAAACTTCCTACTTTACTTCCTATGCACTGCTATCTTAATTTTTTTGGATAGACTTTTGTTTGCGATGACAACTCTAAGTACACCAATATAATAAACTAGATGTCCACCGGGTTTAATTATAAAAAAATATCATGAAATATTGCCTAATACGATTACATAGACATAAAAACATGTGTCTGCTATCCTATACAGGTATTTTTTTATATGCTTCCTGTGATTAAACATGTGAATGGTAAAATAAAATAGGCACTAAGAACCAATAAAATCTAAATATGCAGGTTGGTTTTCTATGATAAATAGGCATTAACAGAGAAAAAGTATGGTGTATAAATTGAAGCAAAGATGGCAGTACATTATAAATAGTTCTTGTGGCAACCTTTATGTATGGATGTGAAATTTGGAGCTGGAAAAGTTGGATAAATACTTCTTCTTCTTCTTCCCTTTTGGTAGACTCAGGAGTCTGTTATTTCAGGCGGGTCCTCTTGAGACGCTGAACTCCAGCTTTCTCTCCACCGTTTCGGGGGTCTTCCTGGTCGGCGTTGTCCGTTTGGCGTTCCATGGATAGCTATGTATGGTATTCTATTTAAGCTCATCCTTTCTACGTGTTCATGCCAGTATCGCCGTCTTTGACGTTCCCATCTGACCACATCTTCGACCTCGCAGATTTCTCGGATAAATACTGAAGAAACCAAATCACTGAAAATAATGTGCGGGAAAACGATATATGATAGAATACTGAACGACGAAAAAATTAAGAAATGTCAGGTAGATGATTGCATCATTATTACAATAACAAAAGGATCCCTGAGATAGACATACATGTATGGAACGAATGGATGAGAGAAGAATGGTTAAAATGTTTTATACAAGCAGTGTGAGTGGGAAAAGAAGCAGACGACGATCGAAGAAAGCGTGGCACGACCGAATTGGAAAAATCGATAAGCGTGCATGTAACGATGTTTGAATGTAGAAGAATCTCGAGAGGTATTTCAAAACAGAGCACTATGGCGTTTCATCCTCTCCGCCTACCACTCTGAAAAAAACAGTGTCTACATAACATGTACGTTTTCAGCACATAGTGGCTAAGTACCGATTCTCCTCGTAAAACAAGCATGTAATATTATGATGCATAAATCTCATTCGCGGCCGGGTGTATTCAAATCTATGGGCCTCCCGCCTCCGGGCGTAATATCTACCCACTTCCGCAAATCGGCCAACCACTTTCCCTTTCATATTACCCTTCCTATTTATCCTTTATTTCAAATAAAGTATCCTGTTTCGTCCTGTGGTTTACTACGCAGGCTCTTTCAATTAGGTGCGTGCCTTTCAGCTCAACACGAAGGGTTTCTTTACTCTTTGTGTTTTTTAAACATTTTGAATTTATTATTAGAATCCTTCGCTGAATAATATTAACCGTCAAATTCTGTATTAAAACCTTTTTTCCCGCTATGTTTATTACATGGCGTGTGGTCATTTGTGTCAAGTTATTGTGTATTGCTTATTAATAATTTCATAGTCATAATTTACGTGATTTTCAGAAACAAGTTGATACTCGTATTGTCACACGTGTAACATGCATGAAACTTGTCACACTAAAAGCCGTGTCACACTGTTTTAAACAAGCTCTCCACATCGGTCTCCACCGGCGGTTTAAAGCTGTGTAGACACTTGTTTGAAACCGAAATTCGTTTGACCTTCAACAAACTTTGTGGACGGACGCGCATAGAATGCGTGTGGATCCACCATTTAAACACGCATTCCACATGTGGAGAGCTTGTTTACAGCAGTATGTGGACGCTACACCTACCGTGGACTCCACAGCTCTTCACCAAGGTCACCCCTGTGCAGAGCTTGTTTCAAACGGTGTGGCACGGCCTTAATGTTGAATAGAACAAAACTTCTAGAAAACGATCTTGACCTTTCCTTGATTTTAAATACTTTATATGGAGTGTAAGTACCATACTGCTCTGTCCTGACGCACCTCTCGAGATTCCTCTACATTCATACATCGTAACTTGCACGCTCGTCGACTTAATCGAATAAGTGCCAGTAATAAAAAAATAAACCATTTCTTAATCAAGGTGTCTTTATAGTTTTGTGAAATTTTTTTTAATTACGCACCCCTTGATTTTATATGCTTAATTTTTTTAAATATATTGTCTAATTTTGATTATTTATCTTAATCATATTTATATATGTTTTATTTAATTATTATTATTTTATATAATAACTAACAAGAAATAGCTCATATCCTGCCGTATAATTTATATGTATGGACGTTAATTAATGTTATCTACAATATATTAATTCGTTTTTTTATCTTCATGTATACAACTCCTCCATCCTACTGTCAGAATGCGATTAATGAAATGAATTTTTTCGAATATTCCGCGAATTCTGGCAATCCCGTTGATTGATCCGCCTTAACAACGGTTCCGGAGTGTGATAGAATGTTCCCGATAATCTGTTTTACATAAATCGAGGAATATCGGAGGCTTTCTGAATTCCCTAATGGAGCCGCCTCACAATACGCGCAGATTTTCAATGAGACTCGCGGAATCCGCAAATACTTCCCTCCGTGCCCACCCGCCTAAAGGCTGCAAGAAAGCCCCCCGAATCTCGAATGTCTTCGTCTTCCTTCGGCCCTTGCTGGGATTTGCTCTCCCATTGTCCCTCACCGGAGTTTTAAAAATACTTCTTTCTAAGCATCGGGAATACACGACCCCGAGACGATCGCTGCCGGAGCCACTTCGTTAAATCCGCAGCTCCATTGTTCGAGAGTGCTCTCCGGTTTTCTTCCACAATTTAGATTCAGCTTCATTGCTTTCCGCTTAATTTGATTCCGAAGTCTCAGCTGAAGATTTTATTCCTTATTTGTCTTCTAGCGTATTGCAAATTCGCCGGTTTTATTACTTCATTTTGTAAATAAAATCGTTACACACCCACTACAAATTTTATGTATACTTGTATTTTATTTTTTTAAAAAAACGAGCAAAACTACGCGTAAATTTTGCGTTATGACAACCCTAAATTGATTTGTTTTCTCAATTTATTTGATTCATTTAGAATATGTATAGGAAGCATAATAGTTACGAAAGGGGTTAAAAATTTTCATATTTTAGAAGAGTAAAAAATGGAAGTGGGATTGGAAGTTTTGAATTGTATTCACGTATATAATTTTGAATTAGGACTCGTCATCTAGTAATCGTGAAATTTTCATCGTTTTGCATATGTTATGATTTTTAAATATTTATTTCTTTTTGATTCTGATTTCAGAATTTGAATTTGACCTTAATATATACTTAACAAGCTACAAGATAAATTTGTTAAGTATTATGCTGATTTAAAACGAAATCAAATGGAGTTTTTTTTTTACAAGTTTCACTTTTTCTTTACATATGTTTATCAGCTTGTCTCTATCCACTGCTGGACGTAAGCCTGTCCACCCCTACGCCATCCCTCTCGGTTTCATCACCTGGTAGGCTGTCTCCCGACACTTCTCCGGCCCAACCTTGGCTTCTATTCCGTAAATATTGTGAATTTATAAAGAATTTAATCTTGCAACATGCGTGGTTTGTTTTGTGTAATTTTATAATAATAATAATTTTATCTTTGGAACTAACTTACTTATACAGCAGATGTCGTCCACTGCTGAACATAGGCCTCCTCCATAATTCTTCACATATTCCTATATTATGCCCTTTGCATTCAGTCGCCATTTTTTCTAATGTCATCAGACTATTTGGAGGTCTCCACTCCACCGCCCTTTTGGTCCATATTTTGTCTACCAGTCAGGCACACGTTCTTTTTTTAGAACTAAGTAGTGTTTAATCCCCATTTATGGTTTATAGATTTTCTTTCGATTCCCTCGCTAGCTGCCACGGCATCACAAAATAAAATAGCTTATGAAACGTATTAAGTTTATCGGACTTACCTCGCGCAGCCGAACTATTCTCATCAGAGCGATCTGCAACTTGTTATTTGCCCTTGGTGTGCCGCGTGTGGGATACTCGGGCGAGCGGTACAGCGGCCAGTGGACGGGAAGTGGCGGGAGATGAGAAAACTTTCCCATCATAACTGACAACACCCGCCGCGATCGGGAAACGTGGCCATGGCGGCCCGCCCGACGGCGGGAAATACGAGCCGACACTTCGCTGGACCAATTCGATCTTGTAATTAAAGTTGAAAAACTAAGATTATATTTCGGAAGTTTCACGATAACTTCGACTCGGATTCGACGGGTTAATCTTCGCTCCGAGTTATCGCGTTCTGTCATTAAATTCTTAAACTTTCAACGAAATTCATTTTCGTTTATAAAACAACGAATTTTTAAAACTTACTATTGAAGTTCACACGACTGTTTACGACCATTTACGAAGTTCATACGACTACATTTTTTTTTTACACTGATAAAGGGCTTCTGTGTCCTGAAACATGTTATAAAAAACCATGTTTTAAAAAAAATATTCAAATATGAATCCATAACACAAATCATGGCGAATAAAGAAGAAATCTTCTTCTTCTTCTTCTTTGCTAGCCTTCTTCCCAGTAGATGCTGGATATAGGCCTCTTCCAATTTCCTCCAATCGTCTCTATCCTGCCCCCTTTGTATCCAAGATTTTCCAACCCTTTTGACAATATTATCGGTCCATCTCATCGGTGGCCTTTCGACACTTCACCTATTTGCCCATGGTCTCCAACTGAGTATCCTGGGTGCCCATCTGTTGCCACCCTGTCTAGCCAAGTGTCTAGCCCATTGCCATTTCAATTTTGCCACTCGGTCCATGACGTCAGCAACCCTAGTGCTGCGTCTGATTTCTTCATTCCTTATGCGTTCACGCAAGCTCACACCAAGTATCTGTCTTTCCATAGAAGAAATGCATACGACTATTACAGATAAACACCTTTATTATGGATTTCAATCTACTCTTCACACCCCAAATTTTTTACTGTCGGTGGGGTTATAGAAACTAAAGTGCTATAAATATACTTTGGAATGTACAACATTTTAAACGTATACGAGTACAAATACTTGTAGACGAAAACTGGATTTTATTTACCCATTGCGGGTTATCAATTCAAGGATTAATTTTATCTCAATCGAGACGAAGATGCAAACTGGAAACTGAATATGGTGATCGAGGTGTTTACAGGACTTATGACCTGTCATTGGTTGGGTTAAGCGCACGCTTTATGTAATACAACATTCCCCATTCCACTTTTCTATACACAACTTCCAAAAATTTGTCAGACATGGTGGTCATAAGATAGGTGAAATGAGGAATGTTGTATTACATAAAGCGTGCGCTTAACCCAACCAATGACAGGTCATAAGTCCTGTAAACACCTCGATCACCATATTCAGTTTCCAGTTTGCATCTTCGTGTCTATTGAGATAAAATTAATCCTTACTTCGGAATGAATTGTCCGGCATTTTTAAAAGCTCGTTCCTTTTAAACTCATTCTACCAAAATGAAAAACTGTTCTCCATTTTTCATTTAAACTTTGATAGATTACAAAGATAAGGCTCATATTTGTTATCTCTATTCTATGACCATATTTTATTTTACGAAAAGAACATTTTCACCAACTAATGATAAAGAGCCTTCCTCTAGTACCTGGTGGGAAAAATCCATTTAGGAGTAAAATAAATTCCCTCCTGTTTTTGTCACTTTAAAGTTTAAGATGTACAAGAAGCGTGCTCAAGCCTGATTAATGGGTGCTCTTATCGCTCCACGCAGTCTCTATTTTCCACTAAGCGCGATAATTCCGCCCCATCTCGGTCCAGATGTTTAATTTTTATTATTATTATTTTGCCGAACAATGGCGAATCGGATTAGCTCTATTGGATTATCGTCTCCCCCTGCTGCCGGCCCGGCAGCCCACCGACGCACCGCCACACTTGGCCGCTTAATCTAATCATCGGTTCCTCTCGGGGCGGGCAGCGTTTCCGAAAGATTTCTTCTCATTGCGTCTTTATGCAAAAGCCCCTCAAAACAAATTTGCCGAAACAATTATGCAAATCTGCCCCCAGACAGGGCTCATACATTTCTGTTGTGGGCCCGTCCGTGGAAAATGACGTCAATCAAATTTGAGACGAATTGTTTTACGTAAAAAATGTTTTCGCCTACGGTACCTCCCCTTCGAACCTCTTTAGCTATAATTACCGTAAGTTTCAAATTATATATTGTTTAAATATAATACTCTCTTTTGTTTTTATTTAAATTCTTTTTTAATGCCTTCTAGACTATCTAATTTCATCCTAACTAGTTTTTTTCTGAATTTTCTTGATAACATATATTGTTTTAATTAAATTTTAATATGAAACACTCACTTTGTGGTTAGGCATTTAAAAAAATAGAAAATAAATGAAACACTTTGTATTCAATTTTAGATAAACTTAAATTTCCGCATAAGAATTCCATAATGACGAATTTTTATGAATTAAAACACTTTTTTCCACTTTTGAGTTTATTTTTCTCTAAATGTTTCGAAGGCTTACACCTTCATCATCGGGAAAACGATAGGTGTATGCCTTCGAAATATGTCGAGAAAAATAAACTCAAAAGTGGAAAAAACAGTTTCAATTATACGCTTGATAAAAAAATTAAAAAGCGAGTAACTCAGCTGTTGTAATATGTAAAATATCTTATCTTTGTTATTATCTATTGATTGTTTTGAAGTGATGTATAAAGTAATATTGAACAGTCCCATTTGAGGCAGCATCCCGTTTCGCGTCGTCTTCCCGCCGTGCACCGCCTGGCAATCAGGAATCGGAGCTGTCAATACCGACACAGGGCCGGCGCTAATATATTCCGGTCTCCAGCGGTCCTGGCCCGCTCCCGAGGCAGATATTTGATAAATTTCCCGCCTTTGATTGACGGCCCCCCCGGGTGAATAATGGTCCGCGCCGGCCCAAATAAGAAAACACGAATTTTAAACGTAACGGATAAATAATACTTCGGGGAAAATAATAAAATTGCGAAGCGCACGCCGCTCCAGCCCCTCCCGCTTCCTTCCCCGCCATCAACTGATATAATGCGATTCATATTTACTTTCCAGAGTTTTACGGTTTTCGCATTTTTCACTATTAAATATCGTTCCGCAATTTATTCCCGGAATATTATTCAGGACTCGGTTCCCCCGAGTTTTATTTAAATTATCCCTAAATCGTCCTTGACACCTGGAACGTTTGTGTATTCTGTTAACTACCCTCTTTGTTCAAGATTCTCGTACGGCCGGACTTTTCTCACAATTGTGAAATATCATTAACCCTCTTTTTAACAATTTCAAGTAATAGGAACCGTTTTCACTTCAGTAATCTCGCACGAAACTTTTACTTGTGACTTCCTTGTATTTTAATTTATGCATTATACTTATTCTTTCCAGAGAATTAATATATCTCTCCATTTCTGTATATTCAAAAATATATTCAATTTTCATATGAAGCACTCACTTTATGATTGAAATTTTTTAACTTGTAGATATAATATAGTATGCCGGTATGCATACCGTGGTTAAATACAAAGTATTTTATTATATAATATTTTAGATAATCCTTTGTTTTGGCGGAAACACTTTGATATTTGAACATTATTCACTGTTAAATTAAAAACACTGTTTTAATATCAAAAATTGAGTTTATTTTTTATAAAATCGTCGCGCCACCTGTTTCGGTAACCGATTTTACCATCGTCAGGTGTTACAATAAACTTAATAGAGGTGTTACAATAAACTTAGTAGAGTTAATAGAGTTTATTGTAACACCTGACGATGGTAACATCGGTTACCGAAACAGCTGTCGCGACGATTTTATAAAAAATAAACTCAATTTTTAATATTAAAACAGTGTTTTTAATTTAACAGTGAATATAATATTTTATCTATAAATCTTCAATTTTTATAGAAAATCGTCTAATATACTCGTATACAAAATTAACTATAATATATTTTATATTTGTCAAGAATGTTTCTTGTACAATTTTTAATAAAATGTTCTTTTAAAATACTCAGAATACGCAGAAACTCGGTTATTTTGACCGAAAACAATACTGCCTACGTTTGGTCAGCTAAATGAAGAGGAATATAATAAAAAAAAATAGCAGTCGCCAAAATTAATACTATATATTTTTTTGTATATCTTTGTTACTAGTTTCAATCCAAGGGGTTGGTCTGCAGCAAATACTACATTTTTTGCTGATTCTTGGGATGCCATCTTGGGTCTTTAATGTGGAAGTTTCATGTTGCTATCCACATTTGTATACAGCAGGTTTTTTGGTGAAGTATACAACTTTTTAGCTAATGATTCTGATGACATGTGATAGGTAGCTAATCTATCGTCATTTTACTGTCACGTGAATTCTACGCCAGACCAAAGACAGTGTAACAATCACACTGCCATCGCCGGAAATCGAAACCAGGACCTTCGGTGTGGCAGTCATAGCTCTTGCCACTCTGCAAAGTAGATCTTCAAACAATAATAATTTTATAAGTATTTAAAAATGTTTTTACATTGGCCATTAATATGTCAACAGTTTATTTATTTTATCTTTCGTTCCAATTGCCCATATATTATCTGTGGAAAATTAACTGGTGCACTTTACATTGCAAAATTTGTCGTCATGTCATGTCTGCATTCGGAGATTGCGGATACCGGATAGTCGCCTTTTGGCAATGCAGCGACCCTAGATGCCGGCAAGGGAGACAGAGAGGGCTGGCCGGACGGGACAATGCATCGTTCTTAGCGTTCCACGGATATTTACTGCGGCCTGAGACGCAATTATTCCTGTAGGACTTCTGTTTAATTCCCAGATATACCCTTTCGATCCGTTCTGCTTATACGAGTATATTACGATTTTTGAAACAATGTTGTTCTGAAGTAATTAATACGAATAAAAACGTCAGTTTTCTTGATGTTTTATTATATTTTATGGGAATGACATGTTTCGCCCTTCTAAGGCAGTATCAAATGTCAGTTGATAATGTCCCAGAAGGACGAAACATGACATTTAATTATGCCTTAGAATGGCGAAACACGTCATTCCCATAAAATATAATAAAGCTTTTAGGAAACTGACGTTTTCATTCGTATTAATTATTTAATATGGAGTTTAACATCATTGTTCCAGAAACAACAAATTGTTCTGAAGTATTTTCAAATTGCGAATAAATTTGCTTATTTGAAAGAGATTATTTTTATGGTATTGGTATGTTTCAATTACATTCACGTTGCAATAAATTGCTTTATGTGTGTTTTAAATTGTTTTAAAGGCGGGCCACACTGTGATAAACATCGGTTTCCACCAACGAGCCAGACTAGAACAAACATAAAATTTGTCTTGTGTAGGGCTTCTATCTCATTCTACGCCGGGTAAAATAATGCGAGGAAGAGAGATAAACGTACCATGTTTGTTGAATAGTTTGAATTTTACTTGAAAGGATAACCGTATGCAGAAACATCCGCGGTTTAACCCATGGTTTACTAAAATCGACGTTTTTACTACGTCTAGAACATGGTTTAAGTTTGAGTAATAACATTCAGTATACAAATTTTGGTTTCAAACCAGCTTGTTTATCACAGTGTGGCCCGCCTATAAATCAGGAAAAAATATAATATTGTACATATTTATTGTTTCTTAAACAATGTAAAACTCAATATTGAATAATGAATACAATTGGAAGCGTCTGTTTTGAATGTTTTATTATATTTTATAGGCATGAAATGTTTCGCCTTGCTAAGGCTTTATCTAATGTATTATATCATTTTCATTTCTTAATGCCTTAGCAAGGTAGGTACATATTTATTAGAAATATATATTTTAAATATAATACAAGTGCTTTCCATAGGAATCAGGTGATTTAAAAATACCAGTATTTAAACTCTGCTCCTTACGTCGTTGGTCAAGTTTATTATGTATTTAACACTTTATTAATCTTGTCAATTGAAATTTTTTGGTATAAATAGCTTTCAAACTCTTCGATTCTGCGCCATTTCTTTCCAGCAATCCATTTCGCCTCATCCTGGCAGATCAGCCCGAACATTACCTGCTCTGATGCTCTGGTAATTAGTTTGGTCTCACCAGCTCGGCATACTGCATACGTGCCCAATCCGTGCTAGACGACTGGCTCTTACGGTGCTCGTTATAAGGGACTGCTGAGTCATTGTACAGATCTTTTGACTTACCCTATGTCTACAAGTTCTCGCAAAAACATTAGGCCTATGTCCCAGGATTGAGATGGCATGTTTCCACTTTTAATTTGTTTTAACATGAAGTACTGATACCTATATCATGTAAATATTCTTCAGCTCGCTAGTTTCACAAAAAACCCGCATGGAAAGTGTTATTTAACACCGCGGTCTCTTCATGAAATGAGCTACACAGGACTCGACTCCTTTTTGAAAATTAATGTTGTTTCCGGGGGGGGAAAAACATTTTCAGATTTATGTACCGGGTCTCACTCTGCGGTGAAAAAAAATGTTATTCGTCGGCCTTTTGTTTCGTTCCCGTCGACGTCCGTCCCCGCGAGGGCTCCGTCCTTCGCCGTTGTTTGAGGCCCGTTTTATCGCTTTTATGATACACGTTTTCCTTTTCTTGCCGTCAAATCACCGTGGATGAGTTGCTATTGTCCTGAAACCTCCTTAATGTTATAATGTCTTACATCTTAGTAGAACAAAATCGACAAATTTCGGTTGCGGTAATATCAACAACAACAACAAATCATCACGTTTCCTCGCAAGAGAAGGCAGAGAGAGTAGATTGCCACGCTACTCTATCTTAATACACTCGAGATTCCTCCACATTCATACAGCGAGTCATTTCGAAAAGACTCAGAAAAGACAGAGCGAAACTCACTCAGAATCTTCCGTCTTCTGACATGGCCGACCTTCAAACTTTTGATTACTTTGGTCGTTGCGTGTTTTCATAGGTGTTCCTCATTGAAATTAAAACACTATTTTTATTTTGAGTTTATTTTTCTCGACATATATCAAAGATCTTAAGTCGAGAGAATAATATAAACTAACCAAACAAATTTCTATGTCATCATCATCATCATCATCAGCCGTCTGTCATCCACTGCTGAATGTAGGCCTCTCCCAAAGCCCTCCACCGCCCCCTATCCATTGCCGCTCCCATCCATCCATGTCCAGCAATCCTCTTCAGATCGTCGGTCCAGCGGGCAGGGGGACGTCCAACTCTACGGAATCCTGTACGCGGTCTCCACTCCAGAACCCGTCTTCCCCATCGGCTGTCGGTTCTCCGACAGATATGGCCAGCCCACCGCCACTTCAGCCCGCCTATCCGTAGAGCCACCTCAGTCACCTTGGTTTGTTGTCGAATAAATTCGTTTCTAAATCTATCCCTCAAGGTTATTCCAAGCATGGCTCTTTCCATGGCGCGCTGGGCAACCTTGAATCTGTAGACTAGACCTTTTGTCAATGTCCACGTCTCGGCTCCGTATGTTATGACTGGCAAAACGCACTGGTTGAAGACTTTAGTCTTGAGGCATTGTGGTATTTTGGAAGTGAAAACATGACGTAATTTCCCAAAGGCTGCCCAACCCAACTGAATTCTTCGGTTGGCTTCTTTCTCGAAATTGTTTCGTCCTAATTGTATGATTTGGCCAAGATATGGGTATTCTTGTACCACTTCGAGAGCCGACCCATCGACGGTTACTGATCCCGGGATAATATGTTCATTATACATGACTTTCGTCTTGTCCAAATTCATCCCGAGACCCACTCGTCTGGATGCAGTGTTCAGTTCATCTAGCATGCCTTCTAGATGCCCAGCAGATTCCGCCAGAATAACAATGTCATCCGCAAAACGAAGGTGAGACATGTATTCGCCATTTATGTTGAGGCCACGTTCAGACCAGTCCAAAGTTTTAAATATATCTTCCAAAGCACAAGTGAACAGCTTCGGAGATATCACATCCCCTTGTCTGACTCCCCGTTGCAGCTCAATCGGTTTGGTCTTCTGGTTTTGGATTTGAACGGACATTGTGGCGTTATTATAGAGGCATTTCAACACCTGTACGTAATTCCAATCAATCTGGTTTCGCTGCAGAGACTCCAGAACAGCCCAGGTCTCGACAGAGTCGAAGGCCTTCTCATAGTCCACAAAGGCAAGGCATAGGGGTCGATTATATTCTTCTGTTTTCTGGATAATCTGCCTAACTGTATGGATGTGGTCTATGGTGCTGAAGTTTGCTCTGAACCCAGCCTGCTCCGGAGGCTGAAAATCGTCAAATCTGCGGGAAAGACGGTTTGTTATGACCCTTGAGAACAACTTATAAACGTGGCTTAGGAGTGAGATCGGCCTGTAGTTTTTTAACAAAGTCTTGTCTCCTTTTTTGAAAAAGAGGACCACGATACTTTCGCTCCACGCTTTCGGTGTGCATTCCTTACGCAGTACGGAATTAAACATTTTTTGTAGTGCGCATAGAATTGGGAGTCCTCCGGCTTTTAGAAGTTCTGTGGTGATTCCATCTTCTCCTGGTGCCTTGTTGTTTTTCAGCTGTCTCAGGGCCATCTCAATTTCATCTATGTTTATCTCTGGGAGATCGTCAGTATGGTGGCGGGTTATTTTAGCTCTGGGATCACCATCTTCGTCATGTAGTACGGGCCTTGTAGCGTGTTTAGAGTAGAGACGTCCATAGTAATTTCTATGTGCATCATTTATTTTATTTCCAGTTTTTTGTTTATTCATAGAGATATTTTTATTTACTTAGTTATATTATTGAGCCCACAATATATTGAACTTGTGCCAAGACAATTTTACACATATTGAGAACTTTTCTAAGATATTTCGTTCATAAATCACGATATATTAATAACAATTGTATTACAATTGTATTAACAATTGTAACGACCGACCTTCGTGGCCGAGTAGTACGTGCATTGACTGCCACCCCGAACGTTCCGGGTTCGATTCCCGGCGAGGGCAGTGAGATTGGCACACGGTCTTTAGTCTGGTGCAGAATTCACGTGACAATCACGTGACAAAATGGCGATGGATCAATATGATAGCTATTACCCTTTACATCGATTTGTCTCGCGCTGTTATGATGTAAAGAGCTTCTTCTTCTCCTTATAGACCTTTGGTCTGTTCCTGTTGTTTGGCCTCTCTTGGGAGGTTGACTCCCAGCTATCTCTCCATCTCTTCGGCGGTCTTCCGGGGGGACGGCAGCCGGCAGGAATCTGATGCGCCACAGCGTGTGGGATTCTGGTGGAATCCATCCTCTGCACGTGCGCATTCCAGTATCTTCTGCGTTGCCTGCTCATCTCGATTGCAGATCTCGCGGATGGCCGTGTTCCTCACCCTATCGCGAATAGTCCTTCCTGCTATCATCCTCAGCGTCCTCATCTCTGCCACCCGTACTTTAGCCTTCGTTCTTGTGGTATCCGCTCTGGTCTCAATGCTATATGTCAGTATAGGCCTTACGCAGGTTTTATATATTCTGACCTTACTGTCAGTTCTCGTATACTTGTTTTTCCATATTAAATCCTTGAGACAACCTGATACCGCCGATGCCTTGTTGACTTGTCCTATTGTTTCACTGATAAGATCATTTTGACTGAGCAGATCCACTCCCAGATATCTAAACTTTGCTACCTGTTCCAGCAATCTGTCATTTAAGGATAACCTGCATCCTAAGCAAGATGTAAAGAGCGATTTAACAAAATAATAATAATAATAATAATAATAATAATAATAATAATAATAATAATAATAAATATTTGTGAAATGTATACTTATATCTGTATACGAATCCTGGATTTTCACCTGTGGGTGGTTAATTTAAATTTTTAATTGTATCTCAATAGAGACGAAGAAACAAACTGGAAACTGAATATGGATGATCAAGGTGTTTACAGGACCTATGACCTGTCATTGGTTGGGTTAAGCGCACGCTTTATGTAATTACAACAGCATTTAGCAAACTACTTTATTAACACAATGCGAAGAGGCTACCGCCTCCTAGCGCACTGTTAGAAGTCGCCTGGAGTATCCACTCCCACAGGTGAAAATCCAGGATTCGTATACAGATATAAGTATACATTTCACAAATATTTGTAAATATTCTGGTCAATTATTTGGCGTATAAAATAGGAGTGGATACTCCAGGCGACTTCTAACAGTGCGCTAGGAGGCGGTAGCCTCTTCGCATTGTGTTAATAAAGTAGTTTGCTAAATGCTAAACAATCATTCTTCATAGATGGCGTTAGTGGATGGATTGTATAGATTGATCTTAAAAATTAATTAGTACAATCAAATCTACATAGATGGCTAACTGGAACTGCCACGTGAAGATATGTATGGATTTGGAGTATATATACAACTTCCAAAAATGTATCATACATGATCATAACAATGGTGGAATGGGGAATGTTGTAATTACATAAAGCGTGCGCTTAACCCAACCAATGACAGGTCATAGGTCCTGTAAACACCTTAATAATAATAATAAATTTGTACCAAAGTTATTTTACACATATTGAGAACTTTTCTAAAATATTTCGTTCATAAATCACGATATATTAATAACAATTGTATTACCTTCGCGTCGATATTTCACGAGAGCACCAAAGTTTTGTCCATCAAAAAGAGGTTTATTTCTCGTCTCTGGATTCCCACCCCTCTATCGTAAGCGGCTCCTTCTAACATCTTTATAATAAAATCGATTATTGATGAGGGTAAAGTTGCTTGTATTGTTTTATTTTCCTTCACTTCCTTATACGTTTTGTCCTTCCGTGACTGGAATACATTTCACAGAGAGATCAAGGCGCCACCATCGCGCCCCAGCTCTTAGAAAAGCTGTTACGAAATCCGTATACATTGGTGAATATACATTGGTGAAAGTAAAGATCTCTTCTCGAATTTATCGAATGAATTCTTTATTCTGTGAAATGTCTGTTGTTTCACGCGTCGCTTATTTATTTTTATGATTGTATAGCATTGTTTTATTTTACTTCTCTCCTAGCCCTTTTGAGGTCGGTTCTCCTAATAAAACAGCGCCAGGCTTCTCGGTCTTGGGACAACCCGCTGTCTATCTGCACCAATAACGTGTGTTTTTTGACGGTTGACAGCAATGTTTCCGGAAGCTGACTCCGTCTTCTCCTTCCCGCGTCTAAATGTAGCACTTTTTGGACGATGTGGCCCTCATCTCTTCTGCACATATGCAGTGGCGGTATTTCCATAGAAGCCCGGCTTGCGTTAGAAATTTTGAATCAAACATCCCAAATCTAAATAATCATGCCCCCGCATAAACCAACAACACACCAAATCACTTTTCAACAATGTTCGCATCAGACGTAAGAGGAATAGCCATAAGAGCTGAACCTCTGTAAGCCTCAAGAGGTTTTGATTCAAAATTTCTTACGCAAGCCGGGCTTCTGAGCTTCTATGGGAGTACCGCCACTGCACATACGCCATACCATTGTAGACGGCTATCCCTCGCCTTTTCCGTCACAAGCTCCAATTTAAAGCTTACTCGAATATCATCATCAGCCGTATGTCATCCACTGCTGAATGTAGGCCTTTCCCAAAGCATGCCATCGCCCCCTATCCATTGCCGCTTCCATCCATCCATGTCCAGCAACTCCAGAACCCGTCTCCCCCATCGGCCGTCGGTTCTCTGACAGATATGGCCAACCCATCGCCACTTCAGTCCGCCCATCCTCAGAGCCATCTCAGTCACCTTGGTTTGTTGTCGAACAAATTACTCGAATATACTCGTTTTTTATTCTATCAGGCCTGACCACTAGCAGCCCACCTCAACATCCTCATCTCTGTCACATGCAGCCTCTGTTCCTACTGGCATCTTACAGACCAGCATTCCGAATTGTAGAGCTGGCTGAGGATGGCTGGTCTGACAGCTGTTTTGAATTATATAGAGTTTATTTCCCATTCTGTTGATTAATGAAATACTGAAAATCTTCAGAATTATTAAGGAATTCGCCTTTGCTTCCAAGAACTAAGAAACGTTTATTATAAATAATTATCTTCCTATTTCTAAGAAAATTATACTGGTAAAGTCTATGGGTCTAATATTGCATTTCGCTTTGTCCCTATTCAAGTTTGGATTTCCACTGAAAGCCCCTAAAGGCTTTGTGAAAATAATAGCTTACTATCAAAATTATGTTTTCAAGTTGGCATCGATTGTTTTGTTTCATTAATGAATAATTATATTACTGGTAACTAAATACACGCTTCGTTATAAATTAGATTGCGTGGGCGCTAAAGCTAGACGAATTTGGTTATTTGGCACAAGAAAGCCTGCTTATGTCTGCAAAGCTTATGAAATCGATCCTATAATAATAATAAATGGATTGAAATCTAAATATTGATGTTATTAAGTATTTTTACTATTTTTATTAAATATTAATGAAAACATTAGTTTTTCAGGAGTATTTTTTTATGAGAATGACACTTTGCTTTGGCATTATCAAGAAATTAATATAAACGAAAACGTATGTTTTATAGAGTTTCATTATATTTTTTGGGAATGACATGTTTCGTCTTGTTAAGACATTATCTAATATTTGATCATGCACCAAAGCGAAATATATAATTCCCATAAGATAGAATATAACTTCTAGAAAACAGACGTTTTCATTCGCATTTTTATAGAATTACACTGGATTTTTTCAAAAGAAAACACTGTTTTATATTCCACCATACTATATTTATAGACTACACAACATGTTTCGGAGTTACCTCTATCTTCAGGTGTAAATATACGACTAGCAATCAGTCGTTTATTTACACCTGAAGATGGAGGTAACTCCCGAAACATGTTGTGTAATCTATAAATATAGTATAGTGGAATATTAAACAGTGTTTTCTTTTGAAAAAATCCAGTGTAATTGCAATTGAATTCCACAGTGTTAACGCCTTAACTTTCAAGAAAAAAGAAAATTATATAGAATTTTGCATAATTGTTCAAGAAACAATAAACGTATTATAAAAATGTTTTATCAGTTGACATTTGATAATGCACACTAGCAAAGCGAAACATTTCACTCTCATATTATTTAATAAAATTTCTAGAAAACTAATGTTCTCGTTAAATACGCCTAAGGTTGTGAATCCCTGACTAACCGTACAACTTCCGGTGCTTGACTCCATTACACGTCGTTCAGCTCCAACTAGTATCTTAATGCCCCATCTATCCGACGATTTTTTCCTATCCCTGAAATATGGACCGCGGACCGGTGCACGTAGCCCGTTTTATTTATCTCCGCGATACATGTTGTTCTTTTAGTCGTCCATTTATTGGCACCGATAGTGTTAAACGTCACATGTATTATGCTAAACATTAAGCCAAGTAAACCTATAAATTATGTAATTTTTATTATTTTTTTCTTCTTCTTGGTAAAGTTTTTTTTTGTATATGGTAAAACAGTATGAATATGGTAACCTAATGTATGGAAGCGAAGCATGAAACTGCTGGCAGAATAAGGATGAGAGCATAATAAATGCGGTAGAGATGAGGTCCCTAAGACGTATGTGTAGTAGAACGATATACTCGTACGACAGTATCTCAAATGCTGATATAAGAAAGGAATGTAGAGCGGAAGAAGGTATTATGAACAAAAATATGAAAGGATCACGGCGTTGGTTTGGTCACATGGAACGCATGGATGAAGAAAGAAAGGTTAAGAAAGCATACGTCAACTTTGTGAATGGAGTACGGAGTCGAGGAAGACCAAGTAAAACATGACCAAATCAATCAAATTTTAAAGTTCGGCCATGCTAGAAGTCGGAAGAATCGACGTGCGTGTATGACTCGCTGTATTTCAAAAATCTTTTATTACATTTCCTAATTGAAATACAATTGGAATAACTTTTTGCATTTTCACAACACTTTACTACTCTCTTGACATACTCGTACATGTTTAGGGTGTTTTTGATTTTTCTTCAGTGTTTTTTTTTTTCTCCTCGCCCCATCCCGTTAGTCGGGTTGAATTTTTTTTATTATTTAACGCCAAGTGTTACGCTGCATCTTCTTCATTGAGATCCAGATTCTTAATTGAATCAAAATTCTTGTATTCTTTCCAATTTTAATTGGCACATGTTACATCTTTTCCTTTTTAAATATTTTTGGTTAATTTAAATCGTTCTCCGTAAAACATGTCGAGAAACCAAGCTCAAAAGGGGTAAAAACAGTGCTTAAATTAATTTAAAAAATCACAAAATGGTATATTTTGTAACGTTTTCATAAACCAAATAAATGGGCTAAAAGTGATTGTAAGCCTTTTTATGAAGTATAACGTTTTCAGTAAAAAAAAGCTGGCTCCGGCATATTTTGATTTGGATCTATTGTTCGTATAAAAATAATCCCGCTCCGCATCGCGTTATTAACACTCGCCGGATGGTGAAGGATACCGAGTGACCAGTAAAACGTGAGTTTTTATAATTAATACGAATGAAAACGTCAGTTTTCTAGAAGTTTTATTATATTTTATGGGAATGACATGTTTCGCCCTTCTAAGGCATTATCAAGTTAGAAGGGCGAAACATGTCATTCCCTTAAAATACGAGTATAATAAAACTTCTAGAAAACCGACGTTTTCATTCGTATTAATTATTTAATATGGAGTTTTACATCATTGTTCAAGAAACAATAAATAAGTGAGTTTTTATGTTATTTTTATTTTATCCGGCGTTCAATTCGTGATAAAACTACAACAACAACAACAACAAACCATCACGCCGTTTCTTCGAAAGGGTGGGCAGAGAGAATGGACCGCCACACCTCTCTGGTTCCTTCACAGAGAGTCATACACGCACGTCGATTCTCCCGACTTCTAGCATGGCCGAACTTTAAAATTTGATTGATTTGGTCATGTTTTACTTGGTCTTCCTCGACTCCGTACCCCATTCACATCGTTAACGTATTCTTTATTAACCATTCTTTATTCATCCATGCGTTCCATGTGACCAAACCATCGCAGTGATCCTTTCATATGTTCATAATACTTTCTTCCGCTCTACATTCCTTTCTAATATCAGCATTTGAAACTCTGTTGTAAATCGTTTTACCACAAATACGTTTGAGGGATCTCATCTCTACCGCATTTGTTCTGCTCTCATCCTTTTACTGCCAGTCCCATGCTTCGCTTCCATACATAAGGTTTTTTTATTTTATTTAAAAAAAAAAAACAATTGAGTTATATGGATACATTTTTAGATCTTACTATTAATTGTGTATTGTTTCAGATATATTTTATATTGAATGGAACTAGAACTCCATTGTGAACGGCCATTTTTGTGATAAAACTATTTCTAGCTATTTCATAGTTATAGCTTTAGCACATTTCGGAGTCGGAGGCTAGGTGGACACCTGGCGAACCAACATATGGCGTACTATGGGACCAACCACACTATAGGGTTCGCGCCACAGGGCGTGATCACAAGCGAACTGTGTCTTGACGCCTACCCAGGCACTCCGGTGTGCTGGTACCCTTAGGGACCAAAAACTCTATTTAGACTTTTGTGATAATTAATGAAGAAAGAATGGTAAAAAAAGTATATGTTAACAATGTAAATGGAACCAGAAATAGATGAAGACCGAGGAAAACGTAGCACGATCAAATAAATCAAATATTGAATGTCGGCAATGTGAGGAGTCGGAGAAATCGAAGCGCGTCCATGACACGATGTATGAATGTTGAGGAATCGAGAGAAATATGTCAGGAAAGAAAAGTGTGGCAGTCCATTCTTTCTGCCTACCCTTTCGGGGAGACGGCGTGATGGTTAGTTAGTTAGTTAGTTTTCTTAACCATTCTTTCTCCACCCATGCGTTCCATATGTCCAAACCAACGCAGCGATCCTTTCATAATTTCGTTCATAATACCTTCTTCCGCTCTACATTCCTTTCTTATATCAGCATTTGAGATTCTGTCGGATATCGTTCTACTCTATTTTGACTTTTTTGATACTTGGCATCTTTGTAATGATCAGATCTCAATTGTTTTTGACTGGGTATTCAGAGTCCAGCAAAGCGGATGAATCGTGAATTTAGCACCGTAAAGCGAGTGTTAAATTAAATTTACACAGTTTTCCCGGGTGATCTCCCAGGGCGGCAGATAGCCCGATGGGAGCCGACAGATACACCGCTACAAGTTCCCCTCCGCTCGCCATCCGCTGTACGCTGTTCGCGGGTATCTACTCACCGAGTCGCGTAAACTTTTGCGTATACTATTAGGTAAATTATGGAGTCATTTAAAGCTCCTGAAATCTCGCTTTTTTACAATGGCACTTGGGAAATGTTTTCCACTTCTCCGGTACACTGGCGGAATAAGAATGAAATTTCAGACAATTTTCATTTGGTCGTGAACCTTACTTTGAAATGAAGAGAACTTCGCGTTCTTTTTATCTCGTACACGCCTAAGTGCGCATTGCGGGGGCATTGAATTCTTCCGTTTTAATTCTATTAGATTTTAATGAGATTCTCTTCAACTCACAATTTACGCACACATACATATCTGTACTTGAAAGACATAAAGTCTTAAGCAATTTTTTTTGCCGAAATGAGTTATAATAGTCATGTCAGATTTTCATAATGTTTTTTGTGCGTCTATGACAATTGTCTATTTTAACGGTTACTTCTTATGATACTATAATTTATACTGTGTGCTGGATATACTTTCCTATTAACTGGATACTTTGTCGGAGATAACATAATAAGTACATTAATCATTTTGGCCAAAAAATCACTTAAGATTTTATAGCTTTCTGGAACAGATATTATATTTGTCTTTTTCTTTTTTTACATACTTTTAATTAAATAAAAACGGCGGATACGTGGAACATAAATTAAATAGACAATATGCACCATCTAAAAAGAACATTATGTGTGAAATTATTTTTACTTTGTTATTTTATTTTATATCATTGTATTTTATATTTTTGTGTTAGATTTATGTTGTGGATGTTTTACGATCGAAGTGAGCGCGGGAGGTGCCTATTGGTGGCGATGAGGTTCGCAACCCATCACACCGCGTCTCCCGCGGAACGAAAAGAGAAGGATGGAGTGCCGCATCGATTAAAGTGTGGCAGTCTATTCTTTCTGCCTACCCTTTCGGGGAGACGGCATGACGGTTAGTTAGTTAGTTAGTTTGTATATACAACACTAAAAATTACATATCAGACGTGTTTCGGACAACTAGTCTTTCTTCAGTGATACATATTATAAAGATACATATTTAAAATATTATAAAATTGTTTACAAATATGATCAATTTTGACAGATGTTATAAAGATATAATTATATATTATATTTCAATAGTTACTCCCGTTATATTATAATAATACTCAAGAAATGTGATGTTTTCGTCAATATTAAATACATTTAATTGGAATCCGTGAAATATTCACGAAAGTAAAGATTTTTTACCCTTTAAAAACTTGGTTCACTGTATTTACTGATTACACTCGTAATCAGTAATAAGTTGTAAATTTTTATGTAAATTGTTTTTTTCACACACGTTTAAATTTCACAATTAACAATACCAAATTGTACTCCTCTTGTTTTCTACACTTCTGTCATACAATAGTAATCGGAATAAAATTCAAAATCAGAACAAAATTCAAAGAAAGAACAAAATATTCCTCTCGCTCTCTTGTATTCAAAATATTCTCGTACTCTTTCATGATGGCATTCGGGTTTTTGCCTATTAATTAAATACCATGCATGCCATAAACGCTTGAAATATTTTAAGTAGTTACAGAAAAAGAAAATGCAATTTTCGACAATCAAAAAATACATTTGCTTATCTAGGGTTAAAATATGTTTGTGGAAATGAAGCTTATTTGTAAAAAGTGGCAACCACCAGCTTTAATTAGCGTCCTCCCGTGTATAAAGCGTGTGGAGCTGGTGCCCCCCGTTTCATTAGTGGCTACCACCTCGGAAGACATTTTCCGTCCACATTTCACGAGCACTTTCCCCTTTAATTAACTCCCGGAGAAAAGTTAATTGTTACGATCGGGGCTTCTGCGCCGTCGGATTTATATACCGGCTGTTTTTTCTTTGGATGATTGCAATCTCCGCATCGGCTTGCGCGATGGGGGCGTGGAGGAGGAGCAGGAGGATTCCTGAAGCCGGAACTGTCGTGAATGTGTTCTTGGAATCACTATTGATTTCCTGAATCTTTAGAAATACATTTCAAATCAAATCAAATCAGTTTATCAACTCAAAAGATATTACAATCAGGAAAATGTTTAAGGCATCTATTAAGTACAGGTAAAATATTATAAAAATACAACAAAGTACCAGGAACGCATTAGAGATGGTTCGACATTAGGAAGACAACATACTTTCTAAAGTCAAGAGTATTTGTCCCCTGAACGTACCTTCACTAATATAAAAGACGTCGATCTCCGAGGAGACCGCGTTCAGCAGACTAATTGCTCTTCCCACCGGTGTCACCAGAGGCAGATTGGTTCTGGTGGCCGGTTGGTAAAACAATCTGTGCTGTCGCTGTCGGAGAAATCTATCAGGGACAAAAAGACCAACACCCTCTAGCACGGCCGAGTTCTCGAAATATCCCCTGATTAATTTAAAGAAATGGGTTATGAGATGCCCATCTCTTCGAAGCTGTAAAGAATTGGTTCCGAGAATTCCTAAAAGAAATGCCGTGGGATAGAGCCACGGATAACTACCATACTCCCTCATGTAGAGATACCTCAGAAATTTCTTGATTTATGCTGCATAATAGCGATAGATAATATCAATATCATATTTTTTTGTTATTCATTGCAGTTTGTTGCAGTTTCATTGTAGTTTGTTGCAGTTTCATTGTAGTTTGTTGCAGTTTCATTGTAGTTTGTTGCAGTTTCATTGAAGTTTGTCGCAATTTCATTTTATTTTGTCGCTGTTTCATTGTAGTTTGTTGCAGTTTCATTGCAGTTTGTTGCAGTTTCATTGTAGTTTTTTGCAGTTTTTTGCAGTTTCATTGTATTATGTTGCAGTTTTATGACAGTTTATTTATTTTTTATTTATCCTATTATCAAATATGTGGTGGCAATAATTGGATGGTGTCGTGGCAGACTGTCAGGCTCTGGGGCAGCAATACTAGGAGGTGGCGGTTAAAGACAGGACAGGATGGAGGAAGCTAAGGCGTACCAAGGGTTGAAACGCTGAAGATGCTGTTGCTGTAGTTTGTTTTAATTTGTTATTGAAATGAGTAAATAAACACTCAATACTTCTTATTTCTGTAGATGTTGCTATCTGTTCAGAAAGGATATCAATTTGGATCATGTGATGAAGACGTCCAACTTTCTCTGGATCTTTTTGTTAATCGTCTTGGTGGTTACCGGCTTAAGGAGTCTCATGCATCACGATCTTTAGAAACCTCTCTAGTCCACGTTCATCAGAAACGTTCGACACTAAATACATTATTTATTGTTTCTTGAACAATGGTGTAAAACTCTATTTTAAATAATTAATACGATTGAAAACGCCTGTTTTCGAGAAGTTTTATTATATTTTATGTGATTGACATGTTTCGCCTGTCAAAGGCTTTATCAATTGTTTGATGATGCCTTAGAGAAACGAAACATTTGATTCACATAAAACTTCTAGAAAAAGACATTTTCATTCATATTTATTACTAAATAATATAAAACTAAATAATATAAATAGGATAGAACGCTTGGCTCCTGTTCCAGGGGACTTAGGTTCAAGCCTGGACACGACCAGATTCATAATAATGAGCTATTTTTTGCTCACATTGAGGTTTGTAAAAATAAATTCTAATATCATTGATTTAAATCCTTGGTATTTGTTTTAAGGGAAATTTTACACCCGTAAAATGATGATGATCATACGAATCATGTCTGTGAAATTACGAATTTTTTACCTTTTGGATTTTAAGTGTCGCCAAGATGCCAAATACCAGTATGTTACATAGATAAAAACGAGAATGGATTTCTCCGAACATTCGCACTGACTCGGCGGTGAGTCGCAACGCCGACCGCGTGTGTAAGCAATCCTCGAGAGAAAAACCTAACCTAATTTGTCTCCGTAGCCATAAAAGTGTTTTTCTCTATAGCGCTACCGGCAATAAAATCAACCCCCGCGCACCGCCTCCTCCCGGGCCGTGGTGGCGGATATCTTCACTTAATCGTTATCGGCTGTTATTGCCGACCACCCCCGTTCGTGGAATTTTCACGGGTCATATAAATTAATCCTTCCAGCCCTTAACACTGCATGGGCGGAGATTGATACCACGTAGACGGCTCACGGTAACAAGACAGCTAAAAAAATGTTATTTTTTTTTTATTAACTAACTAACTAACCATCACACCGTCTCTCCGAAGGGATAGGCAAAAATAATGAACCACCACACCTGTTCTTTCCTGACATATTTATCTCGCGTCCTCGCCATTCATGCATCGCGTCAAGCACGTACGTCGATTTCTCCGACTCCTCACGTGGGCAACAATCAATATTTGATTTATTTGATCGTGCCATATTTTCCTTTGTCTTTCTGTATTTCTAGTTCTGTTAACATCATGAGCATATTTTTTTACCATTTTTATTTTATTTATTCATTCATTCTTTCCATGTGTCTGAACCATCTTAATGATTCTTGCATTATTATGTTCATAATATTTTGATTCGCTCTGCATTTTCTTATATTTTAATACACAGATTTTCATAAGAGATCTCATTTCTACATCATTTGCCAGTTCCACGCTTTTCTTCCATGCATAAGGGCGGTACAAGAACGCCATTGAGCACTACCATTTTAGGATTTTTTTCATTGTATGATTATTTCCTAATTGATCAATAACGACATCTATTAGCATTTTGATATTCTTCTACATATTTTTAAAAAAAATATATGGTTTTTTGTAATTTTATATATTTTATTCATAAGTTTAAAATATTGCAACCGAAATCTAATAATTTTAGAATTTTTTTAGCAACAAGATTTGCCATCTCTATGGCGCCCTAAGTCTTTGTTAATTGAATATATATGATTATTGTTTAGTTTTTTAGTTTATAAAAATAATTTTGACAGGTGTAAAAATAAATTTTTCATTTGTTCCGATGACAATTTGAATTAATTCTTCAATAATATTTTTAAGTTCTTGCTGGTGTTGGATTGTTTTAAGTGCCTCATTACAGTAAATAAAATAAAACAGTGGATAACGTGGAATAAAAATTAAATAAACACAAATGTCCGGATCGTCCAGCTGACGACAAGTGCACCATCTAAAAGAACATTATGTGTTAAATTATTTTTCTTTGTTATTTTATTTTATATCATTGTATTTCAGATAATTTGTTTTAGATTTATTATGTAGACGTTGAACGATCGAAAAGTGCGCGGGAGATGCCTGTTGGTGGCGATGAGGTTCGCAACCCATCACACCGCGTCTCTCGCGATGGCGAAAAGAGAAGGATGGAGTGCCGCATCGATTAAAGTGTGGCAGTCCATTCTTTCTGCCTACCCTTTCGGGGAGACGGCGTGATGGTTAGTTAGTTATTTAGTTTGTTTATTTTTTAATTCATTGCCATTTTGTTTCAAACTGTAAAAGTTTTTTTATATTATATAGTACTCGTACAATGATTTGAGTAGACAACGTATGTCGCGTACTCAAATAAATGAACAAGTCTAGCAACAAACAACAGTGAGACGGCCCCCGACGCCTCTATAGTGTTAAGTTGTTACCCGTCCCGGCGCGGCCCACCCCCACCGGCACCTTCTTTATTGGTCACAATTAATACGTCCGCCGGTCGTTAGGCCTCCGACTGAGCTTGCAAAGTGCCCGAAAACGCCCGTGTACAGAAACTATGCTCGCGGAGATTTATGCGGCCGGAGAACTGGGTGGGTATTTGATAAAGTTCCAAAGTAAATAGAATTTACGCTTATTGATGAACTTGTGCAGGGCGTACTCAATGGATCGCGGACGCTGGACCCAAAGACCCGACGCGTTTTTGTCGGTAGTATGCTTTCTATAAATTTAACCAATTAACGTCAACTTTAAGATCGAGGGGCGGCATCGTACATGGTACTTGTAGAATGTATCGATTCAAAAAGAGTTTTGATGGTAAGGTTAATTTTTTTTAAAGACATTATAATAAGGATTTAAATCAGAGGTTCCCAAACTTTTTTGTCCCGTAGACCCCTTGCTGATTTTTTTTTCTAATCCATAGTAGACCGCTGCTTTCCTAATTGATTTTTCGTATTGCCGATTTCTACTGTAAGTCGCTGTCTACCTAAAAAAAAAGGTCGTTGAATTCGATACTCGTTTTGCGTTTCAATATTCGGCTTCAATTTACTTGAACCACCTCGTGGACCCCCAATTTTTTTTTTGCAACTGTCGTAGACCCCCTGCAAGTTTTCGTAGATCCCTGGGGGTCTATATGGTTTTTCTTCTATATTCGCTTTCACTTTGTGTTATGGATTCACATTTTAATAAATATACTAATTAGACTTCGTATTTTCACAGCACTTTATTTTTCGTTTTCAGACATGTTTCGGTTGTGATCGAATATTTTTCGATGCACAAATATAAAGTTAAATAAATAAATCAATGGTATTAAAATTTACAATACAGTCGCCGATGTGAGCAGAAAATAATTCATTATTATGAAGAAGGAATCAGGTCGTGTCCAGACTTAAACCCAAGTCCCAGGAACAAGAGCCAAGTGTTCTGTCCGGGTTTGACAAAATATTAGTCAATGGATTATAAAAAAATTGACTAAGGTGTTGTTATAATAACCGGAAAGTAATGAGAGAATAACCGGGTGGTGGTCTAGGGGATCGAACGCTTGGCTCCTGATCCAGGGGGCATGGGTTCAAGCCTGGACACGACCAGGTTCCTTCTTCATAATAATGAGCTATTTTCTGCTCACATTGAAGATTGTAAACTAAATTCTAATATCATTGATATAAATCCTTGTTGTTAGTCTTTAAAAAAAAAAAAAATGAAAATTCCTAACATTTCATTAATTGTTACTTTTTCAAGAATTTTTTTTTTGTAGAACTATCAATATTATCCTATATTGACGATTTTTTTATGAATTAAAACACAGTGCTTCGGTCTTTGATATTATTTTTCTCGACATGTTTTAAATGTTGTAAATAATATCTAACTTCAACGTCGGGATAACAAATTCTCCTAAGGAGAAAAACGCAATTTTAAAGGTTGGTCATATGAGAAGTCGGAAGAATCGACGTGCGTGTATGACTCGCTGTATGAATGTGGAGGACCTAGAGAGGTGTGCCAGGATAGAGTAGTGTGGCGGTCCATTCTCTCGGCCTACCCCTACGGAAAACGGCATGATGGTTTGTTTTTTTTTTTTTTGTTAAATAATCGTCATTGTGGAATTTCATAGTTTTAACGACTTAAAAAAGTAAAACTAACTAACTAACCATCACGCCATTTCCCAGAAATAATGGACTGCCACACTTTAACCGATGCGGCGTTTTATCGGCGTTTTATGCGGCTTATAAATTCTCTGTTTTTCACTTTAAAAATACCATGTTTTTATAGAAAATAATGTTGAACACGGCGGATTTGATTTTCGAATTGTCACGTTATTCTTGCAAAGAGGCGATATATATATTTTTGTTTCGTTGCCTTTATACGACGAAAAGTTTTATTTCGTTCGGTTAGCTCGGTTGTGATTTTACGATGTTAATAAACGGATCGATTATTCATTAACTTAATTGAATGTTAATATATGGGATAACCACTCGAAACCATTTGCGGTTTGAGATTCTAATCGCACAGCGCTGTGTCCTACTAAATCATAATTATTTTATAATACACGACATTATATGCCACTGAACTCGTGTGCGAAAGCTTTAATTCGTCTAACACAGGGCACACGAAATACGTATCTACTAAAATCATTCTGATTTTGACGTATCCCAAATAACATTATCATTTATGTACGTAACTTGCTTTCAAAGTTTCAGCTTATGTCGAAAATCAATACACCCACAGCACGTACAGGTTGTTTTGAATGGTATATTGTAATATATAAAAGCGAAATTTCGATGTTCTTCTAACTTTAAAGTTTCACGTGTTTGTAAAGATATCAAATATTGTATTTTATTTGTGTTTAGTTTTATGTTTTGTGGCATATAGGGTCGAAGCACTAGTATTTGACCGCCCCCCAGTAAATGACCGTTGGTTAATAAAACAAAATATAATAAGAATTGCTCTATGTGTCCAGTCAAAAAACTTTAATCCTAAGAAACTATGACAAAAGAGGTAGGCAGAGACAACTGTTGGTAAGAAAAAAAACTATCAGTTTTGAACTGTACCTTGTCAAACGGTAAAAGTGCGTCTTCCCGTTGTTGTTCTGAGATTGTTAGTAGTTTTTTTATAAGGAAAAGTGTGGTAAGTGTTTTTTTTAATGTTACTTCTTATGCAATCCTTTGAATATTTACATATTTTTATATCTTAGGGTGTTTCATAATGTGACAATTCAACAAAATCTATGTATTATATCAATATAACCTGAAGTGGTCAATTACTGGTGATTGTGCTATTTTTTTAGAGAAATATTAATTTTAATAGTAATACTCATATTTCAATAAAAAAGTTAGCGAATTTAAAGAAGCCAATGTGTTTTTTTATTGTTTTATTTTATTTTGTAAACTGAAATAATGAAATTAATGCCTTTAATGTGGATTTCAGTACAAGCTGAACCTTAGACGGTCATTCATTGGTGCTTTGACCCTAGTACGTCTTCTGTATCCCCTTCACTATTTCTGTTGTAGATTCACATTTTAATTACTTTTAAAAAAACAATATATTTTCACAAAATTTAATTACATTCTTTGTGAATATGTTGAATGAAATTGTACACCGAAGAAATATCAAAATCACCCGAAACATTTATGTCAATAGTGTAGTAAATTATACTTTGGAAATTGAAAATAACTTTGTTTAATCCATCTTCAGGTGTAAAAATATAATAAAAACTAAACAAAGAAAGACTAATATAAAAACGCATTTAAAATTCGATACAATAATTCAAATTTAACTAATTAACCTGGGCTATTTGTTATAAGTACCAATATATTACAATAGTAAGAACTAATAAATAATATTAAATATTAATAATAATACATGATGATAATATAAAAAAATATAATAATTTAGAAAAAACATAATTTTGAAAAGTCATTATTTATATAGAAATTAAAAAATGATTTATTTGCATTTGATTGGGAATGGGAGCTTGGGAGATTAAATGTAGAGAGTATTTATGGAGAAAGGAGTAAAATGAGGAATCTGATTATTAATTATGTTTTCACCCAATTTCACCGACTTGAGGATTTGTAAATTTTCAATTTTGTTTAATTTTTTGCTATTGTTAACTGTGTAAAAATATTGTGTCATTTTATTCGAAACTATGTTCAAATTCAATAGAATGGTTAGCCATCTCAGAAAAAATAGTATATTTAAACATACTATTTTTTCTGATTATTACACAATTTTTTTGTATAAATATTTATTCTATATTTTTTACGTTCAAGGTAAATTGTTGGGGTAATGATTTTATACATTAAGAAAACTGTGATTTTATAACATGGTTATTATGATCAGACTTTCAAGTAATGTGTGTGATATTTGAATCATTGTTACTAGACACAAGAACAGGAAAATTTTAAAATCTCCAATATGAAAAATCGCCTCTGAAATATATAAAAAGTTGGGTGTTCAATTACAGAATAAATCTTATTTATCTTTGACAATCCATTTAGTATAATATAAACCTTGTTTATTCATATGTATGTATTAACATATAGGAAATGTATATGTATGGGTGTTCTTTTTTTCACACACACGTACATCAGAATATCTTATACAAAAGCTCTCATCTTCTTATTTTCCCCTTTTTTCACGACTTTGAAACATTAGCGAATCTCTCTTATCAATACTTTATCAAGTTACTTTTTTTTACTTTTCCTCACTGTTGCAAAAATATTTTGCTTAAAGTAGATTTATTTGGTAGAAGGCTGAGAGGTTTTGTATATTACGTTAATGCCTTTTATTCTTCATACATTAAATATATTGTATTTGCTTCTTGGTAAAACAAGAAAATAAACAGACCAATTTTTTACACTTTTGTAATTTAGGTTATTTGCTAAAAACTTGGGAAAATCGTGGTTAATTATAATATTTCCAAATCACTCTGCGGACCAACGGTTGACCGATATTGTTTAATTTTTGGTTATTTACTATTTCTTGTGCAATGATGTAAAACTCTATTTTCTAAGATTCTTTTATTTAATTTAATGAGATTGACATGTTTGTAGTATAATGGAATGACAGAACACGTCATTCTAATAAATTAAAATAAATCTTATTCAAAACAGACAAGAGTTTTTATTCATATGCATCGGTAAATTGTGGTCTTAAAGCAGCTAGCAGGTAAATGCGAATTTCTTGCTAGTCAACACTTTATAGAAGAGATATATCACATACCTTTATATTATATTATTTTATATTATTTTTCTAGATAATCTTCATATACCTATCAATCGTTTATCAATATATAATAATGCCAAAACATTTGATAATACCTTAGACAGGCGAAACATGTCATTACTAGAGAAATATAATGAAAAAACTAACTAACTAACTAACTTACCATCACGCCGTTTCCCCGGAGGGGTAGGCAGAAAGAATGGAACGCCACACTGTTCTGTCCTGACATACATCTCTCGCTTCCTCTACATTCATACATCTTGTCATACACGCACGTCGATTTTTCCGACTCCTCACGTGACCGACATTCAATATTTGATTGATTTGATCGTGCCACGCTTTCCTCGGCCTTCCTCTATTTCTAGCTCCGTTTACGCCGTTTACATATACCTTCTTTACCATTCTGTCTTCACTCATTCTTTCCATGTGTCCAAACCATCTTAATGACCCTTTCCTTATTTTGTTCATAACACTTTCATTCGCACCACATTCACTTCTTATACTTGCATTTGTCACTCTATCATATACAGATTTGCCACACATTTGTCTTAGAGATCTCATTTCTACTGCATTTATTCTACTTTCATCCTTCTTTTGCCAAATATAATGAAACATCTAGAAAACAGACTTTTTATTCGTATTTATTATTAAATATAAAGTTTTACATCATTTTCAAGAAACAATAAATAAGAAACCAATATTATTGAGAGAAAAAAAATGTAATAAAACATTTTACTTACGCCCAGTTAAGGGTTAAAACTGGTATAGTCAGTGTTTTGTTTATCCCTTAGACCACCAACCGGTTATTATTACTCATTGTTATTTTCACGTCCACATTTTCTGTTATATATGGTGATTATGATCACGATAATAATTTGCTATTGATCAAAATTTTAACTTGCCCATTATTCCGTCAGTATTTCATAATAGCGATTGTTGGTCATTGACAATGCCATTTGTTGTTCCTTTTCCAACAAAGTGGCCGTCTATTTCTTTTGTCGAATTTGTGACTCGATATTCTGTGACTTCCGTCCGGACGGACAATTAGCCCCGTTTCGGCCGCGATTGAAATACGTCCGATATCGCAATCATTTCACCTCGCGATATATTTTCTAAAAAAAATGCCAACGACTTACATTTTGACATTTTTCGTTCATAGCTTGATGGCCCACATCCTGTCCATTTTTATTGTGGAAACGTGAAATTAATGTTGCCATGATTATGTGAAATATTTACAAATGTGTTTTGAATTTTTTAAACTTTTAAAAAATGTTTTGTTTTCGCATTCGCAAAAAAATTGTTTCACATTTACTCAATAAGTTACTAACCATCACACCGTTTCTCCGGAGAAGTAGGTAGAGAGGTTGGACCGCCATATTGCTCTGTACTGATACTTTTTTCTCAAACATTCATTCATCGTAACATGCACGCTCGTTGATTTTTTCGACTTTGAATGTGGCCGCCTTTCAGTATTTGACTAATTTGGTCATGCCATGCTTTCCTTGGACTTTAGACTTCCGCGGTTTCTCTTCCGCTCACACTTCTTGTATACGACATTTTAATCATTATTCTCTCGTCCATTCTTTCCATATGTCCAAACCATCTCAGGGATCCTTTTTTTAATTTTTCTTATGATGCATCCGCCTTACATTTTTTCCTTATTTCGTCATTCCGTATTCAATCTTATTATTATTATTATTATTATTATTATTATTATTATTATTATTATTATTATTATTATTTTGTTGAATCGCTCTTTACATCATGACAGCATGAGCCAAATCGATGTAAAGGGTATTTATAGCTATCATAGTGATTCTCGTGACATGTGATAGGTAGCTAATCTATCGCCATTTTATTGTCACGTGAATTCTACACCAGACCAAAGACAGTGTAACAATCACATTGCCCTCGCCGGGAATCGAACCCGGAACCTTCGGGGTGGCAGTCAACGCACTTACCACTCGGCCACGAAGGTCGTCGTATATCGTTTTCTTGCACATTTTTCTTAGTGATCTCATGTCTACGACATTTATCCTAGTTTCATCCTTTTATTGCCAGCTCCAAGCTTCACTTCCATACATAAGGGTTGGGAAACTAGAACTCTTTCACCTTTATGTTATTTATTGTTTCGCGAACAATGATGCAAGACTGAAGACACAGATTTTGCGCTACGATCCAATGTCCTTGTAAGCGACCAAATGCTATTTATTGTAAAATAAATAAATACAATTTCCTATTAATTTAAATACATCTGTAACCCCGAATTTTTATATTATATACTTGGGCTTGGACTTGGATCTTTTGGTTTACAGAGGTTCAGATCTTGTGGCCATTCCTCTTACGTCTGATGGGTACATTGTTGAAAGGTGATTTGTGGGTTGTTGGTTTATGCGAGGGCATGATTTGTGTGACCCGGAGTGTTCCTCTGAAGGAGGATCGATTTTGGGCGCTTGTGGCGGCTGGAGGTGTTTGGGTCGTAATTTGAGAGGTCTTTTATTGTGGGATAGGATGTGAAGGGAGTCCTTTGTAAAAACGTTCGGCAAGTTTCAGAATGAATTCATCTATCAAGGTTCTTGTATTTTGTTATAAATATTTTTGTTTGCTTTAGTTAGGTATATTGTTCTCCTGATAATAAAGGTGTAAAATTAAAAAAAAGTGGAAAACGGTGTTTTAATTCATAAAGAAATCAATATTATGAAATTTAACAGTGTTTCTCTATTATTCTTCTCTTCAACTTCCTCAGCCTATTCCCGTCCACTCCTGGACAAAGGCCTTCTCCATTCGCTTCCATGTCACTCTGTCCCGTGCAGACTGTATCCGGGTTATTCCGACATGTCTGTTCAGGTCATTCTTCCATCGTAGTTGCGGTCGCCCTGCACTTCTCTTTGCCGTCCACGGTCTCCAAGTCAGAGTCTTCTTGTCCATTTTTCATCTGAGCTTCTGGCTACGTGACCCGCCCATTGCCATTTTAGAGTCGCCACCCGGTGGATGATGTCAGTGACCCTTGTTCTTTCTCTCACCGTATCGTTTCTGACTCTGTCTCTTAGGCTTATTCCTAACACGGCTCTTTGGGTCACTCGCAGTTCTCTATTATTAGTTGTTTAAAAATGACCGGTATTTGTTACAGTCGAATCCAAAACTATTATTATTATTATTATTATTTTGTTGAATCGCTCTTTACATCATGACAGCATTAGCCAAATCGATGTAAAGGGTATTATAGCTATCATAGTGATTCTTGTGACATGTGATAGGTAGCTAATCTATCGCCATTTTATTGTCACGTGAATTCTACACCAGACCAAAGACAGTGTGACAATCACACTGCCCTCGCCGGGAACCGAACCCGGAACCTTCTGGGTGGCAGTCAATGCACTTACCACTCGGCCACGAAGATTATGTAACGTTCACCGGCGAGTGTTTCTGTAGGTTCAAATGTCAACTAATTTGTATTATTCAAGGAAACAGTTTATTGTAAAATATTGGATGTATAACATTTGCGGGTTTAATATCTTAGTGGGCGTATTTTAAACATTTCAGCCCTTTCATAATGAAGAACAATGTCGATAAATTTTAATAGAAAAACTTATCCAAACACAATATGTAGTTCATATTTATTGTGCCGCCGCAAACATAAAATAAAGCCTAACAAATTTATTTGAATCAAAATTTGAACTTTGGTGAAATATAATTAACGACATCCCAACACGCTCACGCATCATGCCCTGGTGTTCTTCCTTGAAATTTCCTCACGCGGCAAACCAAAACACGTTTTTTATTTATTATTATTTATTTATTTGACACATAGATCAGAGTGTTCCGTGTCATACTACTTACAGGTTTATTATTACATATTTAAATATAAACAATTAGTAAATCTAAACATAACGTAATAGGTAGAATAACAGAATTAAATTATTGTTCCATTGAGAGGTATAATGATATACGGATTATGTATATAATAAAACGAGTATTTGGGCGGGAAAAATAAATAGACCTGCCTAAACACGTTCTTTGCATTCGAAATTCAAAAATGTTTTTTAATTGTTTGATTTGAATTATTGATACACTATTCTATTTTCAATATTTCAAAAAGCTGTTCTATATCGGAATGTCATTTTTATATTGAAATTTTAATATTAAAATATCAACAATTATTTTTTCTTTTTTTTGATACTACTGTCCTGGTTAGACCTGTGCCGCCAGAAAAAGTTTCATCAGAGAACCCTCCAGTGAATGGTAGAAGATCGAATCCCAGGGAAGATTATCAGTATACGACTAGATGAGAGGTTCCCAAACTCTTTTGTCCCGTAGACCCCTTGCCGATTTTTCTATCTCGTGTAGACCCCCTGCTTTTCTAATTGATTTTTCGAATCGATTGTGTAAAAAAAATTGGTCGCTGTCGATTTCTATACCTACTAACCGGAAATCGCTGTTTTTACCCAAATGAACTTAAAAAAAACGTCATCGTCGAATCCTCTGCCTACTGAACGGAAGTCGCTGTCGCTAATGATTTCGATATTCGTTTCAATATTCGGCGATTGTCCAATTTTTCCCAAATGAGCTTAAAAAGAAAAAGGTCGCCAACGATTTCGATATTTGTGTCAATATTCGGCTTCAAGTTGAACCAACTCGTAGACCCCCATTTACATCTCGTAGACCCCCTGCAAGTTGTTGTGGACCCCTGGGGGTTTATATAGACCACTTTGGGAATCACTGGGCTAGATGGAAAGCGATGTGTGGAAAGACCAAAACTTAGATGGTTGGATGGTGTGGAGGGGGACCTCAGAGCAATTGGTGTTACAAACTACAGAATGCGGGTAATGGACCGGGAGAGTGGCGAAGAATTCTGGAGGAAGCCGGGGCCCATAGTCTGCGGTAGCGTCAATGTTGTGTTGTTGTTGTTACACTTTCAAACACTATATTTATAATGGGTGAATAAAGAATTAGTTCTACGAATTGGACGGTTTATTTTTAGTATGTATATATATTTATTATTGATATTTTTTGCACAATCGATAGATATGCATATAATTTTTTTTTCCTCTCAATACAATCAAACCAGATTCTGGGTCCATTGTAAATTGTCCGCTTTAGCGCCTCTGAATAAATTACCGAATTAAATGGTCACTGACATTGTTCATTATTCAAAGTTATCATTAGGTCGGTCGCTTTGGAACACCGACATGGATACGCTTGCCGCGGACTTTCTGGCGTGTCGCATGCCCACAATACCGTGTAGAGTCGACAAGGCACAATGCCCGTGTCCCTGGCCGTTGGATTTTCAGTCAAGCCTCGCGTATACCGTTTAAATATTTACAATTGATTGAGCAATTGTGTAAATATGTAGACATATTGAAAATCGCGTTAACACTCGTTTTACGGTGCACCATTTACCCGTGATTCTGAACTCTGAGTATTCAGTTTTAAATGTGAGTTTTCATTTTTTTAAAGCTCCAATCCTAGGGATTGATTTGCAGTAAAGTGTAACCTAACCTAACCTAACCTGGATGCAGTCTGCACAGGACAGAATGACATGGAAGCAAATGGAGGAGGCCTTTGCCCAGGAGTGGACGGGAATAGGCTGAGGAAGAAGAAGAAGAAGAAAGTGTAACATTTTTGCCGTTTCATTGGATGCTATTTCGGCCTTTAATCTGGAAGTTTCCCGCTGCTTCCCACATTTTTGTAAACGACAGGTTATTTGAGCCCAGTTACTGTATGAAATGTTTTTGATATTGATTCTCTTGACATATGAAATCTATCGCCATTTTTATTGTCATGTGAATTCTACCAGACCAAAGACAGCATGAGATTTTATTTCACACTTTCATCGCCGGGAATCGAACCTTCGGTGTGGCCATTCAGCCACGTTCAGAGACAACGCTCTACAAAACCAGTCTCTTTAGCCCGAAGTGTATTACTTAACGCATGTGTGAGTATTGCTCATTTCACGTAATGGTTTTAATAAATTATTATCATTTATCATCAATAAGTAATCAAATTCGGGTGAGTCCGGGATGGGAATCCGTCAATATGATTCCAAAGTGACATGGAGCGTTTTTTACTGTCCTCGCGGATTCGTCGCCAGCCGGACACAGACAGGTGGACGATTTGTCAGGGATCTGCCGCGTGACGTATTGCGCTGGAACGGGTCGCCCGCGCCCGTGGACGGCCAGTCGGTGATGCATCGGCTGGATAATGTCCGCGATTAATGTTTTAAAACCCGAACCAGCTCATCCTTCAGGTGAAATGATGGATTGTTATTTCTCACTTACTCATTTCTCAATACAATGTTGCATTGTACACTCGTTGTTACATATTTATTATCTAGAATTATTGTGAAGAAATGCAGTATTCTAGTGCCAATTGTTATGTATGGAAGTGAAGCTTGGAGCTGGCAAAAGACGGATGAAAGTAAGATAAATGCCGTAGATGTGCGGAAAACAATATATTAAATAAGTTCAATTAAAATAATTCAATTAAAATAAGATGGAGGGACAGCTGGATCTCATCATCCGACGAGATATGATTTCTGTGTCACAGATCGTCAGATCTATCAAAAGAAGAAGAAGAAGAATTAAAATAAGATCTCTTAGATGGTTTGTACAAATGGAACGAATGGATAAGATAATAATGGCTGAAAAAATGTATACTAACAGTGTGGATGGAAAAGAAGCCGAGGACGACCTAGGAAAATGTGGCATGAGCATTTAATTAATTACTATAAGGCGACCATAGTCAAATTCGGGAAAGCCGACGAGGGTGCGTATTACGATGTATGAATGTAGAAGAATCTCGTGTGGAACGTCAGTACAGAACAGTTTGGCGGTCCATCCTTACTGATTCCTCCTCCAGGGAAACGGGGTGATGGTTAGTTAGCTAGTTTAATTATTTAGCCACAAATCATAAATATATGGAATGCTTGCATAAATTCCATTACAATAGTCAAGTCGTGACACAACGAAGGAATTTACAAGATTTTTGAAAGTGTCATGAGGAATACTCCTTTTGACGGATTTTTATCGTCTTAGGTGGAAGAAACTAGCGCTGGCCGTGTTATTAATTTGGGATTTTAGGGACAAATTTGCGTCAAGATAAACACCAAGAAGCTTTGTGAACGATTTCACTTTCAGCTGTTGAAATTAAAGTATGATCGATAAGATGTTGACGCTTTGCGGAAGCAGTCCAGAGAAATTCCGTTTTGGATGGGTTCAGTTTAATTTTGTTTGATGTCATCCATTTAGATATGACATCAATGCAGTTGACAGTTATTGACGTAAGATGTTTGGTGTCATCAGGGTTGCAGAAAAAATAAAGTTGCTGGTCATCAGCATAGCAATGTGAGAGGAGGCCAAAGGATTATATTATTTTGGCGATGTCATTCGTAAACATGATAAGTAAAAGGGGTCCTAGCACAGAGCCTTGTGGCACACCAGATTGTATATTAATAAATGAGGATTTTTTATATAATACTAGTGGACCCGACAGACTTTGTCCTGCCCGAACGACGGCTTGCCTGCTATTAAACTAAAATATTACAGATTTCGACATCACCTCCATATTTGGTAAACAAACATAACTATAAATAATTCTCAGAAGTTCAATATTCACGAACTTCCCAGAAGATTTTAACGGTCACATACCGGGTCCAATTGTGAATATAAACCATCCAGGGACCCACTCAAACCCACACAAAAAATTCATTAAAATCGGTCCAGCCGCTTAGGAGGAGGACTACACACGCCCGTACAGAAGAATTATATACATTATGTATAAAGATGTGTTCGTGATATTCACAGATATTTAACCGCCCTACCTCCAGGTAATTTTCCAAGAAACGTGCCAAAAAAGCAGGTTTTTTATTAATGAAATGAAATTATATATTAATTTTATTTTTTTTAAATTACGAAACGTCAAATACTCCGCCGCACACTTCGTCTGCCCCTTGTAAAACAATCATATTTATGAAGACTTGTACTCAAGTGTTGTTGGCACACGCGCGTATCCCTAACAGTTTGTACATTTTAGGTACATTACTTTTTCTCAAGCGCGTACGTGATACGGGATAGCGCAGAATGGTAGGTCAAAGTGAACGTATCACGTACGTTCAAATACGTAGGGTGGTAAATGAAGCATTCACACATGAATAGGAATTTCATTGTTTAAATTTCGTGTATTGTAATGCTGTGTTTACTTTATAACCGAATCTTCAAAGTAAATATTTTTGAAATGTGCTGCCTTAAAAAATTCCGATAAATCGATCTGAAATTGTATTAAATTCATTGCTGTTTTATATTTCTGTATAAAAGTGTAATGTCAGCTACATTTGATGTGTCCAGGGCCGGTTGGAGTGATGGCGCTGTCGCACACGGTGCATCGTTCTTTGGGCCTGTGTTTTATAGGGTACGCCAGGCGCTCTTTTATTACCCATTTCGATCAAATAATAAACATTTTACTGCTATCGAATGTCAGTCTTGCCAGGAATATTTCGGGTAAAAAGTTGTGTTTAAAAATGTTAAAGTATTTCTGTCAAGGAGCCTATTTTTAATGCAATTTATTTTGATAACTTTGGTGTTCGCTTCGCTCGCTTTAGTTCAAATTCGCCCTTTCTCGAGAAGGAGGAATTCGACAGGTTAACGCTTTTAGTAGTTTAATAATACAGTGCACATTTTCGCTACCGTAAAATGGGGTGAATTCGTTCGAAGATACAGCGCAACCACATCCCTGGGAATTGTGTAAAAATTTTAATAATCTCGTAGACTTTCTAAACTCTTGTCATTTGGCAGAGGGTCGACTTTGTATCGTTTCCAGGGGCGCCGGTGTCATTAGTTATAGTAACACCATACGTGGGGGCATATTTCTCACCCTAAAAGAAGAAGAATAATAATTTATTTCATTAAGTAGTTATCTGATTAACTTCCTCTATTTAAAATATTGTTATAAAATTACAAACATACGTATGTATTGTAGATTGTACGCATTTGTTGCAAACAGGAAAACGCCCGAAAATTGGTTGGCGATTCAAGAAAATACATAAAATATTTTGTTTATTTTACTACTAGAGAGTTCAAAATTTCATTCAGATATTCTGTTTACATTTCAATAAGACGGATATTTAAGTATTTATGTAAGTAAACATTTTCAATTCGTTTGAGAGGACGATTCTCCTTATTTCCGTGTTCTGTCTGGTTCTCCTGATGATGTCTGTTTTCGAAAGAAAGCCTCTTCTTTTTTTCAAGACATTTATCTTCTAGCATCCTTTCATCATATTCGTAAAAGCACAATTTATTCTATACTACACTTCTATCAGAGAGTACTAAAGTGCTCTCTAGTACATTAGTATATTTTTCTTCTTACTTTAGATCTTTCAATCAATTCGGGCAGGAAATCGATCTCGGTCCTATGATAAAGACGCTTCAGCTTTCTCTTCATCTATTAGGTGGTCGTCCTGGTGGTCAACAACCCTCTATAGTCTCGTGCATCACGATCTTATGAATCTTCACTGGGTCTTTTCACTCAACGTGGTCTCTCCAGAATCAGTATTTTCTGCTTAATCCATCTCACAATATTATTGTCATAACTATTACATAATACTTTTATAATTTGTTCAATTTACCAAAGATTATTTTTAAAAAATCTTTAAATTCCTGATAATCTGTCAATTTATATTTTCCCCTAATTCGCAGACTAGCCCTGGTAGCGGTCTCGTTTTTCCAATTTAAAATCAAGAAAATCGCTCTGTATATTTACACAATCATTTCATTTTCCAATTCGTTCATCCTTTCCACTGTTTTCCCTCCCACTTTCGACTTGGGTGACTGAATATTACCATTGTAAACAGAGTATTCGAAATCAGTTTTTCGATTTACCTACGCGTTTTTACAAATAGTTTTTTTCTTGCGTAATCGAATATTTTTTTCATTTGTTTGCAAGCCTTCTTTTTCTTCTATTGTTTCGTTTTTCGTGTCCAATAACTACTCACCAAATCTTCCAATACGCCTTCGCAACACGTGTATGAAATTCTACAAAGCACTGTTTTATTATTATTTATACATTTGATTTATTGTCTTTGGGACAATGGAGCAAAACTCGAATATGAATAAATACCACTGTTTTCTAGTACATACTTATATTTTAACTTTATATAACATATTTCTTTCTTTCTAAAGCTTTGTGAAATGGACTATTCATAATGCCTTAGTAATGCAAAACATGCCGTTCCCATAAAATAAATAATATCCCGATAAAGTTATTTAATTTTTAAACACTGTTATTATGCGTATCACAATCTATTTTTAATTTTCGTATCAGACTGTCGCGACGGCTGTTTCGCCAACCTGTGTTAGCATCATTAGGTGTTACAAATAACATATGTTTTCTATAAGTTCATGAGAAGAACTGATAATTTTCTCAATCGCCCCACGGTTGGGGCAGTGCGCAAGGAGAGGTTATTTAGGTTAATATGCCAGTATCAATATCTTGTTTCGTCCTCATAATTACACATCTTTAATAATAATTTTAGTTGGAAGGTTTTTTGTGTTGTGGGTAGATTGATGTCATAAATGAATTGGTTCATTATTTTTTTTTGTCTGTCTCATTAGCGAATTCTTATTTTGGAAACGCGCAAAGTTTACACAAACGGAATAACAAAACGAATTTCAAGTATATAAGATCCTTTCAGATGTCACTTCACACGCCTGCTACAGTCCGAATAAACTGCTTTGCAAAACATTTTTTTACCCGATACATTGTAACGGTGACAGGTGAATGGACGTGGATGCATGCTTAATTTAGTATTTGGGTTTGTTGTGAATTTTCCACACCTAAATAAATACGTATTGTTAAAATTGATAGCATCAAATGAATTTAGGGTGCCTTGCAGACAGCCCACCAACACATCACATTGCTTATTTTGAACCTCTGAATTTTTTTGTTAATCGTACATACTCGTATTAATTTGTTTTAAATGTAACATTGAACATTATTTTTTATTAGTTTAGTAATATTACCAAATCAATTACATTTTAAGTGTTGGGCGTGTGAAGTTTCACTCCAACTTTATGTCTTTCATTTCCAGACCACGACCTGAATTATTACCATCTTCCTTATCAATAATGACCCTTTACCACCAAGTTATCCACCATAATTCAGTCCTTTCCCCTCCCGCAATCAATGCGGATAAAAAAAATCCTTCCCGATAGCCCACTACGTACTCCGACAAACAAAATGGTCTCACGCAGGATGCTATCTTCTACCACAACTCCATCCAGGCACTGCTCCTCTTATCTTCCCATCGGGAACAGACTTTTTTTATAAATATAATCCCAACCCTAACTGGTCTTCCATTCCTTGACAATAATGTAAGACTTTTTCATAAACCTTAAATCCCCCCTCGCCCTCTTTCGGAGGGACACTCCGGGCCATACATTTAGCCCCATCATAAAACAACTACCAAATCACATTCCAACAATGTTTCCTACAGACGTAAGAGGAATAGCCATTAGAGCTGTACCTCTGTAAGCCAGAAGATCCAAGTCGAGAAAAATCTACGCAAGTTAATTATGAGGAAGCTAGAAAAGACTGTCAAATTTCTATGTATTGCTTATTCTTGAAAAGAAATTGCCGCAGACCCGAGAATACAATTTCGTAACGCTCTTTTTTCGAATTTGTTAGTCTGAATAGTAAAACGTTATCACTTCAAAAGAATACAAGTTTATATATTTTATTGTAAATTTTCTAAAGTGTATGTTTTTTTTTTAAATCTTTTGTGTAATGTGACGTCACGTCATTGAAGTAGCGTATTTGTGTAGTTTATACGTTTCGTACAATGGGCGGAATAAAGCATTCCGACCAATTTAAAAAATGTTTTAGTTCTGCCATTGTATGAAGCCCGACATTTCATATTTTATTGCGGTTAGTTCGTAACCTCTCCGTCTATTGTTGAACTCTCACCGCCCACACGCAGATTCGTTCTCTCTCCGTGTTCCGGATTGTACAGTTTCCCGATTTAGTTCAAATATTATTTCAACATGCTTGTTATGAAGTATTCACCCCACTCTTAATACCGTGTCACAAGAATCGATGTTTAAAATTGTTTATTAATTCTGTATGTGGTCTATATTATTGTATGGATGTGAAACCTGGACCTTAAAAATCAACTCAATGAACAGACTAGAAGCATTTGAAATGTGGCTCTATCGCCGAATGCTCAGAATTCCCTGGACAGACATGGTTATCATTATCAAAGCCCTGATGCGAGCTAGAGTTGACAGGGAGCTGTTGTGAACTATTAAGGTTCGGAAGATTTCAGATCTTTCATGTGCTGCGTGGAAAGAAGTACCACCTTCTCCATCTGATATTGGAGGGGAAAATTTAGGGACGCCGAGAGTCCGGTAGGAGACAGCTGACCCGGCTGCGAAACATGAGGGAGTTGACCGACATCCGAAGTGTGGAGCTGTTCCGAGCGGCGCAGGACAGGGACAGGTTCGCCGAGGTGATCACCAACGTTGGAGGGACCCGACAAAGCACTTGAAGAAGAAGAATAAATTCTATTGTTCGTCATTATCTAACCACACAAACATCGTTTCGTTTCTCAACATTCTCTTACCTAGTATGTTTTTTTTTAATTAAACATTCTGAACAAACCTGACAATAGGTACTGAATGTACCAAGTAGCAACGGGAAAACGATGAGGAGACCCCACTTTATCATAGTAATAATATAATGATGTTGGTGATACTCTGTAAGTCTCAATGACTACGGTAGGGCTGGTCATATAGAAAGAATTCCAGATGACATAACACTGAAAATTATGTCCAAATGGGTGCCGCGTGAAAAGAGTCCAAGAAGCAGACCGAGAAAATGATGGGATTGCTGCGAAAAGTGGAGAATCTGGAGAATAGAGAGAGATGGTCAAGGACAGGAACTTATGGATGACTGTTGTAGAAGAGTCCAAGTCCCACACCGAAATTTAGCGCCGAGAAGAAGAAGATAATGTTTAATATATATGTTTAGAGGGTTCAGAAAAGATTTCTGAGATATCTCTACATGAGGAAGTTTGGTAGCTATCCGTGGCTTTATCCCACTACATTCCTCTTGGGCATGCTGGGGACCAATAGTTTACAGATAAGAAGGGATGGGTGCACACTTACCCATTTCTTCAGACTTATCAGGGGATTCTTTGAGAATTCTGTCATCTTGGAGGCTGTCATCTTTATGTTCCGGATGGTTATCTTCGACAGCGTCAGCACAGACTGTTTTATCTCCCAACATGCAGAACCAACCTGCCTCTGGTGATGCCGGTGGGGAGAGCAATCAAACTGCTGAGCATGATCGCTTCGGAGATCGATGTCTTTCATATTCGTGAAAGTACGTTCAGAAGACAAATACTCTTGACTCTGGAGAGTATTTTGTATTCCTAATGTCGAACCATCTCTCATGCGTTCCTGGTATTATATATTTATTATGTTTTACCTATTCTCAGTAGATGCCTTAAACTATTATAAAAAATGTTTGTAATGTCTTTTGAGAAAATAAACTGATTTTATTTGATTTGATTTGATTTGAATATTCATTATTATAACATAAAAATATAATATATACTTTAATAAAATACATATAAGGATACATTCATGCTCTATATATATTTCTGGGATATGGTGATTCATCGCGTGAAGCTATTTCTCTTACATCTTTTTTTCCATTTCAGTTCTGAAAATTTATATCTCGGATAATAATGCGTAAAAAAGCCATGTCAGACTACTTACTCCATTTGACACCCTTCTGGGATATGCATTTATTCGTAAATGGTTCAAATGATTTTTATTATATTATCAACAACACGTGTAAACTCTTTTGAAGTATGACTGACGGTTAATACGTCAGACATTTATTTTGTGAATATGACGAAGTTTATACGAATTCATAAGCGTCACTTTTCCGGCTTGATTTGTCACATTCGTGGCACAAGAATTTTGGAATTGAATTTTTTATTATGTTTACCGTTAAAGAGTGGGGGGCTTTCTCGTGGCTTTAATTATTCATATCGGTCCGAATAGTTCCCCCTCAAAGCTGAGTTTCTAGATTTTACGAATAATTTGGCGCGGAATAGGAATGTTCCCTCTGAAGGGTGAAGGAAATTCACCCCCTTCTGTTGCAACGGTAAATCTTGTGTACTAAAGCAGATAAGGTAGTCTAATTGAGCACTTCACCTTTTCGGTTAATTGCTCGAATTTCTTGGAAACTTTTCTCATTCGTTCTCGACAGCATAAATTTAATTTTAGGCTTTTTATAATTTTCCCCATTCTTGAAATTTATTTGTTAAAATCTATTATTACTTTATTTTGAATAAATGTGTCTTTTTTATATCTGTTTGTTCTCAATCAAGAATATGTGAAACTATTTTTTTTTTTCATTTGAACAATGATGTAAAACTCTTTTATGCATCTATAATATGAAACAAAGCGTCTGTTTTCGAATGGTTTTATAATATTAATTTATAAAATATAATATAACTTCCGAAATTGAAAAATAACCTTGTTTATTATTCACTAAAATATTAAATATCATGACATGTTTCGGAGGAGACCTCCATCTTCGGTGTTTTACAATGAAATTCCACAGTGTTAATACCTTAACTTTCAATAAATTGATTAAATATAACTTCGATAAAACAGAAGTTTTCTTTCGTATTCTACCTACATTGAAAACTATTAGTTATTTTTATATTGTAATTAATGTTCATTTCTAGTTGCTTTCTATACTTACAAGCTTTATTCATTAAGCAACATTTTAATTCGTTGGAAATCGTGCGTGCCATCATCATCACCGATTGCCTCTTGTATCCAATGGAGGCTGTCCTTCACGGATTTGGGTCCTGACATGGCTATAGAATCCCATTTTGGACCAACAAACTCTGAGACATCTAAACCAGGGAAGACGATGGCAGTGAAACCGCCTCTGTCTCCCGATGATTCTTCCTTCCTTATCATCATTTCTGCGCCTCCGTCTCTCCTCTGTGCTTTGAAGTCTATACTCTTGTTCTTCATTTAGGTCTATCTTCTGCAGTTTTTTTCCAGTTTTCATTATCAATGTTAGTCTTTTTAAGGATCGCTTTTAGGAATTCTTTGAAACGTTTCCTCTAACCTTCGTGTGAACGCTTTCTTTGGGTCAGCTGAGAGTACAGTATTTTATTTCTGAATCTAGTCTCAGGTATTCTTATGACATGGCCAAATCAACACTCGTCACATTGATCTCAGTGAGTATACTGTCATCTGTTCACATGGACAATCTTTTGATATCAAACCCTTCACATACGTTGCAATCAATATAAATTAATAATTAATTGATATTCATGTGTTGAATATTTCATTGTATGCGTGTCAGAATTCATTATTCAATGTTATTAGTTTTTCCTGGTCACAGTTCCATATTTTTTTAACTACTGTATAATTTTTTTTAGTTTTGTCAAGAACGCTATGTTCGCCGCATGTTTTATGTAGCCATGTTTTTAAAGGTTTTTTTTTCATCCTTTCATATAGAATCGATTATTTTCATGAAAAGACCCAGATCCCAATCGCAATTCGAATATTAACTTTTGTTTATTGACAATCACAATCAAACGTATTTTATGTGGGGACAATATATATTTCTATTTCAATAGCCAGCGCACATACGTCATTGTGCACATACGGTGCCGTTTGTTATTTGTGTAGTTATAATATTATTTTTTGTGTGTCACCTACTTTTAAATTTTAAAATTAAAAATATAACTATTGTTTGATTGTGCTGTTAATTCAATACGATTATTTGTTGTACTTATTTCCATAATATTATTTTCTATGATCGTGCTTTTCCAATAAAGCATGTTTCTATGATCGTGCTTTCAGCGTTGCGGGTCCGTTGGCGTGGAATAGCCTCCATGTTAGTATTAAGTATGAGGATAGTGACGTTAAATTTAAGAAACTTCTGAAGACTGCACTGTTCGCTCAGTCATTTCCTAGTGCGCCCTTGGAGTAATTGATTTTACAAAACGGCGCACTTAAAATACAAGTCATCAGAATAATAATAATAATAATAATATAATGAGTTATGCTATTTTGGGCACGGGCGATTCAAATCTAAAAATATTCTAAAACTTACTAACCATCACGCCGTCTCTCGCTTCCTCAACATTCATACATCGTGTCATGCACGTACGTCGATTACTCCGACTCCTCACGTGGCCGATATTCAATGTTTGATTTATTTGATCGAGCCATGTTTTTCTTGATCTTCCTCTATTTCTAGTTCTGTTTACATCATGAATATATATTTTTTTTACCATTTTTTCTTCATTCATTCTTTCCATATGTCCAAACCATCTGATTGATCCTGTTATTATTAAAAATAATCTTTCCAGTTCAATTTTTGGTATTTTTCTCTGTAAAGTATACCTCATATATACTTCAACAACAACAAAACATGACATCCTTTCCCCCCAAAGGTAAGTAGAGAGAATAGACCGCCACATTACTCTATCTTGACATACCTCTCTTGTTTCCTCATACATGCATACAACGAGTCATACACGCACGTCGATTCTTCCGATTACTAGCATGGCCTACCTTTAAAATTTGATTAATTTGTCATGCCATGTTTTTCTCGCTCTTCTTCTATTCACATCGTTAACGTATGCTTTCTTCATACGTGCGCTCCATATGTCCGAATCAACGCAGTCATTTTTTATATTAATTTGTTCATAAAACTTTCTTCCGCTGTACATTCCTTCCTTATATCAGCATCTGAAATTCTGGCATACATCGTTCTACCACACATACGTCTGAGGGACCTCATCTCTGCCGCACACATTTTGCTCTTATCTTTTTTTTTTAAAAGACTAATACCAAGGATTTAACTAACTAACTAACTAACTAACCATCACGCCGTCTCCCCGAAAGGGTAGGCAGAAAGAATGGACTGCCACACTTTAATTGATGCGGTACTCCATCCTTCTCTTTTCGCCATCGCGAGAGACGCGGTGTGATGGGTTGCGAACCTCATCGCCACCAATAGGCATCTCCCGCGCACACTTCGACCGTCTAACATCCACAAAATAAAACTAAAACAAATCATATAAAATAACATGATATAAAATAAAATAACAAAATAAAAATAATATAACACATACCTAATGTTCTTTTAGATTTATATGTATTATATAAATTCATTTTTGATTTCGAATTCTAAAAGGATGTGGTTTCCCAAAACATGTTAATGAAATGTACGTAAAAAAAAAGTAGTCGAATATAGAAGAAGCTTCTTCAGCCTTCTTCCCTCCACTGCTGGATATGGGCCTCCGCCATTTCACAACATAATGAAAGGATTATTATGATGGTCTGTATACGAAAATAATTAATGAAGAAATAATGGTAAAGATAGTATATATAAACGGCGTAAACGGAACTAGATATAGAAGAAGGCCGAGAAAAACGTGGCACGATCAAATGAATTAAATGTTAAATAATGGTCAATTGAGAAGTCGAAGAAATCGACGATTACTAAGTAAATCCCTATTAAATGACATATGTATGAATATGTTTAATTTCAATACTCACTTATTAACTAACCATTTCTCTGTTTAGCCCGAGGTACAAATAGAAAGGATGGATTGCCACAATATTCTATCTTAAACATGCCTCTCGATATTTCTCCACATTCATACATCGTCACACGCACGATGATGGGTGACTGGGCTTCTATATCCCGAAACATGTTTGTTATTTAATTTCATATTTGTAAAGAAATAAAGTGTTTTTACAATGAAAAAGTTTATATATAATTAGAATTAGCTTATTGAATATATAATATAAACCACTCCATCCAGTATACAATGTACCGTTTATGAGACACCCTGTATATGGAGTAATACGGGTGCTCTCATTACTTATCGATACATGATGTACATAAATATCTGTTATTTCTATATCGATTTGCGTAAACTAACTGAACTCAGCCTAACATGGACTACAAAATTACGTTTTCGTATCAACGATAATTAAAAAAAAATCTTTTTTCCTCATTTTAAGATTTAAAAAAAATTCTATTACTCATACAAAGACTTCAAACGTCATATTCAATGCCAACGTTTCGACCGAATCACGGTTTTTGTATAATTTTTATCTGTTAATTAATTATTGCTTAACGCACAGGTAGACCGGTCATGAGAAATTGTAAAAAAAATCTTCTTACGTAATTATTAATTTGTACCAGTTCTAGAAATATTTCACATCCAATCAAATCAAATCAAATCAGTTTATTAACTAAAAAAAAATTACAAACAGCAAAATGTTTAAGGCATCTATTGAGTACAGGTAAAATATTATAAAAATACAACATAATACCAGGAACGCATTAGAGATGGTTCAACATTAGGAAGACAAGATACTTTCTAAAGTCAAGAGTATTTGTCTCCTAAACGTACCTTCACTAATATGAAAGACGTCGATCTCCGAGGAGACCGCGTTTAACAGACTAATTGCTCTTCCCACCGGTGTCACCAGAGGCAGATTGGTAAGATATTGACTTTATCTTTGAGATTTTTCAAGCAAAGCATTTTCTCCTTCAAATAAAAGACTGTATTTTTTATAAACACTGTAGAATTCAGAAAAAAAAACATTTTTTTATGAATTAAAACTCTTTCTTTTTTTTCAAATTTCAGTTTACTTTTCTCGACATGTTTCGAAGATTAAACATCTTCAACACTGGGAGAACGATACAAACTATGATGAAAGTATTATACCTTCGAAACATGTCGAAAAAGATAAACTCAAAAGTGGAAAAAGCAGTGTTCATAAATATTTCGTCTAAAATAACAGTTCTAAATAAACCTGTTTGTCGTATTGAATAATTACCATATCTTTGATAGTTAAATTTATATGTATGTATTCATGTTAACTAATTTGCGTATATAATTAGTTAGGTGTTATAATAAACTATTATCACGTTGTAGTTGATATATGGTATATGATTGAGTGTAAAATGACTAGATGGCGCTTGATGTCCATTACCGCAACACAACCAGCTGGCCATTGTTCCCTGACGGCGGCCGTCCCTTTTAGCGTGCTAATTGTTTCCTGTCGCCAACATTACATCCATCGATTCATTGCGAATTGCCTTTTTATTTTGCAAGATCACAAGTATAATATTAGGTCCTTACATATGAAATTGGCGTTTTGTATGGGAGGAACATAAAGTTGATTTTTTTTAAATATAATATATTTATTTAATCAAAGTATGTACCATTGCTATCTATGCACTTTTGCCATCTCATAGGTAGTTCATCGATCCCTTTACTAAAAAAAACATTCGGACGGGAATCAATAAAATCTTTGAAGTCGGTTTGGACTGCCCCATCGGAGTTGAATTTTTTCCCTTGCAAGAAGTTATCCAAATTTCGAAAAAATAGTAATCTGTTGGGGCAAGGTCCGGAGAGTACGGTGGATGTCTTAGACATTCCAATTGAAGCTCTTCTAATTTGGTAGCCGTCTGTTGTGCAGTGTGTGGTCTAGCGTTATCATGAAGCAGCAGTGGCCTAGAGCGATTAACCAGCCTCGGTTGTTTAGCAGCCAGCTTTTCCATCATGGTTTGCAGTTGCTGACAAAAGACATCTGCCGTAATCGTCTGGCCAGATTTAAGAAAGCTGTAGTGAACGACACCAGCACTAGTCCACCAAACGCTCACAAGTAACATTTTTGGAGTCAATTTTCGCTTGGGGCATGGTTTGGCTGGTTCGGCAGGGTTCAGCCATTGCGATGAGCGCTTCCGATTATCATACAGGATCCACTTTTCATCACAGGTTCGATTCAAAATCCTTCATTATTGTGCCGGTTGAGTAATGCAACGCAGCAGTCAACGCGCGTTTGTTGATTTGCTTCACTCAATTCGTGAGGTACCCACCTTTCAAGCTTTTTCACCTTCCCAATTTGCTTCAAGTGGATTAAAACAGTTTTATCACTAACACCGCAGCCTGCAGCTAACTCGGACGTGGTTTGCGATGGATCCGCTTCCACAATAGCCTTCAATTCTTCATTATCAACTTTGGTCTCCGGCCGTCCACGGGGCTTGTTCTGCAGGTCGAAATTTCCAGAACGAAAACGTTGGAACCAAAAACGCACTGTGTTTTCTTTTGCGGTACCGTCGCCATACACATCATTAATCCTTCGAGCCGTTTCTGCAGCACTGGTGCCACGGTGGAACTCGTACTCGTAAATAACGCGATATTTCAAGTTTTCCATTTTGTAAACTGAGTGACGCAAAGAAAAAAAACGATTGAGGAAAAAACAAATGAATTATAATTTTCGAAACACAAATACTTGAGTAAATAGCTGTATAAATTTGAATTTGGAATTCCTAACCATAGAGAAGATATTTGAGATCAAAGTTGCCAGTACGGCAAAACGCCAATTTCATATGTAAGGACCTAATATAATATGTCGATTTTTTTTAAGATGGCTGACTTTTATGTAGTAGGTAAACCCCGATTTCATGTTCTATATAAACATTCTTCGCTGGTTTTATTATTTTTTCTCCTTTCTTCTTCTTCTTCTTCCTCAGCCTATCCCTGTCCACTCTTGGACAAAGGCCTCCTCCATTCGCTTCCATATCACTTTGTCCTGTGCAGCTTGGAGCTGGCAAAAGAAGGATGAAAGTCGGATCAATGCCAAATAAATGATATCATTGAGAAAAATGTACGGGAAAACGATATATGATAAAATACCGAATGGAAAAAATGTAAGGCAGCTCATTCCATCATAAGTAAAATTAAAAATAGATACATAAGATAGTTTACGAATATGAAATGAATGGACGAGAGCATCTTCTTCTTCTTCTTCTCCTTCCTCAGCCAATTCCCGTCCACTCCTGGACAAAGGCCTCCTCCATTCGCTTCCATGTCACTCTGTCCTGTGCAGACTGCATCCAGGTTATTCCGACGTGTCTGTTCAGATCATCCTTCCACCGTATTTGCGGTCGCCCTGCTTTTCTCTTTGCCGTCCACGGTCTCAAGTCAGCAGTCTTCTTGTTCACTTTTCATCTGAGCCTCTGGCTACGTGACCTGCCCATTGCCATTTTAGAGTCGCCACCCGGTGGATGATGTCAGTGACCTTTGTTTTTTCTCTAACCGTATCGTTTCTGACTCCTTTATCGGGTTCATCGTTTTTCCTTTATCGGTTTCAAAATATAATGATCCTTGCTGGTGATTATCTCAAGGATATTAATTACTACATAGTTATTAATATGGTAAATCTGCATATGATTGAGTTTCAAATGCAAATATAAGAAATGAATGCGTTGTGAATGAAAGTGTTATGAACAAAATAATGAAAGGATCGTCAAGATGGTTTGGACACATGGACACATCCTATTTGTATATGAGGTCTTTCATGTTTCCTATTTGTATAGAAGCTCAAAGAAAACGTGAAAGAACCATGCTATATGTGTAAAAAACTCTCAGACTGAATAAGAAATACAGAGATACACGTAGAAGGTAGAAAAAATAACGGATGTCCTAAAAAGGGTGGCTAAACTCAAAAGGTCTTTGCGAAACATGTTACTAGACTGGTAGACCAAAGATGGACCAGAAGGTTAGTGGAGTGGAGACATCATGAAGATAAACGAAATAGTGGGAGACCCCCACATGATGGTCTGATGACGTAAGAAAAATACGGGTGACTGGATGCAGAAAGCAAAAGATAGGATAATGTGGAGAAGTATGAGGGAGGCCTATGTTCGGCCGTGGATGAAATTGGGTTTATAAGTAAGAGTAAGTAAGATTTGTGTTTATAAATAAACATCAAATTTTTTAAATGATTCTTGAAAAAGTGAATGAAAATAGAAAGTGATACAAATGTATACATGTACGTACTATATCTTCACTTTGTATGTATATTTGCAGTGAACGTATTATTAGTGTTTAACTGTTTTGACGCTTATCAACTCCCACTGCAAATAATGCTATGCTGTTATAGCACGACAATAGCAAATAATCATTCTACCGCGGACCGTGTTCGGCAATCCTAAATAATGGGTACATTGTGATATCGCATGAAAAGCCGGACCGGAGCACCATTATTATTCCAATTCACATTATCATTACCCAAAACCACTACTTAATACATCACAATCATTCTCACCAGTTGTGTTGTTAGATAGTACATGCAAATAGTGCATTTCGATAACGTGGCGCTGACGTTTGTAAAATTTTCACCATTTTCGCGCCGCCCGTATACAGAACAGAACAGATACATCTGTCAATCACCGCCGGCCGCAATAAACGAGGAGATCAATCGCGTAATCGTTCAAATGCCCCTGTTTAATCGGCGGATGCTTGACATTTGCTCTTTCAAATTTGCTCGCCGGTCATTTGGTTGCGCGCTTTTGAGCACGCCGTTCTTCGCGGCTGATTTTCAGCAGGTCGATTACGGATATCGAGGGAAATGATACACGCCAGTGGCCTTACTTTGTAATCTAATCGCCGATACGGCATGGTTACACCGCTTAGTTCTCGGCTTGTCCTCCGCGAGAGAGCATAGCCGACTCGAACCCCGTGTCTCGCTGTTTTGCGACGGTCGCTTTACCGTAATGTGTGAATGTGTTGCACCTGAAAACCTAGTGACCCACATGTGCACTACTAGTGCATTTTATAATTGTCGTGCTTAATTCTCTTAAATATACTCGTATATGTCACGTGTGCTTGTTTACATATGTTTCAAATGAAACCAAAAAATATCGTGTCTGTGATAAACGTATGGTCACACTGTTATATTTCAAAATAAACCCTTCAATAATTAATGATATACTCGTATAATCGCCTTGCTAAGGCGAATGTCATTCGATATATAAATAGAATTATATCACTCCCATAAAATATATTAAACTTTTAGAAAACAGACGTTTTCATTTATATTTAATATGGAAGCCTACATAATTGTTCAAGAAACAAGACTCAATTAGAGAAACATGTGATTTCTCCATCGTTTGTTATTTTGTTCATAGTATTCCTGCTATGTAAAAATTTTCTTTAAAAAATATTATACATACCAGGAGAAGAGAATGCTGAGAAACAGACCGTTGTTTGAATGGTTAGATAATGATGAACCCTGCAGTTGATTCAATACTTTAAATTTCTTTTATTATTCGTCATCACTTTGTGTTGTGGATTCACCCGCGAAAAACTTTTTGAAAACATTGTATTTTCACATCATTCTTTTGTACTTTTCACAAACATGTTCAGGACACGGAAATCCTTACATTATAAAAAACTGTTAAAATTTCAATATTTTCAACTTCAAGTAAATGTGTTATATCTGTAAAATAAAATAAAACTGTCTAGAAAACATACGTTTCGTTTTTAAAAAACATACCTCATTGTTCTTGAAAAGATAAATAATCTTTTCAAAATACTATTATTTCTACTACTGGATTTATTTATATCAACATGTTTCAATCATAGTTTACCTTCACCGTTAATAGAACTATGTCAACCTTACGATATAATGTTTTCATTTGCTCCCAATACTGATGGTATTATCTTTGAAACATTTCTACATTCATACATTTATCTCAAAGTAAAAAATGTTTTTTTTTTTCATTGAAACTCCGTATATATAATGTATTATAATTGTTTTAATTGGCTTAGATAACACGCAAGCTGTTAGTTTTACTTAGCTTAGAAATGCGCATATCATTAAGTAAATGCATAATATAAGAATTTATTGTTTTAAAAATTAATACCTTTCATATGACGAACGGCGGCAAATATTTGGAACATATTCATTTTTTTTTACTATGCGTTCAGCAAAAAATATCATATACATTGAACTTTATGTATAACAAAATGCTTATCTATAGATTACAAGATGTTTAAAGACACGTCATGTTGTTGATAAAGAAAATCTCTTTACGACTTTAATACAATTGATTATTTTCTATAATATTTAATTAATTATAGCAGCTAATCTTAGCATTTCTTACAGCGGATCAACGCCATTCAAACGTCACATACACTCCCTTAAAATTTAATGAAACATCTTGAAAACAGACATTTTCATCAATATTAATAATTTGATAAGAGGTTTTGCATAATTGTTCAAGAAACTATGAATTATGCAAAACTCTTCGGGTTTATTTTGTAATCCAATTTAATAATTTCATAGGTAAACCCGTACATTGATAGTGTATGCGTTTACCTATGAAATAGATAGATAGATGGTCTAGTTTTGGAGCAATATTGCATAGAATTTATTTTAAATTGGTAAAGAGATGGTGGTGGTCAACGAGACAAAACGCTTAGCTCTTGATTCAGGGGACTAAGGTTTAATCCTGGAGACGAGCAGGTTACTTCTTCATAATAATGAGCTCTTTTCCGCTCATATTGGAGATTTTATGTTAAATTCTAATACCATTGATTTAAAAATACTTGGTGTTAGTCTTTTTTTATTATCAAACTCTCATTAGAAAAATACTATTTCGATTAATTTATACAAATGAAAACGTCTGTCTTCTAGGAGTTTTATTATATTTTAGATGAAATTACATGATTCGCCAGTTATATATAGCATAGTTACGCATAGTTTCCTTTCGGAGTTTTATTATATTTTATATGGAATAACACTTTCGCCCTTCTTAGGCATTATCAAATCTCATTTGTCGATGCTAAGAAGGGCGAAATATATTATTCCATATAAAATATAATAAAACTCCCAGAGAACAGACGTTTTCTTTCATATTGTTTATTTAATATGGAGTTTTACATCATCGTTCAAGAAATAAAATAAAAACTGTTTCGGTTCCTGAATCACCTTCATTCGCCTTTCACATTTCGCCTGAAATAGCCTTGTTATTTTTTTATACTCATACTCGTATATTAGATATTCATTACATACACATATTATTATTGAAATCTTCAATTATATAAAAAATATTGTGTTATAAACATGTGAAATTCAAAAGTCTTGCGTTATATTTCAAATCGCGTATTTTTTGCATTTAGACATAATAACTTTTATTGGAACGTTATCTCTTATCGGAAGTGAGACAGCTGTAGCTTTCGGTATCACAAAGTAATCGAGTTTTTTTCAGCCACGAGGTTTGCCAGTTTGCCTCTGGGACCTTGTCATTTTTTGTACATTTCTCTTTATGCCAAAGTGTAATATGTCGTATCATTCTTTGTCACGTGTTGATAAATATTATTTTTATATATAATGAATTCATGCTTATAACTTTTTTCATAATTATCCGTACATTTTTTTTACATTAAAATTTTTATTTATAGATTTGCTTTTTTGCAAGTAATTAGCTAACTTTTCTCAATGTAAAATAAAGGTATATTCGATTTGAAAATAAATGTGAGTTTATAATTTTTAACCATTAACTTTGTGATCACAAAGCATTTGTGCCCTTTACTTTAATTGATTAATTCATAAATTAATGTTATTATATAGGCTTCATCAATAGGATGACATTTTCAAATATTAAAAAAAAAGAGTAATACCAAAGTTTTAAATCAATGATATTAGAATTTATTTTACAATCTTCAATATCAGCAGAAAATTGCCCACTATTATGAAGAAGGAATCTGTTCGTGTCCAGGCTCGAACCCAAGGCCTCTGGATCAGGAGCCAAGCGTTCTATCCCCTAGACCACCACCCGATGACAATGTTGTTAAATCAGCCTCTGTCATTTTCGGACAGACAGCAAGTGAGTCACCTTCCAAAACACTTCAGTGTGGCCGAAGCCCCAAGGTTCATTTACACTGAACAGTGACCGTAACGTCACCGACGTAGCCTTGAATCTCACCGACTCGTTATCTCATATTATATAATAAAATCGCCGTCGAGAGAGTTGATAAGTGCCAGTTTTATGTCTGCGAGTCTCTTATGATCTCTTCCGGACGCGATTTTATTATAGATATTCAAGGCTACGTCGGTGCCGTTTCGATCACTGTACAGTGTAAATGGACCTTTACGTGTGCATGGGGGCGATTCAGATGCCTATCTGTACATTTTATTGTGTTCCGCCCCGTCATAAATATGCAATTACTCCCCGAGAGACGTATGTGGCATGCATAGCAGCCTGTTAGTATTTATTTGTTAAATTTTCGTTTGTTGAGTCCAATTTATGTCCTCGCATTTAACAATAAGTGCTTAAGTTTCCGCCGCCCTACGTAAACTTCAAATACTAACTGTCGGGAATGTTTACATAGGTTTTGTAATAATATATTATAGAGTCAAAGTACTTATCATAACGCCACTCTCTGTGTGATTTGATGAAATACTAAATCACGAATAGGTTTTAATTTAAAGAAAAGTTATTCACTATACGTACCAGCACTTTAAAAATCTGACAATCAAATTTTGTATTATAATATTGACGAAAACATCTGTTTCCTAAATGTTTTATTACATCTTATATAGGTGACATTTTTATTCTAGTTAAGGTATTATCAAATATCTATAGGGACTTCGATGTTTGATAATGCCTTAGCATGGCGTAAAATGTCACTATCATAAAATGTAATTAAACTTATTTATTGTTTCTTGAACAATAATGTATATTACAACTTCTTCTTCGATGGCCCTACCAGCCCATATCGAACCTTAGCCTCCATTATTCTTCGCCTCCAACTCCTCCTGTCCTCCGCTTCGACCCTCCAATTGGTCTTCTACCATCTGGGTGCCACTCCAGCAATCTTTTTGGGGTTCGCGATGACGGCATCCTCTGCACGTGACCGGCCCATCTCAGCCTATTCAGTCTGACCTGTGTGGAGAGACTGGGAGCTTTGTAAATATGGTACAACTCGTCATTGTGCCGCACTCCATATGAAATAATTTATATGAATGATAAAGAACACCTGATGTATGGAAGTGAAGCATGGAATAATAAAGATGAGGTAGAGATGACATCCCTTAGACGCATGTGTGGTAAATCGATGTAATACAGAATTTCGAATGCTATGTAAGGAAGGAATTTCGAGCGAAAGAACATTTTTTTGAGGGATTACACTGCGGTGGTTTGGACATATGAAACGCATGTATGAAGAAATAATGGTTAAGAAAGTATGCGTTAATTATGTAAATGGACTACGGTGTCGTAAGAGAGACCAAGGAAAACATAACATGATCAAATTAATCAAATTTTAAAAGTTGGGCATGTTAGAAGTCGGAAGAATCGACGTACGTATATGAACGTTAAGGAATCTAGAGAGGTGTGTCAGGATCGAGTAGAGTTGCGGTCCATTCTCTCTGCCTACCCGTTCGGAGAAACGATGTGATAGTTTGTTGTTGTTAAATGACAATATTTGTTTTCTAGAAGTTTTATTATATTTAATAGAAATAACATGTTTCACTCTAATAGTTCTCTAGCAGTACCTGCCCTTTCTATTGAATGTTAGTAATGCAAGTAATGGCAGAAATTTCTAATATTCTCCCCAGATTCAAAGCAACCTCTATACGGTTAATATTAATTACTTTCATAGTAAATTTTACTCTTTAGAAGTACAGACCATGTGTAGCATTTCACCATCCCTTGTCAAATTTTGAATTTGTAGAAGATATTTTTAATTAATTATTACATTTGCAATCATTCATTTCTCGGCACTACATTCCGGTGTGGCACTTTTCCTCCTCCACAACGGTCCTCCACTGACTTCTGTCTCTAGCCATCTTTCTCCATTCCCCAGCTCCTTCCATTTTCTCCCAATCTTCTTCCACGCAATCCGCCCATCTTTTCCTTGGTCGGCCTCTTGGTCTCTTTTCGCGGGGCACCCATCTGGATATAATTTGTGGTGTTCTACCCTCTGGCATTCTCTCCACATGGCCAGCCCACCATAGGCGTTGAGACATACAGAATCTCACTTCTGTTTCCTGGTTAATCAGTACTTCAAGTTCAAGGTTTCTTTTGATTCTGTAAGTCCCATCCTCCAGCGTGGGTCCAAAATTTGTTCTCAGTATTTTCCTATCAAAAACTGCCAGCCTGCCTTCCTCTCTCTGCGTTAGAGACCATGTCTCACAGCCGTAGGTGACTATCGGTCTTACATTACATTACATTCGCAATGGAGAGTTTAAATTATTCGTACAACTTGTAGAATCGATTATTCTATCCACATTTACTAATAAAAGTATACATTATCTTTGATGGATTAATCTTCCGTAATTCCATCAGATGCCGTTTCAAATTATTTCACATCATTGCTAATACATTATTATATAACATTATAACGTATACATATGTAATAAGTATACAATACATGTTTGAGTTTATAACTTATTTCAGGATCCAAATTACCGAACGAAACCTTTCTGTATTCTAATCTCTTGCATAAATTATTGTTTGTTTACAATTTATTGTATACATATTAAAAATAAAATATAGCGAATTAAAATAAAACTTATTATAAAAGCTTATTATGAAAAAGTGCTTACTACTTACTTCCTATGGCCATACAACTCATTTCATTTATTTATTTTAAACATATATAAAGCATTACAGATTTTTTTTCCAATACACTAAAGATACAAGTTAGAGATACACAATAAGAAGTAATACATAATAGATTAATAAAAAGATCGAGAAACATAAGATGCATGACAAATTAATAAAATAAATAAACCACACAATTGTAATAAATATAGTACTTCCCTCAGATGAGCCAAACTATCACAAAATATGTCAAACTCCGAGGTGATACGATTAAGCAAAGATATTGCTTTACCTACCGGCATAACCATTGGCAGGTTGGTTCTGCATCGTGGGAGATAAAACAATCTTAGGCCCCTTTGTCGAACTCTAGAAGAGTTTTAGCCTCCTTGATGATTTTTATCAGAAGGTCTCGTTACAGTACCTATGTTTATTTTGAACGTGAAACTTGAATAAGTGGATCAAACTAAATGTTATATGTAACATTGTTTTTATTATTTTTTATGATGATTTTTTTTAAGACTCTTCGTCTTCTCAACAAGGTGAAATTGCTCTAATAGTGGTGTTTCTCACTCTGTTTGATTACGCCGAGTTCATTTCCTTTTCTCCATTTCATTACATTTATTATTCCTTTCGGTTCGTGTTAGAATTTTTTACGTTTGTTTTCGGGATGATTACTGTTACCGTTTAATGCAAACCTGTTGAATCTGTTTGGTTATGCCATGATCTATGCAATCAGTTGACTGTAGTTACGAAAATGTTTACTCTCCGGTAGTATGTTACTTTTTATATAATCAAATTCGTAATACGTACTCCGATTTTTTTATGTGACGTTTTAAATTAGAAGCTTATCGAAATTATTATCTCGGAAGAAGATTTTATTTACTTTTTATGTGTCTACTTGCATACTATAAACATTTTTATTATTCTTATCTTGAAATAGTACATTGAAAATTTACATATAATTTAGATTTTTTATAGCGTTGCTCCTTATCAATAATAATTGGTGTATTTAAAATTATGTTATTTACGTTGTTATTTTATATTTTATTATTTGTCAATTATTTATATGCTCTTGGCCTCTCTCCGTGTATAATTTTTGGTTTCTTAAAATGTTGTAAAACTCCAAATTAAATATATAATATTGGTGAAACCGTCATTTTTTTAGACGTTTCATTGTATTGGGTTGATGCAAAACTTATGACCGTTTTTTACATATACAATAATTTTTTTTTTTTTAGATTTGTATTATTTACTTAATCAATTATATAATTTCTATCAGTTCTTATAACCTTCTCCCATCTTTCTATCAACTTATTAATACCATTAGTGTAAAATTCTGTGGATTTTGATACGAAAAATGTAGTAAGGGATGTTTTTACCTGCTATATTGTATCAAATTTTTTATCATTTAAATTTTTTTGCAGTGATCGGAATAAATGAAAATCGGAAGGAGCAAGATCTGGAGAATACGGTGGATGCTTGATAACATCCCAATTCAGTGTTGGGTCATCATAGGCACATGTGGTCGCGCGTTGGCGTGATGAAACACTACCCCTTTTCTGTTTACCAATTCTGGTCTATCCTTTTGAAGGGCGATGTTCAATTTGGATAATTGCTGACAATATCGTTCTGCTGTAATTTTCTGATTGCGTTCCAAGAGTTCAAAATACACAATACCCTAACAATCCCACCAAACACAAAGCATAACTTTTTTTTTGTGGATTTCGGCCTTCGAAGTTGTTAATGGGGCTTGTCCAGGTATAGCCCAATGTCTTTTTCTTGTCACGTTGTTGTACACGACCCATTTCTCATCTCCCGTTACCAAACGATGCAAAAAAGGTTCAAGTCTTTGTCACGCACTCAAAGCAATGCACGTTGAAACACGATCCAATAAATTGGCAGCCGACAATTGATGAGGTATCCAAACGTCGTACCGCGAAACCATACTCATACGCTTCAAATGCCTTAATACGGTTGTTTGGTTGACTCCCATCATCGACGCGATCTCCCTGGTGGTTAGACGTGGATTGGTGTCAATTATGACTTTTAACTTGTCGTCATCAGACTTTAATGGTCGCCCGGTACGCGGTTTATCAATTAGTGAAAAATCCCCAGATCGGAATTTTGTAAACCATCTTCGTACCTGTTGAACTTTGATGACATCTGCTCCATACGCTTCGCAAATGTTTTTGGTTGCCACACTCGCGGTATTGTCTTTACGGAATTCATAAAGTAAACAATGACGTAAATGCACTTTATCGACCGACATTTTGAAAAAATACAAGGGTTCTTTACTGTACTCTGGCCAGGCCAAAACGGAATAGAAAGTAGAGGGAAAGCATCCTTTATACAATGGAATCATTTAAAATAAGATTCATTTCTGAAGAATTTTTTTTTACCTAGGATCATAAAAAACGGTCATTACTTTTGCATTAACCCAATATTATTTGGTATTAACAATTTTTGCCTTGTTAACGCATTATCAAATAGCTATTTAACTTCTTCGAAATGTATAGTTTCATTATGTCCAGCACAGCGAAATATATCAAACCATTATTATTACTAAAATAAAGTTAAAACATTTTTAATGAACGTTTTCAAATATTTTTTTTAAATTGTTTATTGTTGGTTGTTTAAATTTAGATTTTGTAGAATACGATATTTACTAAATATATTTTGTATACAATAGCTCTATTTAAATTATTGTAATTAATGTTTCTTTGGGATTAGTTTCGTCATATACAAATATTGGTAATTTCGAACAATGCGAAACATGTAAAATCGCAGTATATTATACAAACTCATTGAAAAAGCTAATTTCTACTTGTCCAATTATAATTACTCGTTTAGTTTAATGTCGTTCAGTAAATTTAGTTAACATGAATTCGTGACAGTATTTCATTTGGTGTGTTAATATTAATCTTTTAATTCGTACTCGAGGACACCAAAGCAGAAATTGTAAATTTGCTTGTTTTTTTTTTACCAATTTTTGTTAATATTGTATATATAATAATATATAACAAATTTGATGTCCGGATTTTTTCGTATCATCTTAATACGTCATAGTGGGGATAATTTGAAATATATTAAATAAACTCCCAATTTGCCTATTAAGTTAGCACTAGTTACAACCTGTGAAATATTCATGGAAGTAAAGATTTTCTACCATTTAAACAATAGCAAATTGTTCTCCTTTTGTTTTCTACACTACACTGTCATACAAAAATAATTAGAACAAATTTCAAAGTATTCCTCTCTCGCTCTCTTGTATTCAACATATTCTCGTACTCTTTCTTAGTGACGGGTTTTTGCCTATTAATATTATGATGCATCCACAACGCCAATAATTGAACTTGCAGCTTTAGATATTGCATTGGTTAAAACTGACTAAATACGTTTTGAACCGCATTGAAACGTAGGATCTTTGCTGTTTTTTTTAAACAAAAGAGGTCGTCGTTCGAAGTTTCGGGTGGATTTGTCATCCTGCCACAGCGGGACATGAATAACGTGATGTATATATGTCCATATAATCAATAAGAACACATTTTTATAAAAAAAAATTAAGACTCACAGCACCAAGAATTTAAATCAAATGTTTTAGAATTTATTAAACATTTTACAATATCGGAGACAGGTCATGTCCAGGCTTGAACCCAAGTTCCCTTTGACCACTATTTGTTAATATATTTAACGAGTAAATAACCATCACGCCGTCTCCCCGAAAGGGTAGGCAGAAAGAATGGACTGTCATACTTTAACCGATGCGGCACTCCATCCTTCTCTTATAATACGAGTATAATTTTCTAATTACAAAAAATATCGTTGATTTCATATCTAATCATTATTTTTCAAAACTGAATATTAACGTATTCATCGCCACATGTTAGTAGAAACAGCGCGCCGGTACGCCACGTATTTTCTCCCAAACTATCGAAAAATATCGATCCTTTTTGGTTTGTTAATATTTTAAAGTATTGATAGATGTTGTGAGAAAATCGGAATTAATTTTGAAATACATCGTTCGAATATTGCGAAGCGCGCACAGCTGCGCTTATGGCGATCGTCTACGTAGAGCGCACATGTGTGCTTACGGCGATCGTCGGGTTAAACATTACATTGCTCACAAAGGATTGCAAAAATATGTTTTTTTATTCTTAATAGAATTTCACAGCGTTATAGCGTTACGCCTATTTTTCAATGGGCGTTTTAGAACATCCGATGTTTATCGCCGGGATCGCTCTGGCAACTAGGTCCATTGCCAGTCTTTCCGTGGTTTAATTTTATAAATTATGTGGATATTTAGACACTCCTACCGATTTCAATAAGAACTATTTATTACCCGTGGACTGTTCTATCGTGTACGTATCTAATATGAAGTTTTCCAAGGTTTATTAACACTTCGCCAAATTAATGAATCCATTATTTTAATTACCCGTGTTTCAGTTAAATATAAACGTATTTTTTAATAACGGAATTTTAGTGATATTTAAAATGAGGTCACTAGTGAGATTGTTTGTGTACGTGGTCGCATTCGGTTTCATCTTCTCCATGCTTTTCATGGCTTCGATCTCCACGACCTTGGACTCTGACGAATCAGAGAGTAGGAGAAACTTCGGTTCCGGATACTCCAGACTGGTCCAGAAGCGGCACACCCAGTTTGCCACCTCTCCATTGCCAGATCTGGTTTATTTAGAAGAGAAGCGCGCCGAACGCGTTACCCCACCAACCGCTGGATCGAAACAGATATTCGACATCGAGCAGCAAGACCAAAAGGCTCTGATATCGGAAGAAAATGTTATGAGAAGAAATACAGTGAAGCAGGTAAGAGTTTCAGAAAGCTCATCGTATCAGCTTAGATCAGTGTTTCCCAAACTGTTCTCCTAGCAATTGCTCCTCGAAAAATTATTATTATATAATTATTATTTTATTATAAAAAGGTACTCTGTCTAATGTTAACTAGCGCATGTTGTTCAAAATAATTTAGATTAGTTATTATAATATCTTTCTCCCGATGATGAAGGGGTAAAACCCTTCGAAATATATCGTGAAAAATAAACTCAAACGTGGAAAAAACGAAGTTTTAATTCATTTAAAAAATCGTTCATAACGAAGCTTTTTTCTACATTTTGACTATAATAATTTTACATATTAATAATTCATGGTATTCATGTTGGCGCCACATTTTAATTTAATTTTGCCAATATGGAGAAAAAAGTCAAAGGCTGTAAATATGACGAGTATTATACGAATTTAAATGTTAAAAAATATTAAATTCTTCATGAACTAGGTATTTATAATTTTTCTACGATTTGTCATTATGTGTCATTAATTACACGAGTGCTTCGTCAAGAAAAAGTTTGGGAAACACTGGCTTATATAATCAATTGACGTTAATATTTATTTGTCTCACCTAATTGTAACACAAAAATTCTTCGTGTAATTTAAATCATTGAATTATTTTTGCGTGTTTCCATCAAAATCGAGTACCTACCCATATACACATAATTTGTCACTTTGAATATTTTTTTAAAAATTGTATTTTCACAACACTCTTTTGCACCTTTCACAAACATGTTGCGCTAAAATTTTCTACATTGAGGAAGGGTATCAGTGGCCCGAAACATATTTGTAAAAAGTGCGGTAACAACACAATGTGTTTTAAAAATGATTTAAATGCCTGTTCTTCACCGAAAATATTTAAATTTTGTCCTTGAAGAAGGACTTTCTTTTTTCGTGTTACTAAAAAGTTGATTAACATAGTTTAATTAAATTGAAATTAGACATCAACAGTATATCCGCAATAAGTGGTAGACAGGATTAAACAGGATTAGAAGCATACTGAGAAACTTATCTCAATTATCCTCTAAAAAGCACGTAATTCAGATAGAAAGGCAGGCAAATTAATGAGTTTAGGACGAAAATAGGCGTATTTTTAGTATAATATATGTTTTGAAGTTTTTGATGTCATGAAATATTTCACACGTTTTGTAGTTTTCTGTGTTAAAATTGGGAGTTTAAAATAATGTATCTGTGTAATCTATTCGTTTAGATTTTTCGCAAATTTTCTTTATGCATTCGTAAAATAGTTTTTTTTTTATATAAATATCGTAGACTCTTATAACTATCAATATCTCGAGAAGTGTTAGTATTTATTAGTACAATTCATAAACTAACTAACTAACTAACCATCACGCCATTTCCCCGGAGGGGTAGGCAGAGAGGATGGATCGCCAAAATGCTCTGTCCTGGCATACCTCTCGGGCTTCCTCTACATTCATACATCGTACCATGCACGCACGTCGATTATTCCGACTTCGAATGTGGTCATGCCATGTTTTCCTCGGTCGTCCTCGGCTTCTTTTTCCACTCACGCTGCTTGTGTACAACTTTTCAACCATTTTACTCTCATCCATTCGTTCCATATGTCCATGATGCAGTCATCTGCCTTACATTTCTTTCTTACTTCATCGTTCGGTATTCTATCATACAACGTTTTCCCGCACATTCTTCTTAGTGATCTCATTTCTACGGCGTTTATCCTGCTTTCATCCTTCTTTTGCCAGCTCCAAGCTTCACTTCCATACATGAGGGAGAATTAACGATTAAAGTATAAATAATGTTTTTTTTAACAAATTAATGTACCTATAACACACAATTTTTAATTTGTTTATAAGTCATAATGTGTACCCCTGCATGATGATATCAATATGCTTTTAATATTATGTCTTGTATGTTATGACTTCCATTGAATATCTATTGATCTTTTGACATTTCCGGAAGATGAAAAAATGACCTTTCGGCTTTGATGTAGCTGAGTTATTTTCTGTTTAATATGTTCGTGATTTTAGCAATAATTAGGTCACGGAAATTCAACACATGCTCCAATATAATTTTATTTAAGTATTCATTTATTATGTTAGGATGTTTTGAATATACTATACAGTACGTATTTCTTTGCGCTGTTTAACCTCTTGTGTAGTAAAATATTAATGACATTTACGAAACATCGTTTTTCAGTTTGTAAAACATGTAACTAGCCGATAAATTATTGAATTTTTTGTATACCAATAGATGTCACTGGTAGTCCAAATTTCGGCATAATCTAAGAATATTCGTAAAATGATAAATGGGCCCCATGCGTGGGGCCATAAGCTATCTGATCGTGTATTCAATAGCGCCACGGTTGGGGCAGTACCCAAAGATATGTTTATTCTTCTTCTTCTTCACTTTTGGTAGACTCAGGAGTCTGTTATTTCAGGCGGGTCCTCTTGAGACGCTGAACTCCAGCTTTCTCTCCACCGTTTCGGAGGTCTTCCTGGTCGGCGTTGTCCGTTTGGCGTTCCATGGAGAGCTATGTGTGGTATCCTATTTGAGCTCATTCTTTCTACATGTTGATGCCAGTATCGCCGTCTTTGACGTCCCCATCTGACCACATCTTCGACTTCGCAGATTTCTCGGATTGCTGTATTCAATATATATAGTAAATAGTCTCGGCAGCATATTTTAACTAAATACACATTTTAAAAGAATATTTTAATTTTTTTGATTTATTTACATTATTTATCAAATTAACTTTCCTTTTACAAATTTACTTAAAATAGGAATGACACGCTCTCGTAGTTATGCTATGGACAATTCAAACTCCTAGTTGTGTCGTTGCGATATATTTTTATTTATTATTATAAACTTTATTAATTTTTTTAAAATATATATTGATTACAATTTGTTGTTGTGTGTTCGAAAATATGTATAACTGTGCTGGGAAATGTTTTATTTCCCAATTTACCTTTTTAGAGTAATAAATAAATATAATTTAATAGTCCATTGTTTTGGCCGAAACACTATGATACGAGTACTTTAACATTATAAACTGTTAAATTTAAAAACTTTGTTTTATGTATCACAATCGTATTTTTATTTTACGCGACAGCTGTTTCGTCAACCTATGTTGACATCATCGGGTGTTACAATAATATATCAAAAATATATAATAAATTTTTTAATAAATTATTGTGACACCTGAAGATGTCAACATAGGTTGACGAAACAGTTGTCACGTAAAATAAAAATGCAACTGTGATACATAAAACAAAGTTTTTTTAATTTAACAGTATAAATATAATTTAATATTTTTATAAGTTAGTCTTAAAAATTATTCTCTAAAACTATTGTAACTCAATTTTACAATATGAGGGTATTAGTTGCAAACCTGGCAAACTCCATCGTTAGATGTTTTGAGTAAATCGCAAAAAACTGATACGCTAATAAAATGCGCTTTTTTACGATATTAATTTTTTTCATCTCAACCAGTTAGTATTTTAAAAGTAATCAGTCATGAAATAATCATCATTATGTTGATAATTAAAGTAAAATAATGAATTTCATTTTGGAGTTTGCCAGCTTTGCAACACTCAAGTGGAGGTTGCCATGTTTGCAACAAACCCTATATTTTAATAGCAAAATTCTTCAGAATGAAGCCGAATTTGAAACTGAAAATCAATAAAAATTGTGTGCAAATGTATTATGAATAAGACCCAATTCATATCTCACTTTTGATTGTTGGTGGAGTTTGCCGGGTTTGCAAATAATACCCTCATAAATATAATAATATGCAGATATTAATTACATTGTATTTTTCTATACGTATATTTGTGACGATTAATTACGATTCAGATGAAAGTCAGTGACATTTCAAAGGAATTTCAATGTGTTCACTGACCCACGACAAGCCCTTGAATAAAATTGCCTATTCTCTTCTGTGTGCCAGATTGTCTTGTTACACGGAGATGTATTGTGCTAAACATTTACATAATGCGAATTGAATGCCGAATTTGCTTGTGTCCCTCGAGTGTCGTTGATTTCATTTTGGTTTGATTTCGATTTATATAAATAAAATATTTATAAAACAAGAACCCCATACACGGGACGCACATATAACCACCCTTCACATAACAACAATTTTTTCTACTTAGTTAAAGTATTGTAAAAATTATGTAGTGTAAACAAATAAATTGATGACCTTCGTGGCCGAGTGGTAAGTGCATTGACTGCCACCCCAAAGGTTCCGGGTGCGATTCCCGGTGAGGGCAGTGTGATTGTCACACTTTCTTTGGTCTGGTGTAGAATTCACGTGACAATAAAATGACGATAGATTAGCTACCTATCACATGTCACGAGAATCACTATGATAGCTATAATACCCTTTACATCGATTTGGCTCATGCTGTTATGAGGTAAAGAGCGATTCAACAAAATAATAATATAATAATAATAATAATAATAAAATATTTCATCATGAAAATAACCTGAAATTAATTTAAAAAATCTTATATAACTGAACAAGCTGTCGTCTATGTATACCTTGCAACATAACTATGACTTTTTATCTTGTACATGTGTTTCAACCTACTGTTCAAATAAGTCATTTTAAACACACCATCTACTAGTATTGTTCTGTTCGTATTCCCAGCTAATATTTCAAACATACATTATATAATTTTAACCTTATAAGATTGTAAAATTAATGTACTTACCATAATCATCGGGTTAGAACATTTTATTGACTTGTTATTTCGTCATATTTCAGATGATGAAGCACGCTTGGGACAACTACAAGCTGTACGCGTGGGGCAAGAACGAACTGAGACCCATTTCCAAGCGTGGCCACACCTCCAGCATCTTCGGAGCATCTAACCTCGGGGCCACTATTCTGGACGGGCTAGACACACTCTACATCATGGGCATGGAGAAGGAGTTCAAGGAGGGGAGGGACTGGATCGCAGAGAACCTCAACATGGATACAATAGTAAAAACACATTTCTCATTTATTAATTATTCTCTTATTTTCAATGGTCTGTTTGGTCCTCCAGACATTGATTCAGTTTGTAGAAAGCCGCCCTATCAGCTATTTAATTATCTGTTTCTCGAAATTGTTTAAAAGTTTAGTCATTCGATTTCTGCTAACTCCATGTCATTCCTTGATATTTCCTTGAAGTATAAGTTAAATCAATGAATATGTTTTCCCCTCACAATACATGACCCAAGCATCCAACAATTGACTTTAATACTACTAAGCAGTTTGTTAAAAGTTTCCGCTTTCTGTATATCATCATTTACAAAAATCTATGTATATTTGAAGCAATGAAGTGATGATTATTTAACTTCTTATTAATAATAATTTGGGACATCTGCTGCGTGGAGAGAAATACTGCCTTTTCCAAATGATCCTAACAGGCACAATAGATGATCACCGAGGAGTTGGTAGAAGGCAAACATCCTGACTCCGTAATTTAAGAGATTTGACCAGAATAGTACCTATGGTGGAACTGTTCCAGATAGCATAGGACAGGGAAGCATTCGCACCAGTGATCACCAACGTCTGGGTAGAATTTCATGAAGAAGAGGTTAATAATAATAATTTTTATGTTCATAATTTTTTTAGGTTGGAGATCTTTCTGTATTTGAAACAACAATCCGTTTCATCGGTGGCCTTCTGACGTGCTTCTCCCTCACCGGAGATACTGTCTTCCGGGACAAAGCCCAGCATGTAGCTGACAAGTTGCTGCCTGCATTCCAGACACCCACCGGGATACCACACTCGCTCATTAATCCGAGCACGGGGGTAAGGAATCCTACACCATTCAATAAATTTAACAAAGCATATAATAGAGCATTAATGAAAATGATTCTGGAGTACTTTCTTTAAAAATATATCCTACTACTCGTATTGTAATATGCATCTATAACAGATACATAAAAAATCTATCTAACCATCAAGTCTTCTCCCTAAAGGGGGTAGACAGAAAAAACGGACCGCCACATTGTTCTTTCGTGAAATACTTATCTCGTTTCCTTAACATTCATGCATCGTGTCTTGCACGCGCCAATTTATCTGATACATAATGGTATTTCACTATTCAATGCGGATCACCAACATAGACTTTTTCTAATTATTTCAAAATACTCATATGATCATTTGTTTTATAATTTGTTACTGTTAACATTGGAATATGTATAAAAAAAACTGTTATAGGTTACAATTACTAATCCCTAATTCCTTTTATCTGTACAGGTTAGTAAAAATTACGGTTGGGCCAGCGGAGGAAGCAGCATCCTATCAGAGATCGGCACTCTTCACCTGGAGTTTGCGTACTTGAGTGATGTGACAGGCAACCCCATCTATAGGGAGAAGGTTGAGACTGTGCGTAGAGTTCTAAGAGACATGGAGAAGCCGAGGGGTCTGTACCCCAATTACATTAACCCAAAGACCGGGAAATGGGGACAACGTGAGTAGTAATTTATTTTATTTTACTATTATTCTTCCATCTTTCTGGCTACTGATTCCACCACTTAGATTTTCTTAAATATAAATTAAAGTTACGTTTATTTTTCTTCGTTCTAAATAATATGTTTCAATTCAATTCAATGTGTTGAAATGTTATAAATATTTAATATTCTGGAACAAATCGGGATGACAAGCACATACCAAAGAAATGGTTAGACTTATCATCTTACCCCAAATTTTTATTTCTTCTTATACTGTATTGAAACAGATCGCCTAATACATGACTCGGGTCAGCCGATGGGTTAAGAATTCTAAATTCACCCTAAAAATACTTTTGCTTATTGAACATTGCTTCATTTATTTTATTATTTATTCCAAAGTAATTTCAAATTTGGAAGAAGTAATTTCAATCAGCATTTTAATAGCTTTTCACTTCTTTTATCCTTATCCAAGGTGTGATTTGAGAACTTACTGTCTTGTAATTGATTATTCGTCATTAATGCAGAATATTTGAACCCAGAATGTCGGGTATTGTTTACATTTCATGTAATATTGTCCTGAATAAAACACACAAGCTGAGTCGATATTACTTGATCTCACATATTTATAACATTTGGTCTCAAGTACGTTGCACACACAACATAGTCCATATGTTTTTATAAAAATAGTAATTTATGAAAAGATATATAACAAAATCGAGAGTATAATTGACCCAAATTGAATATTGTTACGTTTGTCATTATGTATGTATGTATGTATGGATGTGTGTGTATCTGTATATGTGTGTATATGTGTGTATATGTTTATAATATGAAACATTTATGTAAAACATGTGGTAGCATTATTTAATTGGCCTTCCTGCTTACTTTTTTGCATTTTTATTTATGTATCTGTATTCAAATCGCTGTCTGCTACCTGAAATCAATCAAATAGAATGAAATAAACATAGATAAAATACACAAAACACCATTAAATTTATATATATCCACTTGAACATTTCCAGATCACATGTCCCTGGGTGGTCTGGGCGACTCCTACTACGAGTATCTGCTGAAGACATGGATCCAGAACAAGGATGACTTCGAGTCTCGGCAGATGTTTGACGAGGCCATGAGGGCCATCATCGACAACATGATCCGAGTGTCCAACAGCGGTCTCACCTACGTGGCTGACCTGAAATATGACCGCATCCTGGAAGACAAAATGGATCACTTGTCGTGTTTTTCAGGTATGCTTAAAATTTTTAATAAAAGCAGAATTTGACTAATGAATATGAAAATATGTATATCCCACTGGTATTTCTCTAAACTAAACTAAAATGACACTAATCAAAATTATGTTTTCAACTAGTGTTACTTTAGATATACTAATATGATGTGTTCCATTGCTTATTTTATCACACATATTAAATTATTAGGAAACTTGTGTTTTCAAATAAGTACTCGAAAATATAAAATAATTAACGTATCAAATTAGTATTTCCAAAAACACCAAAAAATGTTTTTTACTTGTGTCACTTTAGAAATACTGGCGTGATTTAGAAATTCTGCTTCCTTACAAACTCCTTAACAATTTCATATAGGTACGAAACATAGCATGTGCACTAATATTGCAATTATTGTATATACAACTGACATAAAATGGTTTTAAATACTTGATGAAATTTAAAAGTGACAAATGTCTCAATGAATTCAGAACTCTGTTTAAAATTTTATGTTACCAATATTTTTTAAGTATATGTGTTTTCCTGTACTGTATAATATCTATAAAAATATTAAATTTTTAATAAATGTATGTTTGTTTTCCAGGTGGACTATTTGCCCTTGGCTCTAAGACCTTGAAGACTTCCCTCTCAGATAAATACATGGAGCTTGCCCGAGGCCTCACCAACACCTGCCATGAGAGTTATGATCGGTCTGCTACCAAATTGGGACCAGAGGCATTTAGGTACTATAAAATTAATTGACTATTGTGTGATGTACACTGTATAAAATAATTGCATAACTAGTAATTGCGTAGATTTTCACGGTTGTTAGCAATAACACCGTGTGATTTGTCCTTCTCGACCGACGTTTCGAGATCGTTGCAGTCTCCATCTTCAGGGTAATGAAGATGGAGATACCCTGAAGATGGAGACTGCAACGATCTCCGAAACGTCGGTCGAGAAGGAGTTTACCAAATCACACGGTGTTACCCAAAAACACAACGAACAAATTGCATAACTATTTTGACAAGTTCTTGTTCAGATTCAATATTGCTTTTTTACAGGAAATGATTATAAAATGGTTTGAGTCTTTACTAAATTGGTAAAAATTCGATAGATGGCAGGCGTTAAATATAATTTATTAGAATAAAAAATAGAACACCTTTTTTGAATTTTCTTTAATTTAATTCGATATTATTATTTTTTACAGGTTTAGCGATGCTGTGGAAGCTAAGGCACTGAAGAGTAACGAAAAATATTATATTCTACGGCCAGAAACTATTGAAAGTTATTTTATTTTATGGAGACTTACTAAGGATCAAAAGTATCGCGAATGGGGTTGGGAAACTATTCAGGTTTGTTATATTCTATTTATTGATTCCTCTTACATTTTTATTATATAAAAATCGTTATTTTGTGTCCTTAAACTTACGTATGGAAGTGAAGCTTGGAGCAGCCAAAATAAAGATGAAAGTAAGATAAATTCCGTAGAAATTAAATCATAAGTAAAATTTAAAAAAGGATCCCTGAGATGGTCTGGACATATGGAAGGAATGGTCAAAATGTGGTATAAAAGCAGTGGAAAAATCGACGAGCGTGCATGTTACGATTTATTAATATAGAAGAAGCTTCAGAGGTATGTTAGGACAAGGCAGTATGGTGGTCCATCCTCTCTGCCTACAGCATGATGGTTACTTAGTTTGTTAAACTACATAGCTTCGTTAATTCTTGAATCTTCATTCTGTATTTGGGTAGTAACTAACAACGAAGAGAATGGTGCACTTAAAGTTGTCATTGCAAACAAAAACCTATCCAAAAAAGCTAAAATGGCAGTGCACAATGGTGTTCTAGTACCGACCCTTATGTATGGAAGCGAAGCATGGAACTGGCAAAAGAAGGATGAAAGTAGAATAAATGCAGTAGAAATAAGATCTCTTAGACGAACCTAAAACTGAGAATACTCCTCATCAAGACCTATGTATGGAGTGTCTTCATGTACGGCTGCGAGACATGGTGCCTATCCGAAAGGGATAAGCGGAGACTAGAGTCTTTTGAGATGTGGTCCTATAGAAGACTCTTTGGAATTTCCTGGAGAGACCACATCACGAATGAGGAAGTTCTTCAAGGAATCGAAGGAGGAAGGCACCTGCTCAGGACCTTGTCCGAAAGGCGTGCAAGATGGATCGGCCATGTAATACGTCAAGAAGGTCTCTTGCATGCCATAATGGAGGGTATGATCGAGGGGACAAACTCTAGGGGACGCCCACGCCGAGAGTACCTGGAGGACCTGTTGGTGGACGTACGCTGCTCATCATATGCAGATTTCAAAAGAGCCGCACAAGACAGGGAAAAATGGAGGAAATTGCTGCAAACCAATCCCAGGATTGAAACCAGAGAAGAAGAAGAGACGAATGCATGAATACTCTGTGTATGATAGAGTGTCGAATGAAAATATAAGAAGTGAATGCGGTGCGAATGATGGTGTTATGAACAAAATAATGAAAGGATCATTAAGATGGTTTGGACACATGGAAAGTATAAATAAGAAATAGAGCAAGACCGAGGAAAACGTGGAACGATAAAATAAATTAGATATTGATTGTCGGACACATGAGGAGTCAGAGAAATCGACACCCGTGCATGACACGATGTATGAATGTTGAGGAAGCGAGAGAAATATGTCAGGAAAAAAAAGTGTGGCAGTCTATTCTTTCTGCCTACCCCTTCGGGGAGACGGCGTGATGGCTATTTAGTTTTTTTTAATCTTCATTCTATTTTTAAAATACAAATTGCATTATTTCTACATAGCATAATTGTATCCAAAGTTTGTAAGTCAAAAGTGATAAAATCATATTAGAAGTATCGATCTATTTTCATTTGTGAATATCAATGTAAATTTGATGTTATTAAACGTAATAATATATTGATGTTACAGGCTATCGAGAAACATTGCCGTGTGGACGGGGGCTACACTGGAATAAGGAATGTGTACTTACTTGACTCGCCTAAGGACGATGTTCAGCAAAGTTTCTTCTTGGCTGAAACATTGAAGGTATATATTTTTAAATCTTATATAGAATTTAAGTAGTAATCTAATATTTATCAACATATTTGTTTCAAGTCAGAAATTTTAACGTAACATTATCATATTTTGATATTTTTTTATTGAATAGTTTAGATATTATATTTTAAATTTTGCATTTTTCTAATGAGTTTCATTTAAGATATTGTGATTGACATGCTTTAATTTAATCCAGTATTATTACAATAATGGATGTCTTATTATTATGAGAAAAGATCATGCTTGTGTGTGATTAATAGTTACTGGTCATAAGACTATTCAAAAATAAGTTTTTTTACACTGTCAGCGATGTCTTAACGTAATTATTATTCTTCTTCTTCTTCGATGGCCCTACAACCCATATCGCGCCTTAGCCTCCAGCTGGTTTTGTAATTATTGCTTTTTATGGGGAGAAGTTATTAGCATCTCGCCCAACCCCCTACCAGGAGGGCCAGGGTTTTTCTGTTGGAGATTTCCTTCCCATAGCTGGTTGGTTCCGGTTTTATAGCGCCAGAAGCTCGCCATTCATCCTCTTCTATCTGCTATGGCTGATAGTATTGCAAGCGGCCACTTTGCCCGGGGCTCGCAAGGCCTAAGAGGCCACTCGTGGACGCTAGGAGTAGGACTATTGGTAGTGTTGCTGATGGAATGCAACTGTGGCATTTCACGGCATTTAAGTGACACATATTTCCCAACAAAATATGCATCTCCGTGACCCTACCAAATGTTATGTTAGTATTTAATTATGAACTAATAATATCAAGCGATACGTCTGTTTTCTATAAGTAAAATAAAATTGAACTTCTACAAAACAGAAATTTTCATTACTTTTCATTATTTAATACCTATGGAGTTTCTCATCATTGTTCAAGAAGCAATATATGAATTATAAATCATTTTTTGTTGTCAATAATATATACAGGGTTATTGGTTATTGAATACATTCCTTCTAGGAGGTTGTAGGGGAGGTTTTTCCGATGAACTATGTCATGTAAGGCATTATGCAAAAGTTAACCATTTTTAAAATAAAACGAATTTCAGTTTTTTTAACTTTATCGATGTCAGGTGTTTTAAAAATTAATTAAAAAATAACTGTTGGTTATAATCAAACTTAATTTTTTTTCTTAATTAGTAAACATAACAAGCATTCATTATCAATACAAAAACTAAAACTGTCTCTCCACATTACTAAATACCAGACGGAAATATCATACATTTTAATTATTTTTATTCTCAAACTCCAAAAGAAAAGCGATTATAAAAAAAACATCGCGTATAAATTTTTCATGTAGATTTTTTTTAAAACATCTCCGTAGTTTTAACTTTCAAACGAGGTATTTAAACTAAACATCGGTTTTAAAATTATAAAGAAATCAATATTACATTAGAAGCAAGTAGAAAATAACCCTGTACGAGTATATGCCTAATTGTGATTTCAAATTTGTTAACTAATGGTCTGTTTACTTATTTATTCCAGTACCTCTACTTGCTGTTCTCCGACGACTCCCTCCTGTCCCTGGACGAGTGGGTGTTCAACACGGAGGCCCACCCCCTCCCCATCAAAGGAAACCCCTTCTACAGAATCGCGCACTAAAGTTGTAGGAGCTACGCTAACTGCCAAAACGCACGCCCTGCGAAGTGCGGGTGCCACAACGATTAGTCCCATATTCCTAACTTAGATAGGAGGAATCTACATATTAACATAATATTCAGTGGTATAAATATGGACCATAATGAAATTTGTAAATATTTATTACAATAATTTATTTGACTTCTCTAGTGATGTGCTAAGATCAAATCTGATTCTCTTGATCAAGTGTCGGTGTAAATAGTGGTCGTGAGGGTACGGGGAAGTTCCTTGTATTCCTCGATTTTTCTGTTCAAGATACAAATAATGAACACGCTGTTTGAATAAACAATTATAGTGAATTATATTATGTAAATTAATTAATCTTTCTAATGGACTGAATTATTTGGTAGTGTTGTATCTAGGTATTTCATTAAATTCCATTGTTTTTTTTTTTTTATAGATTGTATCATATGTTTAGAATTTATTATTTGTGCTTGTTACATATGACCTTCTCTTCTCACTTTTGTGCACTGTCTTAGGTATATATATATATTTTTTATTAATTGTCCCAGTATATCAATTATGTTATTATTTACTTGTAAAATAAAATGACCACAACATTTTGTGTTCATTTACTATTTTAAGGTGTTATCACATTAATTTTACAATTTTTTTGTGGATTCACGGTTTTGACAGTAAAGTAAAACCTCAATATAATGGATCTCTATTTAACGAATTTCAAATATAACGGACAAAAAGAATTTAAAATAAAAACATCCTGTTAATAAAAACATGCTACAATTCAACTGTGATAATCATGTCATACGTCTAGCACTAAAATTTGAGACACAATGCCCGTCCTGCTCGTAGACTGCACCTAGCCGGAGCGATAGTATATTAGGGGATTCCCTGATATAATAACGCGTAGGTTTCAACTATTCTTCAGATAACGAAATTCAACTATATTATACACATTTTTGTAATTTTAAAGAGTTGTAAAAAAAACATCAAACTTCAAGAGTGCAAACAAAATTTGATTCCTTTTACAAAGCAGGATTACCAAAAGCAAGCGGGTCGATATCAAACTGCAACGTTGCTTCGCAACGAGTGTCCGAAGTCAATAAATAGAATTTTGTTTATCTAAATACAGTGTAAATCTAAAAAAAAAATTTTTGATTTATTTTACACCTATTTTTATATAACGGATTTTCAGCTTTAATGGACACCCTCTCACCCCAATTACTCCATTATATCGAGGTTTTACTGTACTAGTAAAATATCGCCATCTTAATCTAGAAATACACAAATTTTAAATATTGTAATTACATTTGCAACTTTTTGAAAAATATTGATCTTTTTAGAAAATTTATAAACTAATTATACCCATGTTTTAGGATAAATCAATTTAAATTTATTTTAGTACCATCGATCAAATTTACGCAGATGTTCATTTCGTCTGTAAAATCTTTCTTAAACTCAGATTCATGTAAAAGAAAGGAAAACAAAATGTCGACATGGATTTGTTTTGTTATTAGTAAGACAATTATTTGAGCTAAATAAGTACGTAATTATAAATGAACCTTTTTTATACTCAGTATACGTTTATTATTTTTTATTAATATAATGGGTGTTGTTTTTGCCATTTGATTTTGCTAACCGCAGCTCTTTAAATGAGCGGTGGTTGTAAGGTACGAAGGGTTCCTATACACATTACTTATAGAAATTTAAACATGCGTTGAGTTTCTCGGTCAACTGTAATTATGTCGTTTCTATAAATTCAACTTAAATGCATCCTATATGTTTAAAACTTTTTGTGTGTCTTCCAATAATCACATTTTTTAATAGTATTAACCAATTTATAAAAATAAAGCACATATCTCTCCAATGTATGTAATTACGTAAGTAAATGAGGCCTAATGTGTTTGTGGGTTTCATATTTTGTTTCAATTTCTCATTATCTTTATTACATTAGGGTATCAAGCATATATTTTTTAATGATGTTGATAGTTTTCTTAAGCATTTACGTTTACGTAGGTGGAAGTTACTATATGGATGACTTATGCGAGATGAAGACAGAAAGATTGCAAAAATTGAGTGTTGTTCTAATGTGCTTTGATTGCAAAGCGCCTACATTTATTATTTTAGTCTATTTTATATTTATAATCTAAACTAATTTTGTACATAACAGTTAGAAAGTCCTACTTAACATTATGATAATGTAATCTAGCTAGCCGGCCTGACGCCCGAGTGGTTAAATGTAACAATGATATTATTGGAGTTAGTTTCTTGTAAGTATAAGTTCATAGTAAGTCCTTGACTGTAATGTGTTATTCCACTAGGTTGTTGAATTATTTAAAAAAGATTTTGTATGTGATTGGTGCGGAATGAATTATATTCTCTATATCTAAAACAATTTAGAAGACATTATGTAAATTTCTGTATTATTTCACGGAAAAATCTTGATATGTAAATTTTTTATTGTCTTTTTAACACCGTGTTTATATTTGAAACTAGGAAATTAACTTTAACAAATCTGTTTACGATAGATACATATTTATGATTCTTTGGTATCCGAATTGTATAAAAAAATGTAATTATATTTCATGAAAAATATTAGTTCAAAGTGATAATATTACCAGATATTTAGAAATTCTGTTAGCGTGTTGCAACTAGTTTTGTGATATAAAATATATTTATTACTTTAAATTTAACTTTTGTTTTATTTTACTTATTACCATTTTGTTCTACCCTCTAATGCGTTTGATGATGGAAAATGTCATATTTGAATACAGGTCTTACTTATGTACTTCAAATGGCTCCCTATAGAAGAAAAAAAATGCCAAGATCCCCTCTCTTATAAATTATTTAATTCATTGTCTATATCTATTTATAATCACGTAGTTGAAATCAAAAAGAATATCAAATGTATCGGAAAACTTTATTATATAAATAGTTTCTTAATTTGTTTATTTGTGAAAATAGTATTTTCAAAGTATTTTATCATTATTTCACGTGCACTCCTCTTGACTGGCTCAACACCTCCCACTTACCTCTGAACCCGTTACCCACGAAAAGATCTAGCGCCCACTGGAACCCATGGAAAGCTCTAGTGCCCACTGGGAGCGTTACCGCCCCTGTTAGCATTAGCCCGTTAGGAACCTATGCCCTAAATCCGAATTGTGTTTGACAGTGTTTAAGGCTCGACACCAGAGAGCGTCAGCGTATATATCGGACCTCTGCGTGACACCCATGCCAACGGAAAGACAACGTTCACTCCGATCAGTAGAAACAAGTGTAAACAACATAACAATTCCAGTCAGAGCCAATAAAGCAAGTTTCTATGATCGTGCTTTCAGCGTTGCGGGTCTGTTGGCGTGGAATAGCCTCCATGTTTAGTATTAAGAATGAGGATAGTGACGTTAAATTTAAGAAACTTCTAAAGACTGCACTGACTTGGAGCAATTGATTTTACAAAACAGCGGAAAATATAAGTCATCAAAATAATAATAATAATAATAGACTGTTAAAAACCTATGCCCTAGATGAACATAACCCAATGGGGTAAAGACGCTATTCCAAGCTCTTTGATCCTTGCTCGATTTTTGTTCCCAGCAGTCCCTTTCGCATAGCTTGACGAGATCAGCCAGAACATTAGGCGTTGTTTAGACCTTTCTAGAGGTCTTACTCCAACTGATCGTAAAGGGTTTTGATTGTTCTGGTCTCTTCGGCTCGGCATACGTGACCAAAACCATGCCAGGCAAACGGCTTTCACTTTCTGAGGATCTCTTGATTCTTCCTATGCCTCCAAGTTCTCGCTGCAAGACCAGATCTGGCTCCCAGTAAATTCTTTGTTTTTTTTCATAGTCAACATCTCGTGATCTAAAAATTGTTTTCAATGCAGGTAATTGAAAGTAATTATTAATTTGGAAGATAAAGTCATTTAACTCGCTATTGTAAATTCCTTTTAAAGAATTTATGAACCCTTTGAGACTGAGTGTTAGCATTTGGAAATTAACTAATTTACCTTTGGTATTCAAATGATATTCCTTGGAATCTTGGAATCTTAGGCATGTACTCTTCCAACGACCGAGATTGTTATACACCATTCTTTAGGGTAGATCATCAACTACCCTCAAGTTAGTGTCTGCAAAATCTTATAAACGTCGGCCGAAGAAGATACCACAAGACACAGACATAACCACAATTTCAAGAAATATAATTCTATCAACCATGATAATCTACAATGTTTTTATGATTAGAAATATTTTAACTTCACCGGGTAGTGGTCTGAGGGACAGAATGCTCGACTCTTAATCCAGGGGATTTGGGTTCAAAATTCTCCTTCAAATAATAATGAGCTATTTTCTGCTCATATTTGAAATTGTATAATAAATTCTAATAACATTGATTCAAATATATTATACATAATTGATTTTTATATATATCCTTTTCTGTTCAATCTGATAATGGACAGACTTATAGAGGAGACCCAATCGCTACAACTGGGATACTAAGATAATAAGATAATCTCTATCGAAAAAACAAAATGTATGACCTTTTCCAAAACACCCAAAACATGTAACCTGGTTATAGAGAATCAACCCATAGAACAGGTCAGGACCTTCAAGAATCTAGGCATAGACCTGGTGGTGGGAGCTGATCTGCGGGAAGAAATACAAGCCCAAGTAAACAAGGCAAAACTAAAACTCTGGTGCTCTAAAATCCACAATATGGAAAAACAAAGACATGGCCATTAAGAGTGAGACGAGAATCTATAAAGCATGCGTAAGACCAATAATAACATAATATGGCGTCGAAGCAAGGGAAGACACATTAAGAACGAAACAAGTTTTGAGGACTTCCGAAATGAAGACACCGAGGACGATAGCAGGCAAGACACTGAGAGATCGCGTGAGGAACACCAGAATAAAAGAGATATGTGAGGTTGAGGATATTATAAGATGGAGCAGACAGCGAAAAAGGGACTGGTATGGTCATGTTCAAAGAATGGACACCACCAGACTCCCCTATATTGCATTGCATAATTAACCTCATGGGACTCGTCCTCGTGGAAGACCTCTTAAAAGATGGAAGGACGGCTGGGAGTGTACCTCAGAGGAGCAGCAACAATCTAGAGAACAGACCACATAGGTCTACAATAAGGAAGAAGAATAAGAAGAAGATTTTTATATAATTTCAATTACAAGGTATTATTATTATGTAAGCACATTAATGATCGAGACTTTCCCCACTTTAATATATTTCACATGCCGAATCCCACTTTTGTTAAGTGGTTTTTACTGTGTTAAAATATTTTTCGTAATAAAATGAAGAGATTATAATCACGATCAGTGCTAATTACAGCATTTAGTGGTGTACAACATAATCTGGTAACACCCGTGCAGTGGAAGGGCTAAGGGAGAATTGTAGGGCGCGATGACAGAGGTGATTAGGGCGGAGGTGGCGAGGTGCGCCCTGGGACTTGTTACCGAGGTTTACTGCCCCACTGCTTGGATGGCTGGACTGATGGGTGCGCCTGTTCACTATGCCCAGTGCACTTCTGGATAAGTAAAAATACCTAATTTCGTAAGTGAGAACCTTTATAATGTTACAAGCAATTTTTGGATTAAATTTTCTACTTATATTTAACATATTTTCAACAATTGTCGTCTTTGTGGATGCGTATTATCCACTAGAGTGTACGTGGTGCGAAAACGAACCACGTTCTTCCGAATAACTTGCTCGGGTGGATGATTATGTCGACCGTATAATGGACGTAGTGCACGATAATTTTGGCGAACCGAACCATGATTTTCAAAACAAATTTACACAATTTGAAAGCGCTGTTCTGACGTCAGAACGACTTCATTCATGGTGAAATGGCAAAAAGCTGATGAAACCACTGACATCATCCACCGGGTGGCGACTCTAAAATAGCAACGGCAGGTCACGTAGCCAGAAGCCCAGATGAAAAATGGACAAGAAGACTGCTGACTTGGAGACCGTGGACGGCTAAGAGAAGTGCAGGGGGACCGCAACCACGGTGGAAGGATGATCTGAACAGACGCGTCGGAATAACGTGGATGCAGTCTGCACAGGACATAGTGACATGGAAGCGAATGGAGGAGGTCTTTGTTCAGGAGTGGACGGGAATAGGCTGAGGAAGAAGAAGAATATTATAAAATATGAAAGTTCAACTTGTCAACTATGTTTAGAAATGCGTGACGACAATTCACTGATAAGTTAAACTGCCGTGCAAGGGGGCTTGTCCTCTATAAATTAGTCCAACCATTTCGCGGTACAGAATATAGGCCACTGTGCTTTTACGAGTTTCGGAACATTTCCGGTGACGGTAGTCGGAAGTACATCAAATCACAACCGCTCCCCGAGCAGGCTGCATTTGCAGCTTTATAGCCTCATGGTGGCTGTATTGTGCTGCAAGCGCGCTGCAAGGTTTATCTGCATGTTAGGCGGGACATAGAGGAAAATAGCAAATGATCTGATAATGACTAACTAACGAACTAACTAACCATCACGCCATTTCCCCGGAGGGGTAGGCAGGAGGATGGATCGCCACAATGGCCTGTCTTGGCATACCTCTCGGGCTTCCTCTACATTCATACATCGTACTATGCACGCACGTCGATTATTCCGACTTCGAATGGTCATGCCATGTTTTCCTCGGTCGTCCTCGCCTTCTTTTCCCACTCATGCTGCTTGTGTACAACTTTTTAACCATTCTACTCTCATCCATTCGTTCCATATGTCCAAACCATCTCCGGGATCCTTTTTTAATTTTATTCATGATGCAGTCATCTGCCTTACAATTCTTTCTTATTTCATCGTTCGGTATTCTATCATACAACGTTTTCCCGCACATTCTTCATAGTGATCTCATTTCTACGGCGTTTATCCTGCTTTCATCCTTCTTTTGCCAGCTCCAAGCTTCACTTCCATACATGAGGGTTGGCACTAGAACTCCATTTTGTACTGCCATCTTTGTTTATGTGGATATATTTCTATTTGATCTGATGATGAATGTTAATAAGTCCAAGGTAATGATTTTTGAAAAGGAAGAAATCATGACAGTCTGCAACATTAGCGTGAATGGTGAAAATTTGGAGCAAGTAGTTGAGTTCGTGTATTTAGGTAGTATGTTTACAAGAGATGGGCGAGTGGAGAGGGATATTGAAAGAAGGATTGGGGCAGGCAACAGAATAAATGGTGCACTTAAAGTTGTCATCGCAAACAAAAACCTATCCAAAAAAGCTATAATGGCAGTGCACAATGGTGTTCTTCTACCGACCATTATGAATGGAAGCAAAGCATGGAACTGGTAAAAGAAGGATGAATGTAGAATGAATGCAGTAGAAATATGATGTCTTAGACGAATGTGTGGATACTCTGTGTATGATAGTGTCGAATGAAAATATAAGAAGTGAATGCGGTGCGAATGATGGTGTTATGAACAAAATAATGAAAGATGGTTAAATGGTTAGGACACATGGAAAGAATGAATGAAGAAAGAATGGTAAAAAAATTATGTGTTAACGATGTAAATGGAACCAGAAATAGAGGAAGACCGAGGAAAACGTGACACGATCAAATAAATCAAATATTGAATGTCGGCCATGTGAGGAGTCAGAGAAATCGACGCGCGTGCATGACACGGTGTATGAATGTTGAGGAATCGACAGAAGTATGTCAGGAAAGATAAGTGGCGGTTCATTATTTCTGCCTACCCCTTCAGGGAGACGGCATGATGGGTGGTAAGTTAGATTTTTAAATATAATAATTGTGTAGAAGAACACGTGCGGTTAAACAATGGGCGATCATTTAACCTTCGTGCTTTCATATATTAGAGAACAGTGGTTGAACTATTCGTGAATTCACGTAAATGTACATGGCATCTATTTACATCTGTGTAATAAATATATCATAAACATTAAATTGGTCATGAAGGTGAATGATTAACGGTGGTTTGACATGACAAATGAAATCAAGTTAATTAGCATATTTAATGAAATATGTACATAGATTTATACGATATAACAATTTCGTGTACATAGGTAGATATTAATTTAATTATTTATTTAATTAATCTGCTCTGGTGAGTGGTTGAGTGGTCTGGTCTGTTTTATTGAATGGATGTGAAACGTGGACCTTAAAAGTCAACTCAATGAACAGGGAAGCATTCGAAATGTGGCTCTATCGCCGAATGCTCAGAATTCCCTGGACAGACATGGTTACCAATACCGAAATCCTGAGGCAAGCTAGAGTTGACAGGGAACTGTTATCAACTATCAAGGTTCGAAAGATTTCACATCTAGGTCATGTACTGCGTGGGGAAAAGTACGACCTTCTCCAATTGATATTGGAGGGGAAAAATGAGGGACGCCGAGGGCCCGATAGAAGACAGATGTCCTGAATGCGAAACGTGAGTGGACCGGCATCCGAAGTGTGGAGGAGCTGTTCCGAGCGGCGCAGGACAGCCATCGTTGAGGGGACCCGACAGGGCACTTGAAGAAGAAGAAGAATATGAAGAATATAATTAATACAAATGAAAAGTCAATTTTCTAGAAGTTTATTGTATTTTATGGCAATGATATTGCTAAAGTTTCACCTTGCTAAAGCACTATAATCGAATGTGACGAAACGTGTCATTCCCATATAACAAAATTTTCATTCGTATGAATTATTATGTATGGAAACGAAGCATGGAACTGGCAAAAAAAGGATGAAAGTAGAATAAATGCAGTAGAAATGAGATCTCTTAGACGAATGCGTGGATACTCTGTGTATGATAGAGGGTCGAATGAAAATATAAGAAGTGAATGCGGTGCGAATGATGGTGTCATGAACAAAATAATGAAAGTATCATTAATATGGTTTGGACATATGGAAAGAATGAATGAAGAAAGAATGGTAAAAAATATATATATTAATGATGTAAATGGAACCAGAAAAAGAGGAAGACCGAGGAAAACGTGGCACGATCAAATAAATCAAATATTGAATGTCGGCCATGTGAGGAGTCAGAGAAATCGACGCGCGTGCATGACACGATGTATGAATGTTGAGGAAGCGAGAGAAATATGTCAGGAAAGAAAAGTGTGGCAGTCCATTCTTTCTGCCTACCCCTTCGGGGAGACGGCTTGATGGTTAGTTAGTTAGTTAGTTTTAATTATTTACTTTATATTTCAACAAACAATAAAAGTGTTAAAATTCATAAAAATCGTCTTTTTTAAATTCCGCAGCGTCTTCAATCTATCAAAAATAAATTCAGTAAATAATTAATATGAATGAAAACGTATGTTAAGGCTAGTAGACAGACGTTTTGATTCTTATTGATTATTTAATATGGAAATATACATTGTTCAAAAAACAAATTCAGTAAGCATTCAGGTTGACGTGACGTCAAGTTTACTCATTATTTTGTCTATAAACTAATCATTCCTGCCAGAATGTAAAATCCATTGCCATTTATTCAACCTATCCCTCTGCAAAAGGCAATAAATCCTGCGGCAGACTTGAATGGACATTTCAGTGGAAATCATATCGGAGCGTTATCATCATTGCTACCGACAGTGGACGACAGAGGTCAATGTTACACTATTTCGTGAGCTTTTAGTATAATCAAAAGCTAAATCTACAAAGCATTGTTTCAGCAATCAAATGTTTATTTTTACCGAATCCCTTTGTGATATTTTAACAATATTAAAAGCTTAGACTGTATATATGAACAGAGTATACAGAGTAAATATTAGAAAATTGAAAATTGACGACCTTCGTGGCAGAGTGGTTAGAGCTCTGACTTCCATACCAAAGGTCTCGGGTTCGATTCCCGGCGATGGCAATGTGATTGTCACATTGTCTTTGGTCTGGTGTAGAATTTACGTGACAATAAAATGGCGTTAGATTGGTTACCTATCACATGTCATGTGAATCATCAATATAATAGCTAAAAATAATCTGTATACAGTAATTGGGTTTAAGCGACCTGTTGTATACAAGAAAAAAATAAAAAAATTAAAAAAAAAATTAAAAAAATCCATAAATTTTGTCATTACGGATGTAACAATGGCAAATATGTCTAGGAAGATAAATTTTCTCAATCAGGGATTTATAAACTGAAATGTAATGATTGCTCATCTTTTTATATTGGTAAAAAAGGCGTAATTTTAAATTAAGAATAAAAGAGCACATACCTAAGATGTCTCTAATAATAATTTTTCTGAATTTGCTAACCACCTCAAAAAAGATCATTCATTTAATAAAAATATTGGCATTGAAATTTTGCATGTCAATAATAGAAATATAACTTTGAGCAATCTCGAAATTTTCGAAATTAAAAAAGCAATTAAAAATAAAGAAAATATTACAAATAATCAAATAAAATTAACGTCAAATCCAATCTATGATTTATTTCCTTTGTTGTAAGTAATTACCTGAACCCAAATAAGAACATTAAATTATTATTTTAAATTTTAAATTGAATCATATTATATTTGTTATAACAAAAGTATAAACGTTCCAAAATAAATCTTTATAACATCTGTCAGATCGTGTAAACAACAACAATTTTATAATATTTTTATAATATGTATCACTGAAGAAGGACTGGTTGTCCGAAACATATCTATGTTATTTCATTTTTTTAATATAAGTGTTGTATATACAAAGTATATAAAAAATAAAAAGTGAAAATTTAAATAAGTATTTAAATTAATGAAAACATCTATTTTCTAGAAGTTTCGTTGTATTTTATAGAAGTGACCAGTATTAATTTGCTAGGGCATTATCAAATGTGCCCGGTCCTACTAAAAAAGGAAAAGGTTTCATAAGCAAGTAATCTCGAACTTCTGTTTGCCTGTTTTGATAACGTTATTATTATAAATAATATTAGGTCCTTACATATGAAATTGGCGTTTTGTATGGGAGGAACATAAAGTTGATTTTTTTTAAATATAATATATTTATTTAATTGTATGTACCATTGATATCTATGCACTTTTGCCATCTCATAGGTAGTTCATCGATCCCTTTACTAAAAAAACCATTCGGACGGGAATCAATAAAATCTTTGAAGTCGGTTTGGACTGCCCCATCGGAGTTGAATTTTTTCCCTTGTAAGAAGTTATCCAAATTTCGAAAAAAACAGTAATCTGTTGGGACAAGGTCCGGAGAGTACGGTGGATGTCTTAGACATTCCAATTGAAGCTCTTCTAATTTGGTAGCCGTCTGTTGTGCAGTGTGTGGTCTAGCGTTATCATGAAGCAGCAGTGGCCTAGAGCGATTAACCAGCCTCGGTTGTTTAACAGCTAGCTTTTCCATCATGGTTTGCAGTTGCTGACAATAGATCGTCTGGCCAGATTTAAGAAAGCTGTAGTGAACGACACCAGCACTAGTCCACCAAACGCTCACAAGTAACTTTTTTGGAGTCAATTTTCGCTTGGGGCATGGTTCGGCTGGTTCGGCAGGGTTCAGCCTTTGCGATGAGCGCTTCCGATTATCATACAGGATCCACTTTTCATCACAGGTAATGATTCGATTCAAAATCCCTTCATTATTGTGCCGGTTGAGTAATGCAACGTAGCAGTCAACGCGCGTTTGTTGATTTGCTTCACTCAATTCGTGAGGTACCCACCTTTCAAGCTTTTTCACCTTCCCAATTTGCTTCAAGTGGATTAAAACAGTTTTATCACTAACACCGCAGCCTGCAGCTAACTCGGACGTGGTTTGCGATGGATCCGCTTCCACAATAGCCTTCAATTCTTCATTATCAACTTTGGTCTCCGGCCGTCCACGGGGCTTGTTCTGCAGGTCGAAATTTCCAGAACGAAAACGTTGGAACCAAAAACGCACTGTGTTTTCTTTTGCGGCACCGTCGCCATACCCATCATTAATCCTTCGAGCCGTTTCTGCAGCACTGGTGCCACGGTGGAACTCGTACTCGTAAATAACGCGATATTTCAAGTTTTCCATTTTGTAAACTGAGTGACGCAAAGAAAAAAAACAATTGAGGAAAAAACAAATGAATTATTATTTTCGAAACACAAATACTTGAGTAAATAGCTGTATAAATTTGAATTTGGAATTCCTAACCAAAGAGAAGATATTTGAGATCAAAGTTGCCAGTACGGCAAAACGCCAATTTCATATGTAAGGACCTAATATTTATTATTAACTTTCCATGTTTATTATACGAGTACTATACGTAACAGACGTCATAATAGTTAAAATGTAATATTTATGAACCTTATTATTTTCATGAATAATTAATTGATAAGTCGCCATAACTTTCACGCTCGATACATTATACATGAAGCGTCTATACAATCGTACTTTCTAACTATAGTTTTAAAGATATATATTATTATTCTGACATTTCGATGTCTATTTTCGGCGCACAATGCCAAGCACACAGTTCATTAATTCAGAGCGTTTTCTGGTCATTGTTTTTTACCTACATAATACCTACTTGTACACAGCATTGCATAGTCAACCTTGCCTCGACATTCATTGTTCTTCTTCTCGAGATGACTATGTTAATTAGTCGAATCTCTAAAGGCCACGTGGTACCCTCATAATAATACAAGCGTATAGAATTGATGCTAAATCTATCCTACAGTGGCGGTCTATTCATTTATTTATATTTATTACCATTTTATAAACATGCTAAAAAAATATTTAAAAAAATAACAGTCATTCTGATCATAATTCTGGACGAAAGAGAAGCCGTGGAATGACATGAACAAATAAAAGAATGACATGACCAAATTATTCAAATACCAAATGGCGGCTTCGAAGTCGGAAAAATCGACAAGCATGCATGTTATGATGTATTAATGTAGAAGAATCTCGAGAGGTATGTCAGGACAGAGAGCAGTGTGGCGTTCCATCCTTTCTGCCTACCCTTCTGGGGAAACGCCTTGATGGGTAGTTAGTTAGTTAGTTTTGGTATACGAATTTTTAAATGATTGAAATGATGTATCATAATTACGCTGCCTGGTGCAACTATTTTTTTATTTTCTCTTTTATTTTTGCTCTTGTTCGCCTCCAAGCTACATCAATCGCCCACGTTAGGAATCACTGATGTACGAGTATATACTAAAAATAAAGGTACTGCATAAGTTCGTAGGTATATTGTACATAATATTATGTAAGGCGATACCCTATTCATATTCTGTAATCGTCATTAGGTGTGTTTGCATTCCTTGTGTCACTTTGTGATATCATTTAAATCACCACAATGGCATATGTAATTCGGTTCATCAACAAAGAACAGGGGCTTGTCGAGATGGCGAACAGAAACAAAATTGATTTGTAGTTATTACAGTTTCGTCATATGATTGTACCAAATGATATATAATAACTTAGCTTGTTTAATAATAATAGTAATAATGAATATTGAGGAAGATGTACATTTTTTATGTTTTGTAATATTTTAAGAAAGTGACGTATTTTGCCTTAACCCTAGAACGCTAAACTTGTTTAAGAGTTACACAGTCACTAAATATAAATCATTTTGACTTCTTCTCCGGTCTCAATCTAATGATTGGTCTGCGGCAAGGCGACGCATCTCCTCTTCCACTCCGCTCGGTCCTCGGCAATTCTCTTCAACTCCGCATAAGAGAAGTGCCACAAGGCTCTGTTTTAGGACCCCTTTTATTTATCATGTTTACAAATGACGTTGCCAAAATAATAGAATCCTTTGGCCTCCTCTCACATTGCTATGCTGATGATCAGCAACTTTATTTTTTCTGCAACCCTGATGACACCAAACATCTTACGTCAACAACTGTCAACTGCATTGATGCCATATCCAGATGGATGGCATCAAACAAACTTAAACTAAATCCATCCAAAACGGAATTTCTCTGGACTTCTTCCGCAAAGCGCCAACATCTTATCGATCATTCCTCAATTTCAACAGCTGACAATGATATCGTTCCCAAAAACTCCACAAAGCTTCTTGGTGTTTATCTTGACGCAAATCTGTCTCTAAAATCCCAAATTAATAACACGGTCAGCGCTAGTTTCTTCCACCTAAGACGATTAAAATCCGTCAAAAGGAGTATTCCCCATGACACTTTCAAAACTCTTGTAAATTCCTTCGTTGTGTCACGACTTGATTATTGTAATGGAATTTATGCAAACATTCCAAAACAACAAATAAACAAACTTCAATCTGCGTTCAATGCAGCAGCAAGGCTCATTAAAGGCATTCCAAAAAAGTCTCATATAACACAACATCTCAAAGAACTTCACTGGCTTAAAAGTCCAGAAAGAATCCAGTATAAACTCTGCTGGACAGTCTTCAAAGCGCTACATGGAATGGCACCAAGTTATATATCTGAACTCTGTATAACGGACAGCCTAAATTCACGGAAATCCACACTTCGCTCGGCGAACTCCTCAGCAATAGGAAGATTAGTTGAGCCGAAGCGTTGCCCCAGTACAAATTTCGGGGATCGAGCGTTCGCGGTAGCCGGTCCATCAGCTTGGAACAATCTCCCTTCACACCTTAGATGCATAAATGATCCGACAGATTTCAGATCTAAATTGAAAACCCATCTTTTTCATATTTCATACCCAATTTAAACATTTATACTTTGTTCTACTATACTTTCAAACCGATCGTTTTTTAAGCGGTCACATTTAGATTTTTAAGATTTAAAACACGTCTTAATGCGCCCTTGAGGTGATTACATCACAAAAACGGCGCTTTAAAAGTTAGCATATTATTATTATTATTATTAAGAGGTGCAGCCCATATCTCGGCAAATCTGGTCTATGTACTCCTGGTGAGGTTGTTTTCTGTTAATCGATCCCTCGATCATTCCCTCCAATACATTATGCAGGAAACATTCGTGTCGCAACACATGACCAATACATCTCGCGCGCCTCTCCGCTATGGTGTTCAACATGTGCCTACTCTCTTCAACTCTGCTGAGAACCTCTTCATTTGTAATGTGGTCCCTCCATGAAACATGAGCAATTCGTCGGTAGGTCCACATCTCAAATGCCTCCAGCCTTTTGCGTTCTCTTTCGCCCAGCCACTAAGTCTCGCAGCCGTATAGTAAAACACTCCACACCAATGTTTTTATAAGTTGTTTTCGGAGGTTTAGGTCTATGTTGTTGGACTCGAATATTTGACTAACAAAACGAAACGACAATATATATATATATATATATTTTTATATGTTTATTTATTCAGATGAATCCACCACACAAAGTAAAAGTGAATATAGAAGTAATACAGAAGAACGTCGTTTATCCGGACGTCAGTTAGGCGGAACGTCAATTATCCGGACAAGCCGAGATGATGAAGCGTTCTGTATCGTGACCTACGCATGACTAAGCTTACCCCACCACACCTACCCAACTTTGGGTGTGAGTGGCATCATCTTTCTCCTCCCTCCTCATCTCATTCTCCCCCGCACCTTACAGACAGTCAGTCTCCCGCTGTATTCAAGTTTCCACGTGTCATCTCGTTACTTTCAACCTGTCATTATTTATCAGGAAAACCGGTATCCGGAACACCTCTAGTCCCAATAAGTCCAGATAAACGAAGTTGTACTGTATATAATAACTAACTATCTAACAAACCATCACGCCATCTCCTCGAAGCGGTAGGCAGAAAGAATTGACTGCCACACTGTTTTTTCCTGACATACTTCTCTGGATTCCTCAACCTTCAAACATCATGTCATGTACGCACGACGATTTCTCCGACTCCTCGGGTGGCCGTAAAACATAAATTGAAACGAAATAACATGGAACTGGCAAAAGAAGGATGAAAGTAGAAATAAATGCAGTAGAAATGAGATCTCTGAGACGAATGTGTAGATACTCTGTGTATGATAGAGTGTCGAATGAAAATATAAGAAGTGAATGCGGTTTGAATGATGGTCTCATGAACAAAATAATGAAAGGATCATTAAGATGGTTTAGACATATGGAAAGAATGAATGAAGAAAGAATAAATGGAACCAGAAATAGAGGAAGACCGAGGAAAACGTGGCACAATCAAATAAATCAAATATTGAATGTCGGCCATGGGAGGAGTCACAGAAATCGACGCGCGTGCATGACACGATGTATGAATGTTGAGGAAGCGAAAGAAATATGTCAGGAAAGAAAAGTGTGTCAGTCCATTATTTCTGCCTACCCCTTCGGGGAGACGGTGTGATGGTTAGTTAGTTAGTTAGAAACGAAATAACGTAAATTATATCAAAGGTAAATAAGATTTTTTGCGAAATGGAATCGAATATGTGTTCAAAATGATATGATGCGTAGTGTATTTAGTCCGCGTGAAGTGTTTTTTCTGCCGAAATAAACTACAAAGTTTATTTTGTCGTATTCTAAATATAAAAAAAGCCATTTAAATTATTCATATCGCATCGAAGAGTTTTAAAAGTGTATTTTTCCCAAGAAAATGTTAAAAATACACTTTGAAAATCTACATAACATTTCTAGAAAGATGAAGTCATACCTAAAATTTGACTTCTGAAAGTATGACCTGGAATATTGAGTGACCTAAAACTTGAGTGATCTCCTAGAACTAACTTCAAGAGTTTTTCTTCAAACAATATTCTATCCAAACGAGATTCATGTTTATAATTTATTATAAATGTCCAACAGTACAAGAAGAAAAGAAAAAAAATAAGGAAAAACAGGAAAATGTATTAAATCAAATGTTCACTTAATTTCCACATGTTTTTTTCATAATTAATAATTCGTTTTGAAAATGACAGGTACGTATTTAGAAATTATTTAATTTATAGCCAACGAGCATGTAACTAACTAACTATTGTACGAGTATATAATAATAAACGCGATTGTTTAAAGGTTTTACTTGATTTAATTCATATAATTACTTTTATAAATAGTAGTTACAAATTTGTTTCGCCTTGCGAGGGTATTTTCAAAATGCGTAGACAAAGAGTTAAAAATTGGTTAGTTTTCATTGAAAATAAAAATGTGTTTGTTTTAGTCCGGTTTTAAAGCGTTTTAATCGTTCGCTTCCATTGCAACATCGTCAATATAAAGAGAACACGTGCAGTGGGTACATTTGATCGGCCCGTCCATAATCCACATCTGATGATCCTGTCTCCATCAATGTCCGGTGACACCATCCCGGCTGTGGGAAGTGAAAATGTGATTTATTATTCTTTTCATTGGCCTCCCGCCAACTGAAGTGATGTCCCTCTCGGCAGGGGACCGGCGCGGCGTGGCTTGGGGGGTTAGCACATTCTTATTTTTCTCGAAACAATTGCAATAGAATAACGGTAAAGAAAAAAGTGCTTACTTCATCAATGATTGAGAATATAGAATTGTTTCGAAATTCATGTTAAATTATCTCATAATTAAAATAAAACCCACCTTAGTATTTAATATACAAGCCTTACAATCTTTGATTTAGGTACCAGAAAAAGCTTTTTTTTTTAAATATCAAGGATTTAAATCAATCATTTTTGAATTTATTTTTACAATCTTCAATGTGAGCAGAAAATAGCTCATTATTATGAAGAAGGAATCTGGTCGTGTCCAGGCTTGAACCCACGTCCCCTGAATCAGGAGCCAAGCGTTCTATCCCCTAAACTAGAAACAAAATTTTTGAATGTATACAAATACTTGTAGACGAATACTGGATTTTATTTACCCATTGCGGGTTATCAATTCAAGGATGAATTTTATCTCAATAGAGACGAAGATGCAAACTGGAAACTGAATATGGTGATCGAGGTGTTTACAGGACTTATGACCTGTCATTGGTTGGGTTAAGCGCACGCTTTATGTAATTACAACATTCCCCATTCCACCTTTCTCATATTCAGTTTCCAGTTTGCATCTTCGTCTCTATTGAGATAAAATTAATCCTTGAATTGATAACCCGCAATGGGTAAATAAAATCCAGTATTCGTCTACAAGTATTTGTATACATTCAAAATGAAAAACTGGTCCAAGTTAGCATATAAATTGGAGTGACATTTCCAGGTGTTATCTAGCAGTGCGTTAATGGCGGTAGCCTTTCACATTGCGTTATAAAGATCTTCTGCTTAATGCTTAAATCTAATCTTCATTGATGGCGCTGGTCTGTAAATTGAAACTGACATGTGAATTGTGGTGTTGGATATTAACATATATGCAACTTCCAAAAAATTGGCAGACATGGTGGTCATAAGAAAGGTGGAATGGGGTTGATGAATGAAATGGTGGTGGAAATTATAGTGAAGTGGCAAATTACGTCATGCTAGAGTATTTTCAATTGTATTATATTACAAAATAAAAATGATTCTCTACTTAAATATTACAAAGCGAATGTTTTCATCAATATTGAATACGTAATATGCTTTTTAAAAAAGAAAACAATAAATACAGTAATAAAGTTAAGTAGTTGAGTTTGTGTATTTAGGTAGTATGTTTACAAGAGATGGGAGAGTGGAGAGGGATATTGAAAGAAGGGTTGGGGCAGGCAACAAAGTGAATGGTGCACTTAAAGTTGTCATCGCAAACAAAAACCTATCCAAAAAAGCTAGAATGGCAGTGCACAATGGTGTTCTTCTACCGACCCTTATGTATTGAAGCGAAGCATGGAACTGGCAAAGGAAGGATGAAAGTAGAATAAATGCAGTAGAAATGAGATCTCTTAGACGAATGTGTGGATATTCTGTGTATGATAGAGTATCGAATGAAAATATAAGAAGTGAATGCGGTGCGAATGATGGTGTCATGAACAAAATAATGAAAGGATCATTAAGATGGTTTGGACATATGGAAAGAATGAATGAAGAAAGAATGGTAAAAAAATTATATGTTAATGATGTAAATGATACCAGAAAAAGAGGAAGACCAAGGAAAACGTGGCAAGATCAAATAAATCAAATATTGAATGTCGGCCATGTGAGGAGTCAGAGAAATCGACGCGCGTGCATGACACGATGTATGAATGTTGAGGAAGCGAGAGAAATATGTCAGGAAAGAAAGGTGTGGCAGTCCATTCTTTCTGCCTACCCCTTCGGGGAGACGGCGTGATGGTTAGTTAGTTAGTTAGTTAAGTACTTTCCTGATTCATACATAAATATGTATGAAGAAAGCAAATTTAGAAAATCGTTTTTTATTTTTATTTTTATGATAACAGTTTTTAAGTAAAGCGAAAACAAAAATGTCCGATATATTTTCCGTCGTCCAACATAAGCCCCCATTCGTTTATAACGCGAACTTTAATTATTCCAATCTCAAGAATGGTCGGGAGATTTTTAGCTCCATCATCGTTATTTCAGCATTACCGATTATTCAGTTTTATTCTTGACTTAATGGCCATGTTTATTTAATTAATTGATTCAACTCGAAAGATCTCTCATGTTTACATTATGCGATTCGCTTTGAAATTAAAAATGAAGCAGTTACAAAGTTTAAGAATGGTTTTATTGGCCACCGTCTATTAGAAAATCGTTAAATTTTATTTCATTCAAACTTCATATACACTAATTAAATTAGCAGTACTTGAATAAAGTGATCAATTCAAACATACCGTAGTATACGACAAACTCAAAATATTTAAAAACATCGGTTATTTTAAATGTTTTATTTATAAACTTAAAACAGTTTTTTTGTATTACCATGAACTCTAATCATCTCAATATGGGACAAATCAAATATGTTAAATATATAAAAACATTCTTGAAAAATATTCTTAAAAACATACAAATCCATGGTATTTGAAAATGAAGAATGTATGACGGATTGTGACATAAGTGCGAACGGTGAGAAATTAGAGCATGTTACCGAATTTGTTTATCTGGGAAGCATGTTTACAAGAGATGGAAGAATGGAGGAAGATATCGGAAGAAGGGTTGGAGCTGGAAACAAAATAAATGGTGCAGTCAAAGTCATTACTGCAAATAGATATATTTTCGGTATATAATATCAAATAAAATAATAAAATAAAAATAGAAATATATCGACTGAAGCAAAGATGGCAGTGCACAATGGAGTTCTAGTCCCGCCCTTATGTATAGAAGTGAAGCTTGAAGTTGGCAGAAGAAGGATGAAAGTAGGATAAATGCCGTAGAAATGAGATCACTAAGAAGAATGTGATAGAACAATGTGGCGATCCATCCTCTCTGCCTACCCCTCCGGGGAAACGGCGTAATGGTTAGTTAGTTATAAAAACATTCAAAAACAGTAAAAACGTTCCAGATTTAAAATTCAGTTAAGAGAATGGTTCAGATGCACACAACATCTCTGATTAGAACTGCTGTATCCAAAATGAAAATAGCCACGATGTTGTCCAACCTCCGATAGGAGAGGAACAAGAATAAGATAAAGAAGAACCGAAGAATAAACATAATATGAAATTATAAAAAAAATCTTTTGTTGTTTTTGAAACATTAACATAAAATTTAATAACAAAGCACTGATACCTAGTCACAATGTTCTGTTTTTTCTGTCTAACTTAAATGTCGTATAAGTTTATTAATGACATGATTTTTTCAAAGCTCGCATTAGGAAAAGTCTTCTTTTTATTTTGTTTCAACATCTTTTAAGTGGATAATTTGATTTTTCGTGAAGAAAAAATTTGACATGGGCGACACTAATTTCAATTTTCGGTGCGATCATCTTGCTAACTAACCGACTAATGAAAGAGGCAACATAATAATATGAAATAGTCATAGCTGTGTACATATATCAACTGTGTATCTTTAGATTGAAATGAATTATTATAAATATATTTGAAGACAACAACATCAAGCTCTTTGATATGAACAAAAAATCCAGAATAACAAAGTCCATAAGAAAAGGTTGGTTGTGTTAAATACATTGGTTAGAATATGTTTGGTACATGTGCAAAAGTAATTCATAGCACATATTCTTCTTATCTTAGTCCGTCTCCTCTACGAAGGTTGGCTATCATCAGGGCTCTTTCCACCTTGTTGACTGCGGCCCTGAACAGCAAAGAGGTGCTACTTCTGAACCGTTATCTTAAATTGTGCAGCCAAGAGATTCTTCTCCGACCTGGTCCTCTTCTTTATACAATAGTAATTTCCCCTGAATTATCAGTTGTAGGAGTTGGTATTTTTCTCATCTCATTACGTACTGTAGTGTCCTTGTTTTTACACTGTCGACCAACTCCAGATGCCTTTTCAATCGTTGGAGAACAATCACACTGCGAACTCTCTCTCCAAGAGTTCAAATGATTGTATTATCTTCTATTTCGCATCAATCAGTGTAGAAAATAGATAAACCTAATATAACAATTTAAAAATTGTGTTATAAAACGTTTTTTTTCCTCAATGAACCCCTCATATAATATAATATAAAATGAGATAGGGTTAACCAAAATTCATCGTTTATTCCCTTTCTTACTACACCCGCTTACTTCTATTAGTATACTTTGTACCCTCTTCCAACGTCCATAAACTTCAATCACCAGGCAATAAAGCTGTAAAATTGTACGTAAAAATAATGGATATTAATAACCAGCGGAGTTCAATGCACCGGAGGAAGTCAATTTAATAGATAGTAACACTTTATGCCTGCGTAGGTAAGTCCGTCGTGTCTATTATATACTGAGAAGGATTGACGGAAGAAACTAAATACTCATACATATGCATGCACCTTGAGTTAACCACACCCCGGACAAAAGAACACATCTGATTCGTGCAAAAGCATACACCTTAAAGATTTTGTATAGCACTCTGTAAGAGTGATATTTTATAGATAAATACTCAAATACCAATTGCTCTGGGTATTTACCCTGAATCAAAGTTAAATTTCAATTTGAATTTATTTTAAAAATCATAATAATTATTATTATTAGGCTAATTTGTATTGCGCCGTTTTCGTGAATAATTCACATCAGAGCCATATATCTAGTCCCCGCATAAATTAACTACCAAATCACATTTCCAACAATGTTTCCTGCAGACGTAAGAGGAATAGCCATTAGAGCTGAACCTCGTGTTTTTAGTCATGAGAACTGCATGTGACACCAGCAATCAACCGTTGTTTACATTTTATGCGATATTTTGAAAAGGTGGGTTTTTAGGTGAGATTTAAAATCTCTCGGATTGGCAATGCATCTGAGGCGTACAGGAAGCATATTTCAGGCGGACGGACCTGCCACTGTGAAAGCCCGATTTGGGGATTGCACTAATCTGCCTATTGCCGAGGAGTTTGCTGATCGAAGCGTAGATTGCCACAAGTTAGGGCTATCAGCAACACAAAGTTCAGATATATAGGCTGGTGCCATTCCGTGAAGCGCTTTAAAAACCCTGTAATAATTTCTTCTGTATACGCCATATTTTGTGTTGTTATGATGGTTTATTTCTTTTTTATACACTTTGTATATACAACACTTTTATTAAAAATAAAATTATATAGACATGTTTCGGACAAACAGTCCTTCTTCAGTAAAGAGACATATTTATAGATAAATATTTTTATAAATATGTATCTTTACTGAAGAAGGACTGTTTGTCCGAAACATATCTATATAATTTTATTTTTAATAAAAGTGTTGTAATACACAAAGTGTATAAAAAATAAAAATAGAAATAAACCTTTAAAAATTGACTACATTAATAAAATACTTTATTTATTCATATTATCATATCATATTACAGTAAAAACGGAATATGTTGACCGTCCAAACGAAAAAAAAAACGAATGAACTTGAATATATCCGATTGGGTGTCGAGATTAACCCAATCCACCTTTGGAAAAGGGTTAGGAATTAGAGCGGATAGGAGTATAAGCGACCGACCTTCCTTGGGCCGTTAGCGATCCGCTGTTAGTAATTAGCCTCCATTAGAGCTGATGGAATTAAGCTCGGCACTCTTCGCTAATTGGACGAGGTTCGTTCCTCGCGATACATTTCACAATGCTATCTGTCCGTTTTATTTAATTAAAGGAGTCGTAATTTTAAAATGTGACCCTCCATCACATCGGGGCGCCATTTCACACTTTCTAATCTTACCAACTTGTATGAAAATAAATATATCGGTCTAACTAACTAGAAAGATGCAGCGAATTTGTTACAGGGAGAGTTGGAGGCGAGCAATAATGGAGGTCGTTTCTTCAGGCAGAAATAATGGACCGCCATACTGCTCTGTCCTGACATACCTCTCTAGATTCCTCTACATTCATACATCGTAACCTGCACGCTCGTTGATTTTTTCGACTTCGAATATGGCTACCTCTTAGTATTTGATTAATTTGGTCATGACACTCATTCCTTGGTCTTTCACGGCTTATTCCACTCACACTGGTTGTATACAACATTTTAACCATTCTTCTCTCGTCCATTCGTTCCATATGTCCAAACCATCTCAGGGATCATTTGTATATCGACTCCCATATATCGATTTGAGTAATGTGTATTCGTTTTAAAGAAACTTTGGCTATTGTAAAGTGTTGAAAAGACTTCCATTCTAGCATATGGAAGAAAAATAAATATTTTTTCGTATGTAGCAATTACGTTTAGTCATAAAATATAATGAACATTAACTATGACGAACTTCGTGGCAGAATGGCCATTGCTATTGGCGCCACACCAAAGGTCCTGGGTTTGATTCACGACGATGACAGTGTGAAATAAAAATCACACTTTCTTTGGTCTGGTATTATTCACGTGACAATAACAATGGCTGTAGACTAGCTACCTATCACATATAATAATAATTAAAAGCTAAAAATCGTGTAAAATAATTGGGTTCAGATAACCTTTTGTATACAAAAAAAAATGTGTAAAGCAACTGGCAAGTAATACACTTTATTAAAATATATTTTCTTAAAAATAAATTAAAATCAATTTAATCAATATTTCAAGAATTCTCGTGCTACATATTTATGAATTTTTAATAGTAAACATGATTGTTTAGTGGTTTTACTTGGATTTAATTTATAAAATTTATATATATAGTGACAAATTTGTTTCACCTTGCGAGGATAGTTTGAGAATGCCGTCGCTAGGCGAAACAAATTTGTCACTATTATAATTTATACAACTTAAATCCAAGTAAAACCACTTATATTATAAATTAATAATGGAGTGTTACAAAACTAATACCTAAACATAAATATAATTAAGAAATTTCTTGGTAGAAGTTCATTCTAAATAATGAAAATAAAAATAAAATTATACGATACTTCTTAATTTTTATGTATTTAGTGTGCTTCCACTTGTTTTTATGTTCAACCGGTTTCGGCAGCTTGCTTCGATCTTCTGGTGGGATAAAGAAATTTTGTATATATTTTTTTTGTTCTCCTTAACCATCAAATATATTTATGTTCTGGCATTCTTACGAAATGAATGTTTGTAAAACTAGACAAACTATAATATGAATACAGACCAATGAAACTAAATAAAAACTTGTGTAAATTAGTCAGTTTTGTGAATAATTTGGAGTATCAATACAAAATGACTAAATTACAGCTGTGGATTTTCAATCTGTTTCAATAAACTACTATCATTATTTTATATTACTCACAAATGCGTTAACCCTAAAAATTTCGTACTAAGCGAAAGAGAGAAAACATCCGCTGGAAACGGTTAATTTTGAATTATAATAAGAACTTCAAAACCTATTTTACCCCCAAAATTTCTTTATTATTATAAAATTAGTGTGCTTCCACTTGAGTTTATCGTCGACCGGTTTCGGCTGCTTGCTGCCATCTTCTGGTGACGTTATTCATCTTCTGATGACCAGAAGATAGCAGCAACCTGCCGAAAATGGTCGGCGATAAACTCAAGTGGAAGCCTACTAAATATATAATAATAAAGAAATTTCGTATCAATTTATTTTTGTTTTCATTTTTACAAGAAATTTCATTATCTAACTAGCCATCATGCCCTTTCTTTGAAGGGGTAGGCAGAAATAATGGACCTCCATACTCTTCTTTCCTGACATACTTCTCTCGATTCCTCAACATTGATACATCATGTCATTCACGCACGTGATGCATGATCATGCCTCGTTTTCCTTGGTCTTTCTCTATTTCTATTTCCGTTTGCATTGTTAAAATATATTTTTTGCCATTTTTTTCTTCATTCTTTCTTTCCATATGTCCAAATCATCTTAATGATCCTTTCATTATTTTGTTCGTAACACTTTCATTCGCACCGCATTCATGTCTAATATTTGCATTTGACACTCTATCATATACAAACTTATCACACATTCGTCATTTATTATATTGTACTTTTATCCTTCTTTTGTCAGTTCCATGCTAAAGTGTTTCTAAGAAAAATTTCTTCTTACAAATTGTTAAACATGGTAAAAAGTCACATTAATTTTGTTAATTACCATATTCTGCTCAATTTTCTAGTGTATATAAACAGCTACGAGCTGAAATTTCGTCACATTTGATAATGCCTTAGAAGGGCGAAACATGTCATAAAATATAATAAAACTTCTAGAAAACTGACGTTTTCATTCGTATTAATTATTTAATATGGAGATTTACATCATTCCAAAAAAAAGTAAAGTGAAACATGGAACTGGCAAAAGAAGGATGAAAGTAGAATAAATGCAGTAGAAATGAGATTTCTAAGACGAATGTGTGGCAAATCTGTATATGATAGAGTGACAAATGCAAGTATAAGAAGTGAATGTGGTGCGAATGAAAGTGTTATGAACAAAATAAGGAAAGGGTCATTAAGATGGTTTGGACACATGGAATGAATGAGTGAAGACAGAATGGTAAAGAAGGTATATGTAAACGGCGTGAACGGAACTAGAAATAGAGAAAGGCCGAGGAAAACGTGGCACGATCAAATCAATCAAATATTGAATGTCGGTCACGTGAGGAGTCGGAGAAAACGACGTGCGTGCATGACAAGATGTATGAATGTAGAGGAATCGAGAGAAGTATGTCAGGACAGAACAGTGTGGCGTTCCATTCTTTCTGCCTACCCCTCCGGGGAGACGGCGTGATGGTTAGTTAGTTAGTTATATTATTATTCAAGAAAAAATAAATACTTTCATTCGCACTTATTATTATAATAATAATATTATTTATTATGAAGGAATGTTCAGATATTCAAATATAGATAAATCAGCACTGTCGTCGAGTAGATGCGCACAGTTGTTGATTTATGGATTATGTATTCAGTTATAAATGCACTCTGCCTTACTAATATCCCGCCGCTCCCGTCTCCCCGCGCCGGGCGGCCGCGGCCTGAGGCGCCGAAGACGGCACAAGTTTGGCATTTTCCTCCCGGCCGCACACGCGACCGCTTAGGAAAAACTTCAGTCTCCCGCCATTCGCCATTGCGGGACGGCCACGCACTAGCGGTTCCCGCCAACACGCACAGAAAACACTGTCTCCAAATAAAACAATCAATTACCGCAAAAACCACCGAAATAATCGTTTTTGTTATTTTTATTTCGAGTGCGTTATTCCGGGAGGATCGCTGACACGGCGCGTTTGAAAATAGTCGCACAACGCGGCTGTCACTTCAAAGTTTGCCGCCAAAAACAAAACATTCGAAACACCGCGATCTAGAGCACTCGCGTAAGAACTGTGATCGGGTACATTCGGTTTATTGGGCTTTCTGCAATTTAGAGTTTTTTGGGTTTTTATTTCGGGACACGCGTAATGAGTGCGTCATTTAATTTTGACTTTTTTCTGTAGTGGTTGACTCTCTCTGCCTCGTGTTGCTGTCAGTTTACTTTGAAAATGAAGAGTGTCACGATTCTCTCAACGTTCCTTATTTTACGTAAGTTACTTTTTCTTTATTGACATTTTTTTTACAATTATACTTTAGCAAATATTGTTTATACGTTCACCATTTACTCGCATTAGCGATAAAACAGCAAGTAATACGAGTATGTATGTATTGTACTGTATTTACTAGTAAATACTATATGTAGTTATTCAATAAAAAAAAGTTATATGTATATGCACATTGTATTAAATTTTAGATAAAATTAGTTTTTTTATGAATTTAAACGCTGTTTATTCCACTTATGTGTTTATTTTTCTCGATATGTTGCGAAGGCTTTACACTTTTATAATCGGGAGAACGATATTAACAGTTTTTATCGTTTTTACGATTATGAAGGCGTAAAGCCTTCGAAATATGTTGAGTAAAATAAATTCTTAAATGGAAAAAATAGTTTCTCATCTATGTTTGCCATAACTTTGTGTTGTAGATGTTTAATGTTTATTTTTTATATATACTTTGTATACAACACTCACATTTATTAAATAAATAAAAATTAAATATCAAACATGTTTCTAAATAACCCCTTCATCAGTGAAATTATTTAAAAATTGAAAATATTATAAAATTATTTTACGAATATGCTCAGTTTTAATAACATATGTCAAAACTGACCATATTTGTAAACAATTTTATAGTATTTTTAATATTTATATAATATCACTGATGAAGGGCTGGTTAGTCCGAAACATGTTAATTATTTTTTTTTAAATAAATTTGAGTGTTGTACACAAAGTATATAAATAAAGAAACAGGGTAAAATAGTGTTTTAATTCATAAAAAATCGTTTTATTGTACTAATACAATTATTTTCAAAACGTAAAAATATTGTACCGTCTTTCTTGTACATTCCAATATATTTAGTCGATGATTCTCTGGTGGAAAAAAGTTACACATCCTATGTAGGATTATATCGAAGGGTATGTTGAAGCGAAATAAATTTAAATATCTGTAAAATTTTAAAACATTTTTAAATACTTTCAATATTGTTTACATTTAATTATTGTATGACACAACAATTATATTTAAACAACTTCTTAATTGTATGCGCACTTTGTTGAAAATCACATAACCAGACGATTAAATCATATATTAATATTTTTTTTATTCAGCCAACTTCTTGATAAAAGTGTTTAATTCAAAATACTGATCCACATTTTTGGTTCAAAATAGCCTCAATAAGGAATAGCATTTACCAATGCTAGTTTATTACAAATGGTTCAGTGAATTATCAATGACAAGTGCACAAAACAGTTAACTCTTAATCCAATAAATGAAAACGTCTGTTTTCTAGAAGTTTTATTATAGTTTACGTGAATGACATGTTTCGCCTTTCTAAGGCATTAACAAATGTTGATAATGATATTTACCATAATAATGCCTTAGGAAGGCGAAATACGTCATTTCCATAAACAGACCTATTCATTCGTTTTAATTATTTAATATAGAGTTTTTCATCATTTTTCAAGAAACAATAAATATTATTGTATTTGAAACAATTAACTAAACAATCAAAATAAAATTAAAATATGAATCCGCAACAGAAAGATGATCTATAGAAGAAAAACATGTATATTATATGGATGTGATAAGTTTCGTCATGCTAGGGCTATATTAAATGTCTGATAATGACATATGTATCTATTCTATTCTCTATAGTATTCTACGAGTACATTTCGCTGTGGCAAACCAACTCAAGGAATTGTTGAAATATAATAATTTTGTAATGTGTGAGTATATATGTTATCTCATATAGTGATAATCAGTTTTCAATACAAAATATCAATTTTTCAATTGTTTCTCTTACGAATACACGGAACTACCCTACGGAAGTATACGTGGTATCAAACATCAACCTCCCACATCACCCGTTGAAAAATTATTTTATGTTTTCCTTTTGTGGTTTTCATAATTATTTTCCGCTGTTTCCGTATACGTCTTCAACCTTTCCATGGATAATTAGGTCAATACCCAACAAATGTTCCCCAACCTTTGATGAAATGTCAGCATCGCATTTAGGCCTACATTACAAACACTTCCTTACCGAGTCTAGGCCTAGTACGAGGGCGCACCAAAGTGTCATATCCCCTTTAAAACTCCATGACAATAGTTTTAATACCATAGATAAATTGACATATATATTGAATCAATTTATAAAGTAGTTTATACTCATTTTTGCCGTACTTATATAAGGGAACAGTAGTAACAGATTCATTAGAACAAATGTCGAAGTGGAGTTGAATATTCTGTCATATATATAGAGGTTCAGTTTAAATGGCTATTCCTCTTACATCTTTTGGAAATGTGATTTGATCATTGTTTTAAGAGGGGGCTTTCGAAGTAATTTTGTTTAATAACAAGTGCATAAGTGAAGAATATTGTTAATATAAATGCTACTATATTAATATCTAATAAATAAAAAGTTAAACAGTATGATTTATATGATACACAGGTTTTCTCTTTAAATCTAACAAAAATGTGTTATTTATTTAGATTTATTCAATATTTTAAAAATTAAATCGTTTTCAAAAACGTCATGTATAACAAAAACTGAAAAAAAAAATATGTTACACAAAATTATATTATTGAAATATTTTCCTTACTGGAAATTGAATAAGGTAATAATAAACTTATTTATATTCACATTCAAAATCACTCCGTTTTGATTGTTACAGGCAGATTTAAAAATATATAATTTTGTGCACGGAAATATGTTTTTTTTGTGAAATATTAAAAAAACATTAATTCGACCAGTTATTCAATGTTTATTTTACTATTTTTTTACTCTTATAATAAAGTGATCAAATACTGAGTTTCGTGTTAGTTTACGTGTTTCACACGTATAATCTAGTTGGCGAATTACGACTTTATATATTGCCAGGAAACATATATAGATTTTAGCAATAAAACGCACACAAGTTTTGACAAATTTAAATGCATTACGTAAGCATTTATGATTCAGTACCAAAAATAATGAAATATGATGTGTTTGTCGAAAACGGTGTCTAAATTTCAATAAGGTTAACCATGGCACTTGATTCATATCATGTGGTATAAATATAACATCTCTTTACATGTATAGAAATTCATATTTGAAACGTATATTTTATGTAAATATTTAATTTAATTGAAGATTCGAAAAGTGTCGAAACCGGTCGGCTATTAACTCATCAGTGATTGCAATGATTTCTTACATAAGATCAACCGTAACGATTTAAATTAACTGGACAGATGCAATAATATATCGAGATAAAAGTATGAATTTACTTATTAATTGCTAATTCCATATATAATATAATAGCATATGACATTAGCATTAGTTAGTTGTTAACAATAAATAAGACAATGATATGCAAAGAAATTTTTAAATATTTATTGAATCTATTTATAAGCTTAAAAAGCTGTTTAACGATAAGACTATAAAACAATGTCTTAAACGCCCCCTGCAAGTCAACAAGCGCAGGTTGCGACAAGTTGTGCAAGCTACAAAAAATATTTATGTCGACTTGCCGGGGGTGTTAACAAAGTGAAAGGCTCTAATGGAAGTCCGCGCTAGTAAGGGCTTCGCTAAAAAATGTGTAAGTCCACTTCACAATAATGTAGTCCATGAAACAAGACTCACCACAATTAAATTATATCGTAAAACGAAACATCACTGAATTATGATAATATATCACGAAGTTAGCATTGGAGCTCCATGTATTACCACCGTCATAAAGTATGTCGTGGTTGTCCGTGTTGTTATGGCTTTTGTGTGAGCTCTGAATGTTCAACCATCCATATTGAATCACCTGAAATAAAACTGAAAACACCTGGCACTTAAAATTCAGCATCCAAATATACCAATTTTATTGCGGTCTCTCTTAGTGAATAGCAAAGGCGTACATATGCGTTAGGAATATTAAAAAAAACTTCATTTCTGTATTTTTCCGCATATAATAAAATGTTCTATTCTTCCCGGACTTTCTTTACGTAACAAAAAAAATTAAACCTCTGAAATATTGTACACTAATATAAAATAGTTATTTATATAATAAAATAAAAGCCAATAGTAGAGAGATACTTGAGTCACACTTTAATATTTTTTATGGGTGCAAACATACATAATACATTATTTTCGCTTTGGAAAACAAATAATAAACGGGAAAGTATGAAACAATTTCACTCTGAATTTATATACATAAGTAAACAATAAAACAATAATGAATATTCAAAAAACATTTAACAAATTTATAACCATAATAATTTCTCAGCGAAGTAAAACCGCTCACCATTGTGTGATTTTTTTTTATAAATTTAAAATCTAACCATGTTAGATTTATAAAAAAAAATCACAAATTTAAAAAATCATATATAAATCATGTTTCTTAATGCAAATGAAAACATATGTTTTGATAAACTTTTAGTATATTTTATGAGAATGATATGTTTCAACATACATTCCCATAAAATATAATAAAACTTATAGAAAAGATACGTTTTCATTTGTATTAATTATTTAATGTGATGATTTTTTAGAAACAATACATGTATACCGTATTTTACGGACTATAAGAACGCTACGGACTATAAGGCGCACCTTAATTTTTAAGCAAATTTCAAAAATAACACTTTATTATTAAATTGCTTCGTCAGACTAAAAAAAAATTCTTAGTTCATAAAACTGAACTTTCTTCTTTTTCTTCTTCTTCTTCTTCCTCTTCTTCATCGTTCGTTGTCCTCTTCATATTCCCGTGTTCAACTCATGTTCGTCTCATCGGTGCACTGCCGCTGCCAGTTGAATCCAATGTTACCGGATAGAGATAGTTTTCCCGCGGCATCGAATATAAGGCCATTTTGAAGACTGGCGGGAATTTTAAATCAAACACTGGACATTTTCATATTAATTTCGAGAATAAGACTCACCTGAATTTTGGAGTCAGTTTTTGGAAGAAAAGAGTGCATGTTATAATCCGTAAAATACGGTAATTAATTTATTGAATTTCTTTAAATGTCTGAAGGGTAAAATATATTATTCTAATTAGTTCATTTAGAAATGAATGTGCATTTAAAGTATGCAAGACATTATTACTCCCACATATCCATTTAGTCATTAGAGTAAGCAAAGTACAGGTGTATTCACTTCACATTACTCCATTTGTGTGATCAGTAAACACTTTAGCAAATATTCACTCTCTAGTGGAAATGTTTACCTCAGCACTACCTTACTTGTTTTATCGCACAACGTATCAATTCCTCCATTATGCATATCATATTAATTATTCATTATGATAAAATAGTTTCAACGTGTACTGCACTCATCATAACATTAAGTTACGTATGTTTTTAAATTCATATAAAATATATATGATGATTTAAATTTTACACAACATCAATGAACACAAATAACTATGTTACATCAACATTATTAACTTTTGATTTGGAACCCTGGTATAATATGAATAAATATTTATTTATCTAACACCTGAAGAAGACAATATTGTTCAGCGAAAAACCTGTCGCGACAATTTCATAGAAATTAAATGATTAAATGATGATATTATAAAATGCTTAATATATAATAGTTTGTAATTCGATTAAAATTAAATTTTTACTATTGTTTTTTAATATATAGTATTTAATAACATATCCATATTATAAATGTTTTTGGTATTTATTCAATGTTATTAAATTTAAAACATTTGGTAATACTTCAGTAAGCTTAAACGCATCACTTCAATAATCTACAATATACTAAAAACATCTATACAACATTCGTTTTCATTAATATTTAAAATTAATCGTGAAATTTTACACAATTTTGCAAGAAACACAAAAATCCTTTTTAAAATATGTTTAAAATTCCCTATTTCGCATTATAAATAATTATAAAAGTATGTGCCTATATAAACATACGAGTATTTATGGAAGTGTCGATAAATGTAAAAAGAATCAAATTTTGATATATAGTATAACCTACTATGTGTATTTTAATCATATTTTAAGTTCATTAAAAATTGTTATACCATTTTTTCACAGGTTTATATGAAATGTATCAATCACATCTTAATACGAGTATAATTCAACCCAGTGTCGAAGAGCTTTATAAAACTGACAAAAAGCAAGGGTTTTCTTCGAAACATTAGTGAGTGGTGCAAGAAATGATTATTTTCGTAGTGCCAATTTTTTTATCGACAAGCTTTCTTCAGATGATAGTCAATGGCATATCGGGGGGCCTTACATAGAACTTAAATTGAAGCAACGAATACAGAATAAATTATACATACGTTTGTTGAACGATTAACCACAAATGGTCTGCCATAATACTCAATCTATCTGTTGTGGTAGAAACAATATGATACCACCAATAATATGCAATTGTAATTTTAGTTATTACATGTAATTTATATGATAATTTTCCAGAAATATTTACGCAAATAAACACGGATCGTAAATCTCAAGAAGGTGTGAATGTATTTTTATACATATTAGGTAAACATTTAATGAAGTCTTTTGGTGTTTTTATTATGTTTGTAAATATTAATTTATGGATAAACAAATCCACATCTCACCTCTAAGACGTGGACCGATATATTATTTGACCTTAGTATTTATTTATAAAACATATTTTGAAATGTTATTCCCTATTAAACATGTCTTATACATATATCAACTTATACATATAACATTTAATATACTACATACATGTATGTTCTGCAGTTCAAATAGTGCAAACAATTTTTTAAAACAATTAGAAGAACCACAAAATTGATACACTTTCATCATCATCATCATCAGCCGTCTGTCATCCACTGCTGAATGTAGGCCTCTCCCAAAGCCCTCCACCGCCCCCTATCCATTGCCGCTCCCATCCATCCATGTCCAGCAATCCTCTTCAGATCGTCGGTCCAGCGGGCAGGGGGACGTCCAACTCTACGGAATCCTGTACGCGGTCTCCACTCCAGAACCCGTCTTCCCCATCGGCTGTCGGTTCTCCGACAGATATCAAACAAACCAATCCCTTGGAATATGCAAACCAATCCCTTGGAATGAAACTAGCAAAATCTGTTATTAACTTCGTGGGTCTTTCCTTAGTATTAATTTAGCTGTATTTACAACTAATGATGGAGGACATCACCTCCAAAACATGTAGTTTAAAATATTTGTATTCTGTAAAAATATTTAATAAATAGCGGGCATAAAACAATTCTCAAATTCTCTTTTCAAATTATTTTCACACAAAAAATTTTCACATAGAATTATGTAATAATAAATAAGATGACATTTCTAAAAGAGTCGTGGCTTTTTAACTTTTTCGTGAATTATTTTTTCTTAATATGAGTCTTTACTGCTATTTCATATAATAAATATTCTCTAGAGCATGCCTTATAAGCGGGCACGAGTATTTTATTGTACGTGACTATGTCTGAATATAGTCGCTTCGGTAATGTGTCTTTAATTCGCACTATCCATAGTATTGTACAATAGAATAACACAATTATTTTGTATTACAATACATCAATACAGAGTGCATTGGTGTATTTTAATTTCTATGCCATTATTGCGGTGTAAGAATTAAATTACATTGCTGTACGTGTAATGAAGAAATGAAACTCGAAACCTGAATGACTGATTTATTGTTTCTAAAACAATGATATAAAACTGCATTTCTTTTCATAATAATTTGTAACGTCTTTGCAAAATGAATCATGTCACTGCTATAAACTATGATAAAACTTATAAAAGCAGACGTTTTCAACGATATTTATTTAACATTAGAAGACTATTTAAAAAATCAAAGTAAAGGTGGATATAGAAGAAAATATTTATTGCACTTTCACAAACATCGGGACACATACGTCCTTCCTCAGTGTAGAAATTTTAACAGTATAATGAAACAAAATCTTTACTTAGGTACTAAATAAAAATATTACAATAAGAGGGGGGATTAACTATTGTATTTGGGTAGGATTAATTGTAATTTAGTTAAATTTATGGGACAGGGGAAACAAATCGAATATTGGACTTGAAGTTATGTTTATTTTGTTGTTTATAATATCTTATTTATTTTTAGGGTATACAATGTTTTCAATAGAACACGAAGTTTAACATTATCGTTTAAGAAACAACAAATACTTGTTAATATAATAAATATTCTCTAAGTAATGTTACGAATGTGTCAAATGCCGTTCTCTGGACCATGACAGGCGAAAAGCCAATTAGAGAACAAGTCGCTAGACGCAAATGGCAGTGGATCGGTCACACTCTGAGACGGAACCCAGCCTGAATCGCGCAGGGCACACTAGACTGGTCCCCTATGGGGGGAAAGAGAAAGCGAGGCAGATCTAGAGCCACCTGGAGAAGAGCCCTGCAGGACGAGGTTAAAGCAGCAGGCCTCACTTGGGATGATGTTAGGCATCAGGCATGCGATAGAGTCGGGTGGAGAAGATTCCTTGAGGCCCTATGCACCACGGAGGTGTGACAGGACAAAAAGAAGAAGAAGAAGAATGTTACGAATGTATTAGTCATTCGCAACATTACTTAGCTTTACACGTTGTAAATAAGGAGGTTTACATACTATAAACGACGTACATTCTACCAATTAAATTAATATATTTATACAAAACGTCAACATACCATTGACATAAAAATTTCAAAGTTCGTATATAAACAACACGTTTTAATAATTTGATAACTTACTCGGCAAATAAAACTTTCTTCCTAAGTGCCGCTGTGAATCGTTCGAACTTTATGTGTTTCTGATGATCACGATTTTGAATAATATCCCCGAATATAAAATCAATAATAATCCAACAAACCCGTTCCCGTGAGACCTGCTAGGAATATTAAGATAAACTCAAATTCCTAACTTTATGGTTGACTTGTGCGGCGTAGTAAGCTATATGGTCTTGGTGTAATCATTTCATTAGTGTTGCTCTATGGTTGGTTGCTTCAGTTCTCAATGCTCCATTGATGGCTCTTCACTCGTTAACATTTGCGTTTAATTTACTATCAAGTTACTCTAATAAAATAACACAGAATTGCATAATTACTTCACTTACTAGTTACGCACTAAATACTATATGCCTTTTGACTTACAGGCTAAGGGTTATTAGCTTCTTATTGTATGCAATCTAATACTATATATTTAATATACTAACATATATATATAATTGTAGTTATAAAAGTGTAGCATGTTTACAAGAGATGGAAAAATGGAGAAAGATATCGAAAGAAGGGTCGGTGCTGGGAACAAAATTAATAGAGCTCTCAAAGTCATCACTGCAAATATAAATATTTCAACTTAAGCAAAGATGGCGGTACATAATAGAGTTCCAGTGCCAAATTTTGGTGAATATGGATTTTCATTATTTACAGTGAACCAATAATTTTCAATTAACAACATTAATTATTTATTTACCGAATTTGCGTATCTAGGAAGCATGTTTACAAGAGACGGAAAAATGGAGATAGACTTCGAACGATGGGTTGGTGCTGGGAATAAAATAAATGGCGCACTCAAAGTCATTACTGTAAATAGAAATGTATCCACAGAAGCACAAATGGCAATACATAATGGAGTTCTAGTGCCAACCCTCATCTATGGAAGTGAAGCTTGGAGCTGGCAAAAGAAGGATGAAAGCAGAATAAACGCCGTAGAAAGGAGGTCACTAAGAAGAATGTGCGCGAAAACGTTGTATGATAGAATACCGAACGATGAAATAATAAGGAAATGTACGGCAGATGACTGCATCATGAATAAAATTAAAAAAGGATCCCTGAGATGGTTTGGACACACGGAACGAATGGATGAGAGTAGAATGGTTAAAAAGTTGTACACAAGCAGCGTGAGTGGGAAAAGAAGCCGAGGACGACCGAGGAAAACATGGCATGACCAAATTAATCAATTACTAAAAGGTGGCCACATTCGAAGTCGGAATAATCGACGTGCGTGTATGGTACGATGTATGAATGTAGAGGAAGCCCGAGAGGTATGCCAGGACAGGCCATTGTGGCGATCCATCCTCTCTGCCTACCCCTCTGGGGAAATGGCGTGATGGTTAGTTGGTTAGTTAGTTTAGTTTTAGTTTTATTCTCGATTTTTAGCTTTGCCGGTTTCGGCAGATTGCTGGCATCTTCTGGTGGAGAAGGATTTTCATTATTAACAGTGAACTTTTACGAAAATTTTTCAATTAACAATATTAATTATTTATTTAGCATTAATGAAGATGTCTTTCATCTTGAAGTTTTCTAATAAATTATAACATGGGAAATGACGTGTTTTGGCTTGCACAAAGCACATGCCACTAAAACGATGATGAATATCGACGTGTCATGCGTGTAGTATTTTAAATAGTTTCTTTCTTTCCGGAAAAGATTATGTAAAGTTCTTTCAAACACGCCTAAAGATTCGCCGTAAACTAGAAACATCCATAGTAAATCTTCACACTAAACACTATTCATCGTCAAAACAGGCCATTCACGCGTGAATCACCGTTCTGTAGGGATTCTTGAACACTTCAATGGCTATAACGTCACGAATTCCCGCTGCTTTTCAAAAATAGAACACGTTCATTTGTTCAATCAATGTTGGCGATGTTCGTAAAAGCACTCGATTTCAAGTAGAAAAGGAATGATTGATGACGTTTTGGAACCGATCCTCGTCCGCTAATAAAAGCTTCCCCTCACAATCAATAATGAAATTTAGATTCATTTGTCGCTGACATTTCAAGTATATTTTACCATTAAGTATTTACTTCAACCTTCTAACTCGTACCACACCTTACCACTTTGCCTATTGAAAGAAATATGGCTACGTTATGGAAGAAAACACATGAAATTTTTAACTAATATGTTTGCTTTTTTATTTGATTAATCATAATTTCACATTGCATTAATAAAGATTTTCTGCTTAATGTTTACACCCAATCTTAATGGATGGCGCTAGGGTAGCATGAACTAAAAAATGTGAAGTGTTCCTCAACATTGTAACATATATATACATCTTCCAAAAATTTATCAGACGTGATGGTCGTAAGAAGGGCGGAATGGGGAATGTTGTTAACATAAAGCGATCGCTTAACCCAACCAATGACAGGTCATAATTCTTGTAAGCGTCTCGACCACCATATTCTGTTCCCAGAAAACAATTTACATCTTCGTCTCTATTGAGATACAATTAATCCTTATTAAAAAATCTTTTATTTGTTTGGACGAATACAAATCGCTCATCAAATTTATATTTGTTTTTGAGGGGTATAAAAATAGCACAATTTAATAACGCCCCAAAATAAAACCTGTCAATTGAAACATAATTATTATGGTAATTTGATTGTCGGAAAAAATAATCCTCTAAGGTCAAACCAGCATTGTTTTTATTATCCGCGTAAAATTTTCTCGTGGACCAAATATTTTGCATCTATTACAATATATTAAAACATTTTACCATTATAATGCGTATTCAAAAAAAATTAACATTTAAATTTAACAAACGGTGACGTCATTGCGAAACTTGTTATTTTTTTAACTAACTAACTAACTTACCATCACGCAGTCTCTCCGGAGGGGTAGGCAGAAAGAATGGAACGCCACACTGTTCTGTCCTGACATACTTCTCTTGATTCCTCTACATTCATACATCTTGTCATGCACGCACGTCGATTTCTCCGACTCCTCACGTGACCGACATTTAATATTTGATTGATTTGATCGTGCCACATTTTCCTCGGGCTTCCTCTATTTCTAGCTGCGTTCGCGCCGTTTACCTTCTTAACCATTCTGTCTTCATTCATTATTTTCATGTTTTTTAAATGTATATTAATTCAATCTAGCACATGCCATGAGCAAGAACAGATAGATAATTGCTGACTGATATGTAAGTCCGGAAGGTGTCCTACCTGGGTCATGTGCTTAGAGGAGAAAAGTACGACCTACTGCACTTGATCGTTAAGGGCAAAATAGAAGATCGTCGAAGTGTCGGAAAAAGACGGTTCTCTTGCCTCCGGAACATTCGTGAATGGACTGAGATCGGAACTGTCAAGGCTCCCTTTAAAACTACGCAAGACCGGAACATGCACTCTCAAGTGATAATCAGAACGCCAGAAATCGGTTTACTCAGTGTATGGAGAATGGGGGACGTCACATACCAGATTGAATCTTCAAAAACTAAGTAAAACAAAACTTTAGGTATGTGCCTACATTATAAAATCAGAATTAAAATTTTCGGATTCATACAATGGGTTTTATTAGGTTTTGAAAAAATATTTTAAAAATCTGTAAAAATAGTTTAAAAATCGAGATACAATCGATCGTGTATTTTCATTTGGAAGATCCGTAACACCAGGGACAGAGACAGTGGAGGACTATTGTGGAAAATCAAATCAAATCAGTTTATTAACCCAAAAGGCATTACAAACAGCAAAATGTTTAAGGCATCTATTGAAAACAGGTAAAATATTATAAAAATACAACATAATACCAGGAACGCATTAGAGATGGTTCAACATTAGGAAGACAAGATACTTTCTCAAGTCAAGAGTATTTGTCTCCTAAACGTACCTTCACTAATATGAAAGACGTCGATCTCCGAGGAGACCGCGTTTAACAGACTAATTGCTCTTCCCACCGGTCTCACCAGACACAGATTAACACAATCTGTGCTGTCGCTGACGAAGAAATCTATCAGGGACAAAATGACCAACACCCTCTAGCATGACCGAGTTCTCGAAATATCCCCTGATTAATTTAATGAAATGGGTAATGAGATGCCCATCTCTTCGAAGTAGTAAAGAATTGGTTCCGAGCATTCCCAAAAGAAATGACGTAGTATAGAGCCACGGATAACTACCATTCTCCCTAATGTAGAGATACCAAAGAAATTTTTTCAAACCCTCTCCAGCATAACGGAATATCTCGCCTCGTGAGGACTCCATATCACAGAACCACTTTCGAGTCTGCTCCAAACCATCGCGTTGTCTAGGACTCTGAGCACATTGGGATCTCTGAAAACTCTTCCGGTCCGAATGATAAAGCTCAACATCTTCAGTGCAATTTCACAAATCCTCTCGATATGTGCACGAAAAGTCAGCCTACTCTCATAGATGATTCCGAGATCCCTCATCGCAGATACACGTGTTAGCTGCTGGTTTCCACACTGAGATGTAGCGCCGAGAAGAAGAAGAAGAAGAATGACATCATTGTTTAAGAAACCATAAATATTCTTAAATGCCCTTGAGATAGATGGACCGCCATCATCTCGCTTTAATACTAAAAAAATCTAAAATGGTTTCCTTGTGCTACAGTATTATTCAAGGCGCTTCGGTAGGCACTTTGATTTGACTTTAAATATTGATCGTTACACTGGTCCAATTTGTTGACAGTATTATAGATTCATAAAGAGTAAAGCGTTTACAAGGACATAAATTTTCCGACATAGTTAAGCCTAAACTAGTACGACCGTTACCATATTAACCTATTATCACCTTAAACAGTTGTCAGATAAATTTTATGATCCGACGAGAGCTAGAAGTCGAACTCATTAAGAATAATCTTCAAGAATGTATACATATACGTATATATGGTATTTATGTAACACACAAGTTTAACTAGAGAAATACGAGGTTTTTTGAAGAAGAAAAAAACAACTTTTGTTAATTTATTTAAATATAAAACTTATTGAACGCTAAGGCATTAACACTGTGGAATTCCGTAGTAAACTACTTAGGAAATTGAAAATTACTTTGTTTAATACACAAAATATTTAAAAAACACCGCATGTTTCGGAGGATACCTCCATCTTCAGGTGTAAAAATATAATAAAAACTAAACAAAAAAACACTAATATATTATTTTTATTTTACTACCTAACATATTATATTATTTTTATATTAGTCCTTCATTGTTTAGTTTTTATTATATTTTTACACCTGAAGATGGAGGTATCCTCCGAAACATGTCGTGTTTTTAAATATTTTTTTAATATTTTGTGTATTAAGCAAGGTTATTTACAATTTCCTAAATATATTTTAATATAACATTAATTTATTGAACAATTCGATTTTGAATCCTTCAAAGTACCTACCTAATTGTCGTTAGATATAATTCACTTTTGCCAACGTTTTTATTATTGACAAAACAATGTGTTGTGAAAATTCGAAGTGCAAGTCTATTTTTTTGAGTTGAATCCAGAACTCAAAGTTAATGCGAATATGGAAGACAATATTTGAGAGACTCATTAACACAAAATATACAGTTTTATATCATTGTTCAAGACACAATTAATAATATATCATTTGCATTTTGTATGATTTGAAGAATGTTCAGGATCCCATGGACAGACAGAGTGACGAACACAGAAGTCCTGAATCGTGCAGGAGTAAATAGAGAGCTGCTGACATTGATCAAAGTGCGCAAGATTTCATATCTGGGTCACGTTCTGCGAGGAGAAAAATATCGCCTGCTGCATCTGATTTTGAAGGGGAAAATAGAGGGCCGCAGGGGGGCAGGGAGAAGGCAGATCTCTTGGCTGCGCAATGTGAGGGAATGGACGGGAATCGGAACTGTGGAGGAGCTATTCCGGACAGCGCAGGATAGGGAAGAGTTTACCAGAGTGATCGCCAACGTCGGGGGGACCTGACAGGTCACTTTAAGAAGAAAAAGATGATTTTTTAAAAATAAAATTAGATACCGGTTTTTAGAATGTTTTTTTAAGGAATGATCAACTGGTCATGGGTCAATGAGGAGCATGTAGACGAAGGATAAAAAATGAAGGAGTCTTTATCTTCAATTGATCGACTGAATAGATACTTGGCAGTTGGTATCATCCATGCTAGAGCTACAGCTCTACAGATCAGCAGTGTGTTTTATGTGTTGACAGAATAAAGATTAAATATCGCAACCAAAACGAATTTATTTGAGGTTATAATCTCTTTTATGTATCAGTTACATATAAGATTATATTACGTTCGTTTAGGAGAATAGAAACATACATCGAAAAAATAAAACAATTTTATATTATAAATTCCGTTTTGTGCTTGACTTATATTTGGTTATTCCAAAAATAAATAATTATAAAATTCCAGGGATGTATCGTACCTTTAACAATTAGTAGAATAAAAGTGATAGAGATTTTTCTTCTCATGATTGAGATCTCGACAGATGTTAATCGAACCATCTACAATTCTGTAAACAATAATTCTTGCTTCGTTCGAACGTTATCTCCTTTTAAAATTAAGGGTAATATTATAATATCTATCTTCGCGCATGGTCATCGCGCATGGTATCATCCTAAAAGCGTACGTACAAATAGGTTTATAACTAACGTTTTTGTGCTGTAATGTATGTTTATTGACCGCTACAAGTTGTCCTGGACAAACACTCGATAGTTAATGGAAGTAGGGTTTACATAGTGAATCTTTTTTTAAAAACTTTAGTTTTTTTTCTATCTTAATAAAACATTCTTTACTCATTAATTTATATTACGTTGCACTGTTCGTAGTTTGTGATGTAACTTTTTTCAATCAAATGTATTTTAAAAAATAAAAAAGGAAATCTTTACAAGAAACGAAAAATGTATTATAATACCACATGCTCATAAAGAAGATTTTTATTTGCTAGTTATAGTAAACTAAAAATGTCAAAACATGAAACATTATATTTCGGGTACAGACTAAAAAAACTCAAGCTTGCTCGCAATATTTTTAAACTCCTGCATACATTGTGATATTGATAGAAAATTTCAAATTTATGATTTGTTATATTTAAATCTATATAGCATTGAAAAGAGCGTACTCGTATGTTATAAAAAAAAACTCAAATCTACTGCAATGCATTGTAAATATGATGCTTTATCCGATAATTCAAGTAAAATTTTCGAATTTGACTTCTTTGAGATATAGCACACTTCTCCCAAAGAGTGGTATATGTTCAGATTTATTATTTTCGTGTTATTATGTAAGATATTATGTTTCTCGCGTAATGTATATAATTATGGTGGGTGTTTCATGAAAATTTATTTCCTTTACTGTATTTTGTTGAACATACAGCAGAAATATAATTATATTTTATAAACACGTATTGACGTCAAAGCGAAAATTGCTGATTCACAATATAAGATGTATTGATTCAAGGGATAGGTACATGCAAATTATAGTTCATTTATGAAGCAAAACAATTGTTTATTGTTAATTAATATGAAAAATAATGTTAATGCAAAAACTTTGTTTTATAACACGATTGTATTTATTTTACGACAGCTGTTTCATCAACCAATGTTGACATCATCAGGTGTTACAAAAATAAATCAAATGTCAAATTTTTTCATAATTTTTCGAATCTTTGTGTGTTTGTTCCTATGTCAATTTGAATAATTTCTTTCAATTTGAATAAAAGAAATTATTCAAATTGACATAGGAACAAATAGACAAAGATTCGAACAATTTTGAAAAAATTTGACATTTGATATATTTTTGTAACACTTGATGATGTCAACATTGGTTGATGAAACAGCTGTCGTAAAATAAATAAAATTGTGAAATAAAACGAAGTTTTTGCATTAACAGTTATAAAATGTTAAAATATCATAGTGGTTCGGCCAAAACAATGGACTATTGAAAAATAATGTTTTATAGACATTTGATAATGCCTTAGAAGGGGGAAACATTTCATTCCATCTAAAATTTAATAAAACTCCTAGAAGACAGACGTTTTTATTCAGATTAATTATTTAATGTGGAGTTTTACATCATTGTTCAAGAAACAATTAACTTTTTATGAGTGTCTTCAGTCACTCACAAGCACAATTATCTTCAAAGCTGGAGATAATTTGAGTTATAATTCTTATTCGCCCACTTATGCATTTAGGTAATTCTTAATTCGAATATTCTTAACAAGGAAATTCGCTGGTCATTTGTAGTATTTTGATTTCGGCGTTGTTCACGAATACCTACGTTTTTTTATTAATGTTTTTCGTTTTCTTGTACTATATCACGTTTATTCTTTACTACAAAAACAACAACAAACCATCACGTCGTTTCCCCGAAGAGGAAGGTAGAAAAAATGGACCGCCACACTACTCTATCCTGACACCGCTCTCTACCTTTCTCCGCATTCTTACAGCGAGTCATACATGCACGTCGATTCTTCCTACTTCTAACATGGCCGACCTTTATATTTGATTAATTTGGTCATCCCAAGTTTTACTCGGTCTCCCACGACTTCGTATTCCATTCAACCCGTTAACAAGTACTTTCCTAACCATTCTTCATTTATCCATGCGTTCCAAATATCCAAACCATCGCAATGATCCTCTCATAATTTTGTTCATAATACTTTCTTCCGCTCTGCATTTCTTCTTTATATCAGCATTTGAAATTCTGTTGTACATCGTTTTACCATTATTCTATACTATATACAATAATATAAAATAAAAGGTATTTCGTGTACAAAATTATATATTTTATTGTTGAGTTGTGTAGTGATTTTTTATTTTGTAAAACTCCATTATTAATTATAATGGAGACATTATTGCTTTATCGGTTTTACAGTGGTTGTAAAACCGTCAAAAAAGTCCCTGTAAACCCGATAAAACTATCGCGTTTTCATAATAATATATTTTATTGTTGTCTACATCCATCTTTACATTGTCTACGCTACGTCCTCAGAAGTTTAACATTATAAATTTACATTTAAATGTCTTCAATACGTTATATAATTTTAACTATTGTATTTCAAAATAACTTACTGAATTTTGCATTTTTTTCTATGCGAAATGGACAAGGCTCTAAATCCTTTCTCGTCCTCTTTGAAGAAGTATCCAGGTCATACATCTAGCCCTTGCATAAAACAAGCACCAAATCACATATCCAAAAATGTTTCCTGCAATTGGGGTATTACGTCTTCCGGAAGGAGAATTGTGTATTGTGGTATAAATGCGAACAGCAAGAAATTGGGGCAAGTTAGGAAACATGTTTAGAATATACAGAAAAATGGAGAAAGACTCGAAAGAAGGGTTGGTGTGGGAACAAAATAAATGGTGTACTAAAATCATCACTGTCGATAGAAATGTATCGACTGACGCTAATTTGGCAGTGCGTAGTGGAATTCAAATGATGTATTGAAATGAAACTTGAAGCTAGATGAAGTAGGTTAAATGCCATAGAAATGAGATCACTAAGAAGAATGTTTAGAAAAACAATCCATTGTTTTGGCCGAAACACTATGTAACCTTAACATTTTAAACTGTTAAATTAAATATGTTTGTTTTTGTATCACAATTGTATTTTATTTTACGCGACAGCTGTTTCATCAACCTATGTTGACATCATCAGGTGTTACAATGTAACACCTGATGATGTTAACATAGGTTGATGAAACAGCTGTCGCGTAAAATAAAATTTAATTGTGATACAAAAACAAACATGTTTAATTTAACAGTTTAGAAAAACGATCTATGAAAGAATAACGAACGAAGAACTCAGGAAAGAATGTAAGGTATATGAATGCGTCAAACGTAAAATAAAGAAATAGCCACTAAGATGGATTTGATATATGGCATAGATGACGAAAGAAAGAATTGTTGGACATAAAATGCAAGTGGTGTGAATGAAAGACTGAGAAAACCATGGTATGACCAAATTAACTAATTCTTCTTCTTTCTGTGTCTTGTTAGGTCTCCCTAACGTTGACTATCACCCGTGAGTAGACCTCATGGTAATGACCTGGGGAAAAATATCCAAAGTGGTATCCCCTTGCCTTCTCTTGAGAAATTTCTGTCGGGATTACCTTCCCTTAGCTGGGTGTATCCAGTTTTATGGCGCTGGAAGCTCGCCATTCGTCTTCTCACTCTCTGCTATGGCACTAAGTAATATGTGCCACATTACCCGGAGTTCGCGGGATCTTTAAAAGACCTCTCGTGGACGCTAGAGAGTTGGACTTGATAGATAACTAATAATAGAAAACTAAATTAACTAATTACTAAAAGGCATCCATGTTCTCGAGGGGTATATCAGAATAGAATAGTGTTGCAATCCATCCTCTCTGTCTACCCCTTCAGATTCCATTCCCAATCCTATTTAAAAATGCGAAAGCTCCTCCTTAAAGAACATGCTAAATATCTTTATAGATTATATTTTAGAGATTATAGTCATCAGTCAGATCACACAGTTTCGTCCATTGAAGGCATCGCCAAAAGGCGAAGAGGAATACAGTTTTATAAAGGATGACGCCATAAAGTAATAATGTATGATCTAACTATATCTCAAACAATACTAAATTGATCACATATGACCATAATTATGTTTGTACTGTATTATGTAATTAAGGTCAAGACATAAACTTGACAGTGAACTCAGATAAGTACAGACACACCTAACTGCTTACCATATGACTTAATACCTTATTGACTGAGCTACCGAGCCCAAATTTTCAACGGCCATACATAGACATCTCGTCACTTATATATTTTATAGTACCAAAGATAATAAATATGTATTAACACTAGAAATAAGTGAAATCTATGATTGTCAACTGTAATCAGTTTGAATTTCATTGTACTTTATAATAAAATTTTAAATAATATTAATATGAATATTTAAATTCGGTAAATTTTACTATTATTTTTACTATATGTAAATAAGTAAGTTTATAACATTCATACATTCATAAATCGTGTCATACACGCGCGTCGATTTCTCAGACTCCTCACGTGGCTGACATTCAAAATTTCATTTATTTGATCGTACCACGTTTTCCACGGTCTTCCTCTATTTCTAGTTCCATTTGCATCGTTAGCATATTTTTTTTTACCATTCTTTCCATGTGTCCACACCATCTTAATGATCCTTTCATTATTTTGTTCATAACACCATCATTCGCACCGCATTCACTTCTTATGTTTTCATTCGACACTCTATCATACACACATTAGTCTAAGAGGTCTCATTTCTACTGCATTTATTCTAATTTCATCCATCTTTTGCCAGTTATTTACTTTATATATTTTATTTATGTTTAGTTATATATATCTGGAGACAAATAAAATTTCTTACTTACATCCTGTGGCCATACAACTCTTGAAGAGTTTTAGCCTCCTTGATGATTTTTCGCCAAGCTCCTCGATCCTGCGCCTTTTGCTCCCAGCAGTCCGATTCGCCCAACCTAGCCAGGTCAGCCAGAACATTGTCCATTAGGCGCTGTCTAGGCCTTCCTAGAGGTTTTACTCCAGTCGGTATAGACACGTACGCGTCTTGATTGCTCTGGTCTCTTCGGCTCTTTCGGCATAGGTACGTGCCCAATCCATGCTAGGCGACCGGCTCTCACGGTGCTCGTTATAAGGGGCTGCTGGGTCATCATTCGGATCTCTTGGTTGGTCCTATGCTTCCAAGTTCCCGCTGCAACACCGGGTCTGGGTCCCAGGATAATTCTAAGTATTCTATTCTCAAACCAGTAGATTCTTTGTTGTTCTTTTAGAGTCATCGTTCATGACTCAGAACCATATGCCACCACTGGCTTGATTATGGTGTTATAAATACGCAGCTTGGTGTTTCTGGATAGAAGCTTGGACTTTAGGAACGTTCGCAAGGAGCTATATTAATAATAATAATAATAAATTGGATAATTTATAGTGTCCTCTTCCACCCATGTTTCGGAGATCGTCGCAGACTCCATCGTTAGGGTATTTGAACGGATATACCCAAGATCGCAGAGATTCTAATTGTATCAAATGTGACAATCTACGCATACGTTAAAATAGTTAATGATATCTTTTAAATGTGTTGATGGTTATAAATAATCCTGAGTTCATCGGGTCCCCCGTCTTCCACGCAGCGAGAATTCAATGCAATTAGAATGCATTAGAGCTTGCGCCCAGTCACCCAATCATTACTTTTGTGTTTATTGCCGTGGCGAATCTTGTATCATAAAGTAAGGACGCTGGGATCATTTATCTCGTGTGCCGTGTACTGATGAATAATAATTGGAGATGCAGATGAATCCAAATTGTTTTTTTTCCGTGTTTTTTTTTATATATACAATTTAATAAACGTTACGTAATCTCTGCGGCACAGTGTTTGTAAGCATTTACATGCGCGAAATGAAGTTTATGCTTTAAATTAGTTTTCACTTCATTCTTTTACCGTATATTATAGGTATATTTGTTTAATTACACTGTATTATGGGAATTTTATTTTAAACAGTATGACCAGGAAACGCTTCGCTATTGCTATATTCGAGTACGAGTATATGCATACAGAATACATAACATATTAAATAAAAAAATAAATGATGTAAAAACATTTATGCATTCATCCGACAAGTATGAGAAAAGATATATTTGTATTGTAAATAGTTTAATGTTCATTATTATTATTATTATTAATAATAATAATTATCAGTATATTATTATTATTATAACTACTTATCAAACAGTTATTATTATTATTTATTTATATTTTTTTGTCCTGTCACACCTCCGTGGTGCATAAGGCATCAAGGAACCTTCTCCACCCGACTCTATCGCATGCCTGATGCCTAACATCATCCCAAGTGAGGCCTGCTGCTTTAACCTCGTCCTGCAGGGCTCTTCTCCAGGTGGCTCTAAGTCTGCCTCGCTTCCTCTTTCCCCCCATAGGTGACCAGTCTAGTGCGCCCTGAGCGATGCAGGCTGGTTTCCATCTCAAAGTGTGACCGATCCACTGCCATTTGCGTCTAGCGACTTGTTCTCTAATTGGCTTTTCGCCTACCATGGTCCAGAAAACGCCATTTGACACTATTTGGGGCCAATAAATCTTGTATATTGGTATATAAACACCTGGAGTTTTCCAATAACGTCCGCGGTAGATTTCCAAGTTTTACAACCGTAAAACAGTACGCTTTTAACGCTACTGCTGAGTCCACGTCCAATGAAAATGTTGAGGTGGGCTGGAGGCGTCACAAGGCTGGACCACGTAAGGAACGAATACGTGAGGGGTAGCTTTAAGGTTGCCCCAATAACGGAAAAATTAAGAGAATCTCAACTCCGGTGGTACGGTCATGTGATGCGAAGAGACAGCGAGCACATTGTCCAAAAAGCCCTCAGCATTCCCACAAAACCAATAAGAAGAGGTCACCCAATGGCAACATGGTGGGCCAACATAGAAAAGGAGCTCCAACGCGAGAACCTGACAGTGGAAATGAGTGAAAATAGGAAAGTTTGGCGTTTTCGTACGAGGAGGGCCGACCCCAGATGATGGGAAATGGCAAAGAGAAAGAAGAGACTAGAATATTATTATTATTATAAGCTAACTAACAAAGCATCACGGCGTTTCCGGGGGTCCATTCTCTCTGCTGGTCTGAAGGGGTAGGCAGAGAGGATGGACCGCCACACCGTTGTATCCTGACATAGCTCTCGCGCCTTTTCTACACTTACACATCGTGACATAATAAATATTATCGATTATTCCTACCTAGTGAAATTACTATAATTTTAAATTATTAACTGAGAGAAAATATTTTATGAGATAATTTCAAGTTTTGATTGTGTTAACACTAATACTCGTACTTCAATAGTGGTAAATGTGAAGAAAAAAAATCATTAAGAGAATATCGAAACATTTGTAACATTGTATATCAGTTATATGCATATTTGAATATGGAATACTTAAAAAACGAAGTATATCTTAATTGAGCGGGTTATAGGTGAAACACAGTACATTTCTTTTTAAGTTAATTACACGAACCAATTACCGCTGACGTAGGTACTAAATAATAATAAAAGAGGCAATCAAGTACCGTTTTTTCGTTCTTCGTACAATGATTCACGATTAGAAGAATGGGCGGGGATGAATGAATGTTTTAAGAATAGCCGCGGAACCCCGCGAACCGATCGCCTTTGAACTATTCCGAGCTCTGTTTATAGTTTCTCTTTGCTTGTTTATAGGCGCACTCGGCAATAACAGCCATTACATTGGTCACTTATGGATACACCGCTAGTTACATAAACTAATACAGGAAATTATAAACTTCTTATATTGCCTTATATGGCTATTTCAAACAATTTGTAGAACTCGGTGGAGCGTGGTACATTCAGTGTAATATAATTAGATGGATTATTTCTTTAATCTTATAAATTATCATACGAAATTTACATTGTCAGTTTGAGGGTATTCTCAAACTGACAGTTTGAGAATGCCCTCGAAAGGCGAAACACCACTATTTATATAATTTATCATGTAAAATAAATCCAAGTGAAGCCATTCAACAATCGTGTTTATTATTATAAAATAAAAATGGAGTTTTACAAAACAAATTAATACCTCGGATATGGTAACATATGGTAACAATACTGTGAATGTTGGACGATCGAAATGTGCGCGGGAGATGCCTATTGGTGGCGATGAGGTTCGCAACCCATCACACCGCGTCTCCCGCAGGGCGAAAAGAGAAGGATGGAGTGCCGCATCGGTTAAAGTGTGACAGTCCATTCTTTCTGCCTACCCTTTCGGGGAGACGGCGTGGTTAGTTAGTTAGTTAATTAATACCTCAACCATCAATATAAAATTTACAAACAAGCATTCTCCTAAACTGAATTCGTATTTAATTTCATTCTATATTTATCGTTTGTTGAGCAATGGTGTAAAACTCCATATATTATAAAATAATTAATTCGTTATTATTTAATATGGTTATTCCCATAAAATATAATAAAACAGCTAGAATACAGACGGTTTCATTTGTATTAATAATTTCTCACTAAAATAAAAAATGGTTAATAACTGAAAAGTTTTTGCAGAATTATAAATCGTTCATATGTGAAGTGTTTGAAAATCTATTACGAGCGAAGATACAAATTGTTTAAAATTCTCATTCCTTTAACCTCCTCCTTTATTAGTTTCTTTAAAAAATAGCTCGTTACTTCATAATTATAGAGGAATTACCAGGTCCTCGAAACTTGACACTAATTATCTGGTAATACTAATAACCGTGATATGATTTACCTAGAAAAGTCCTAGCAAGTCAAAACTTGTCACTTCTATATAATATAATAAAACTTCTAGATAATGGATAATTTAATAAATATTAAATATCTAATTAGGAGTTTCGCAATATTGATTAAAAAATAATAAATATGTTTATTCAGATTGACGAAATATACATTTTTTTTATCATTAATTCCAGAATCACATACTTCCGGCTTTTACACAATGCCCATATGTTACCATACTGTCAATATAAAATACATCAATATCTATTATCTACAGAATAGATTTGACATGTAATAACTGTCATATTTGATCTATTCTACAAGCCGTAAAACAAAACATCCACACAGCACATAACAATTACAGATCGATGTCATATATACGAAATAGACAAGACATTATAGGTATATTCAATTGTATATAATAGACAGCTGAAGTCAGGAACTACTCGAGTAATGATTATGATGTTGCTGATTTATAAAGGTCGTGTTTGATGGCTCATATCTCCGTAATTTATTTTATTCGATATTATTTCAAATTATTCATAAAACCAAAAATATGTTTAAAATTAAAAATTATTTTTTAAGGATTAATTGTATCTCAATAGAGACGAAGATGTAAATTATTTGGAAACAGAATATGGTAGTCGAGGCGTTTACAGGACTTATGACCTGTCATTGGTTGGGTTAAGCGATCACTTTATCTTTAATAACATTCACCATTGCTCCCTTCTTACGACACCACGTCTGACAAATTTTTGTAACTTGTATATTTGTTAATATTTTTTAATAACTTCACTGTTGGTAGGAAGGGGGGTGTATGTTATTGAAAACCTTGTTTTTTCTAGAATCTAGTAGATATAAAAAAAAAACTAGTACTTATGTTCAAAATAGTAAAATAATGATAAAAACTTATACCATAATACAAGACAATCAGTTTTACTGTCTAAATCGATATAAAAATTAACACAATTTCAGAATTGAACTTTATTTATATGATAATAAATTGAATATTTAAAATAAATTATAATGAAATATTAAGCATAAATTAAGCATTCGTAAAAAACCTAAAGACTGAAATAGTGAATACAAAATTCCTTGAAATTTTCGTTTACATAACCGCAATGTTGGATATTTTAACACCAAATGAATCATCGGTTTACCGACTCTCTCGAATTTTAAAGAGTCGTAACAAAAGTTTTCGGAAACCGTTTATTTTAATGAACCCAATAAATCACACTCGAGACAACATGGTGGTCCGACGAGTGACCGCTGTCCGATGACACGACTCTACTGATTTTATAATGCCCCCATTCTTATGTAAATGTTTACGTTAGGTTTTCGGGAATCCTGGGAACAGTAAATGAACAAAATCGTACTAACAATAACGCCTACATTTTTGTGCTAGTAAATAAATACTATAAAACATATGGAAGACTTCGACTTGATACTTCTGTCTTAATCGGCTGTCCCTTGTGTCCGAGGTCTGTCCTTCACGGTTGTGGGTCCTCACGTGCCTAAAGAGCTCAGTCCTGGACCCACACACTCTGGGGCATCTAGAGTAGGGGAAGACGTTGGCAGTGGAGCCGCCACTGTCTTTCGATGGTCTCTCCTTTCTCCTCCTCTTCCCCCTGCGGCGTCCTCTTACGTCTGTTCGAAATATTGTTGGAAATGTCATTTGATCGTAGTTTCACGCTGGGGCTAGATGTGTACCCCGTAATGCTCTTCCAAATGAGGCAGAAATAAGATTTATGGTACAAGCTAAAGTCCTACATTTTTCTCGGTCAGAGAATGGAAGACAAGTAAGTGTTGGCATCTTAGAATATAATGGGACCAGTCTTATTTTTGACAAGAGATAGTCCTATTGAGACGTGCTAGCATATTATCAAACGTGACCGAGAATCAAGGAAAAATTTGCATTAATACTAGATTTGATATATTGTAGTAAAACAATATAATTGGAGTACCAACATTTTTAAAGGTTTTCTTACACCATAATCGTAGTGTTATTTTCAAGTAAAAGTAATCAATATTAAATATAGTGTGTAAACATGACAAAACATTCAAATGTGTATACAAAAAACATTATGTATTTATAATAAAAATGATCCAATTTATACCATGCTTCACGAACAAATCCAGGTTTATTGCCCTAACGCTTTTAAAAAATCACAATCCATTGCATTATTTTTCCTATTGCTCATATATTAGAGTATGTAATCATTTTCGTAAGGTTTTTTATTTAATCTTTTTATATTGTAGAATTACTTGTTATTTTTTAGTAATAAATTTTGGTAAAAGATCAAATTTGAAAATAAACAAAATTTCTTAAATTAATTAAAAATTTCTTAAATTAATCAAGGCTAATCATGACAATCTCATACCTACAAGATAATGAAACTTTTAAATAATTGACTTTTTCATTCAAACTAATTAAAAAAATTAAACGAAAACGTACCATAAAGAATCATTATAATTCAATTCATATATCATGGATATATTTATGTTCTATTTTAAAAATGAAAATTACATTCGTGCTCGTGACTTCGTTAAAAAATATTATACAATATTACAAACTTTAAAAATGTTTACCGAACCCAAATTAGGCATTAGTGTTTAGGAACTTTACTAATTTGGAAGTTCAAGTTATTATATATGAGTATATGAGTCTAAGTAATTTTGTATTCTCTGATAGTCACGATTCAGAAGTAATGTGACATTCGTAAAATCAATGGTCATATTAACTATTTATTATGATTCTGGAAAACATACTAAAAAAACGTGTGCGGCAAGTTAAAATATTGGTTGTATTATTTATCTTCTTCTTCTTCTTCAAGTGCCCTGTCGGGTCCCCCCAACGTTGGCGATCACCTCGGCGAACCTGTCCCTGTCCTGCGCCGCTCGGAACAGCTCCTCAACACTTCCGATGCCGGTCCACTCCCTCACGTTTCGCAGCCAGGACATTTGTCTCCTTTCGGGCCCTCGGCGTCCCTCAATTTTTCCCTCCAATATAAATTGTAGAAGGTGGTACTTTTCCCCACGCAGTATATGACCCAGATATGAGATCTTTCGAACCTTGATAGTTGACAACAATTCCCTGTCAACTCTAGCTCGCCTCAGGACTTCGGTATTGGTAACCATGTCTGTCCAGGGAACTCTGAGCATTCGGCGATGGAGCCACATTTCAAATGCTTCCAGTCTGTTCATTGAGTTAACTTTCAGGGTCCAAATTTATACAATATTTATTTACATATATACCGCAAAATACATGATCAATTTAAATAAAATGTTTATTTATTAAAGACATATTTATTCTTCTTCTTCTTCCTTATTGTAGACCTATGTGGTCTGTTCTCCAGAGTGTTGCTCCTCCTGTGAGGTAGATTCCCAGCTTTCCTTCTATCTTTTAGGATGTCTTCCACGAGGACGAGTCCCATGAGGTTGATTATGCAATGCAATATAGGGGAGTCAGGTGGTGTCCATTATTTGAAGATGACCGTACCAGTCCTTTTTTCGCCGTCTGCTCCATCTTATATTATCGTCAAACTCACATATCTCTCTTATTCAGGTGTTCCTCACGCGACCTCACAGTGTCTTGCCTGCTATCGTTCTCAGTGTCTTCATTTTGAAAGTCCTCAAAACTTATTTGGTCCTTACTGTATCTGCCCTTGCTTCGACGCCATATGTATTGGTCTTACGCATGCTTTATAGATTCTCATCTTACTCTTAATGGCCATGTCTTTGTTTTTCCATAGTGTGGATTTTAGCGCACCAGACATATTTATTACCTAGACTAATCCTGATCGGGAGGGTTGGACACCTTAACCTTTCTTTACCGGTGATGTATACCTAGTACACATTCCTTCTAATAAATTTGAAATCTCCTTAAATATAATAAATACTTGATTTTGATTTTTGGTATTCGTATTTGGTATCGCTATTGTCCTTGGTGGATCTTTTGCTTAATTATTATTCAAACGTTATGAATGTTTGCTGATAGTTTTTCATATTTTTTAGCAATTAAATTGAAAATTCTATCGGTAACCATCGATACTAGTCTTCTTTGTCTTCTTTTGTCATTCTGATACATTGTTTCTTGGACTTGGACTTCGACTTGGATCTTCTGGCTTACAGAGGTTCAACTCATGTGGCTATTCCTCTTACGTCTGATGGGAACATTGTTGGAAGGTGATTTGGTGGGTTGTTAGTTTATGCGGGGGCATGATTTGTGTGGCCCTGAGTGTTCCTCTGAAGGAGGATCGATTTTGGGTACTTGTGGCGGCTGGAGGTGTTTGATGTTAATCTGAGAGGTATTTTATTGTGTGGTTAGGATGTGAAGGGAGTCCTTTGTAAAAACGTTCGGTAAGTTTCAGAAAGAATTCATCTATCATCGGGATTCCCGATTCTAGGTGCAATTTACATTCATTCGTACCATAAGTTCAAACAATCTTAATGATTTTTCTTAATTTATTTAGGACGCATTCGTCTGTCCAACGTTCATTTCTTACTTCAGTATCCGATAATGCATTGTTTTTAATATTTTAACACATTTTGTATAATCCTGTCGCATCTAACAAGGTACCCTCCCGAGTATATTATTTTACTGTTCTATGCGATGAGAATCACACTATTCTCCGTATTTTGATCTCGTCTTTAACCATCTCAATTTAAAGTAGCTTATTTTGTATGATTGTGAACACCTACGATATTTTATTTTTCGATATATTCATGGTACGTCTGTTATTGTTGAGTCAAAATATATTTTCGATCAAAAGGTGAATCATATTCGAAAATTTGGAACCAACAGATGGTTATTATAATAGAAAGTGAACGCTCAGAGTATTTATTGGGTAAAAAGATTTATTTAATTTGCAGTAATTCTTATATTTTGGCAACGTTCCCTAGAGCTCGGGTCGTTTAAATTAATTCAATTTTTATCTTGTGTAACATCTTGCAAAAAAATACAGCAAAAATTAGCCAGTTTTTTCGATTATTACGGGAGTTATATTATAAAACGTTATCTAATACATGAAACTTTTATAAGCCAGTAAACATTTTAAGTTCAATTTAAGATCATACATCAAAGAAATAACTAATTGCATTATCTAAGAAATAATTAATTGCATTTCTAAGAATATTTTTTACTACGTTACCTATGGTAAATCTCCCGATGAGCATGGTTTGCAGTGACATGACGGTAGAAGCCCAGAAGCCCGGCTTGCCTAAGAAATTTTGAATAAAAAATCCCAAATCTAACTTATCATGCCCCCGCACAAACCAACAACCCACCAAATCACCTTCCAACAATGTTCCCATCAGACGTAAGAGGAATAGCCACAAGAGCTGAACCTCTGTAAGCCAGAATAGATTTTGATTCAAAATTTATTACGTAAGCCGGGCTTCTGGGTTTCTATGGGAGTACTGATGTTAAGAAAACTAAACTCAATGTAAAAAAAATCAATGATGCATAATAATTTTGAAAAATGGAATCCTACGGTGTCAACAGTTTAATTTTATCAATAAATAATATTATTATAATACATTTTTTTAATATTCTCGTATTTTAAAGTTGACAGGAATATCGACCCACGGCATATGGTACAAAGTGTGACCACGAAGCTAATGCTTATCAATAATAAAATAAAACCTGATTTGGATCTTATTGTTAAAGCAATAATTAATTAATTGTTTTTTTTTGTTTTTTTTATGTATCCTATAATATTAATGAACAGTCATTGTTACTTAATACGGCAAAATCAACATCATTTTATCTAAACTATTATAGAATGCTACTACGAAAAGCTAAGGTCATTTGTGAGGCATAAATATATATGATTACACACAAGCTATACTATAATAATACATATATACACCTAGCTCAGCTGTTTGCTACACGCTGACAAAGCTGACATAACACACAAGAATAATATCGTTTCGCGGAGCTTTTCAAAGCTCTGAAAGGATTTTAAAAAATGTTAACGTCACTTATAATAATATCTACATGACAGTGGATTGGCTTCAAACAGCCACTCTTTGCGTTACTGAAACAAAAATGTGCGGTCTTTAATTTCAATGTTATAATTTTTTAACCGCATTACGTAACTTCACTGGAACTTTTTACTTCTGTAATTTGTAAAATTTAGAATTTTCCTTTGATTTAGGTTTTCTCATTAACACGCATGCAAACGCTAGGCACAGCTGATGTTTTTAAATAAAAATATTTTTATGTCATTCAGTTCTATGGAACAAAGTTATTTACTGTCCCAAAGTGTCATAAAAATGTTACATTATATTTGTTATTATAGGATCTTTATTTTAACTCCGTTATTTTTTATTATTATGATTATTTATTAAATTTATTTGAATTTAAGCTTTTTCGTTTGTATCTCATTTTTAAAATTTACGTACCCTTTAAAATATACCCGTATGTTAATTCAATTGAACATTAAGAAAGTACACTGCTTTTAAATAAGCACCTGCTAGTGTCTAGTGAAAGCACTTTGTGGAAATTTGTTTTCTCAACGGATTGGCATCTGAAGTACTCGTGTATTCAAATGTTGCTATAGTGAATCCAACACTATTAAATATACTTAAGAAGTGAAACATGTCACTCGCATTAATTTTCAATTAACAACATTAATATTTGAATAAATATAACTACACTTCGTATTTTTACAAAACATTAATACCACTTTTACAGAAATGTTTCGATTGCGACCCAACTATTCTCGATGTACAATTTTTTATGTTATATGTAGTTAACCCACAACACAAAATGAAGGCGAATATAGAAGAAACAATATTCATATTCGAAAACTTATGGTAAATCTCACGAATTCTTTCGCGAATGAATTGATTAGTTATACATTTAATCAAGACATCAAGTCTAATTAATTTCAAGTTGACGACCTTCGTGGCAATGGCAACAACTATGATTGCCACACCGAAGGCCCCGGGTTCGATTACAGTGTGATTCTCTCACTTTAAAGAGAATCAGATTAAAGAGAATCAATATAATAACCATATCATTTCATTTCATTTAATTTATTTCATTTCAATTATTTTAATAAAAATTACAAACATTACAGACATATTTCCAGCTCGTTTGCAATTACATTATGAGAATCGAAAAGAGAAGCATAAAAATAAAAATAAAAATAAACTTAAGAATTAGAAATAATCATAACATTGATATTGCATCCCTGAGGCAACTCACACTATCACGAAATATGTCGACCTCCGAGGCGATCCGATTAAGCAATAAGATTGCCCTACCCACAGGCATAACCATTGGCAGGTTGGTTCTGCAGCGCGGCAAATAAAACAATCTGTGCTTTCTTTGACGAAGGTAATTATCAGGGACAAATAGACCTACATACGGCCGCCAATCAGCTGAAAGAAGTGAACTCCCAAGTGAATATTCCTCCTTCTCTCTAATGATTGGTAGCTAAGCATACCTAGCAAGAATTTAGTCGGAAAGGTAGGTAGAGAAAGGAACCTGAGGTAGAGAAAGCGCAGAAATTTTTTCTGCACTCGCTCCACCATCACAGAATATCGGATCCCAGGCGGTGACCAAATAACGGAACTATACTCCAGCCGGCTTCTTACCAGGGAATTATACAACACCCGAAGTACTTGTGTGCTTCTTTCCTTTACATCGATTCTGCTTGCGCCGTATTGACATAAAGAGCTATTCAACAAACTAATAATAATAATATTATAATTTCCTTTGAATAGATGGAATAATTAAATCAAGGTCTTGTAAAATCAAGGCTATTAACAGCAGTATCGATAGGAATGCATTTCAGGAAAATGACGCAATTTAATGTTAAACAGAACATCATTTCGTATTAATGTCTAAACTAAAATTAGGAACAGGCGCGTTAAATCTATTCTGGAGTCGATCCAGTTCTAAAATGTTGCCGTGGGCGACATTGAACAAACCGATGTACAAGAAGTTATGATGTTCCTAGTCGCTTTGCGTTTACTCTGGTGTGGAACCAATAATTCACATCGATTACAATATCTCATGTGGATACAACTAACCTGTGGCCTCACCTCTATATTTGCTTCATAACATAAACCAGAACCTTAAAGAACTTCTGCATTACTTTTTAAAGTTTTAATTATAGGAGATGATTTGCAGCAAAGTCTATTAACATTTTGTTGGTTCTTAGGATGCCATTTGGGCTTTTTTTAATGTGGTAGTGTCCCGTTGTTTTTCACATGTAAACAATATATTATTTTACCAATTTACTGTATACAACTGTTCAGCTATTGATTCTCGTGATATTATTATTATTATGATTTTGTTGAATCGCTCTTTACATCATTACAGCGCGAGCCAAAAAGATGTAAAGGGTATAGCTATCATATTGATTCTCGTGACATGTGATAGGTAGCTAATCTATCCCTATTTTATTGTCACTTGAATTATACACCTGACCAAAGACAGTGTAACAATCACACTGCCATTACCGTAAATCACGAACCCGGGACATTCAGTGTGACAGTTAAAGAACTTACCACTCGGCCACGAAGGTCGTCATATGATAGGTCGTCTTTCATTCGTCTTCCACACCAAAGATAACTTGAATTTTTTTTCCATTCATGCCATCGAACCCGGGTCATTCGGTATGGCAGTCATAGCTGTTATCACTCAGTCGCGAAGGCCGGCTGCAATACTAGAAAGAATATATTAGATTTAGATTGCGTCTTCAAATTCAGAACTACGATGAAATGCAATGTATTTATTTACCTTTTAAAAATTTCATTAATTTATATATGTTATAGAGAACTTCTCTTCTTTAAAAAAAATATCTTGTAATTTTTTTCTTGTCATTTCTCGTAAATTCTCTATCACTTTATGTTGTGAATTCACATTTGAATATCTGTTGAAAAACTTTGTATTTTTACAATACTTCTCTGCACTTTTCACAAACATGTTTCGGACCGTAACCGACGTTTACAGTCCGTTAATCCGAAGTTTGTGTAAATACTATGTTCTTCACTATTGAATATAACTATTTATTCAAACCATCTTGGAGTCAGTTTGATTGACGTCTTCTTCTTCTTATTCTTCTTCAGCCTGTATTGACCGTCCACTCCTGGACGTAGGCCTCCTCTCGCATTTTCCATTCTCTTCTATCCTGAGCGATCCGCATCCAGGCACTTCCCGCATTTCTCCGGACATCGTCGCGCCAACGCAACTGTGGGCGCCCAACTCCACGCTTTGCCGTCCTTGGCCACCAGCACAGCAGTCGCCTTGTCCACTTTTCATCTGGATCGCGAGCGACATGTCCCGACCATCGCCACTTGAGGGTTGCGGCCATCTTAATAACATCGGAAACCCTTGTCCTGACTCTTATGTCTTCATTTCTGAGTCTGTCCCGTAAACTGATTTCATTTCATTTTTCATTTCATTTTTTTCATTTATTTTGATAATAATCACAAACATTACAGACATACAATTCCAAATCGTTTGCAATTACATTATAAACAGAGAAGCATTAAAAAAAATAAAAATTAACTTATCATTGCATCCCTGAGGCAACTCACACTATCACGAAATATGTCGACCTCCGAGGCGATCCGATTAAGCAATAAGATTGCCCTACCCACAGGCATTACCATTGGCAGGTTGGTTCTGCAGCGTGGCAAATAAAACAATCTGTGCTGTCTTTGACGAAGGTAATTATCAGGGACAAATAGACCTACATCACTCAGGACATCCGAGTTCTGTATACGGCCGCCAATCAGCTGAAAGAAGTGAACTACCAAGTGAATGTTCCTCCTTCTCTCCAATGATTGGTAGCTTAGCATACCTAGCAAGAATTCAGTCGGAAAGAGCCTGATACCCAACATGGCTCTCTCCATTGCTTTCTGAGTGACTCTTAGCTTGTTGGCACTTTTTTGTGACATTGTGACTGTCTTAATACCATAAGTGAACACTGGCAGGACACAGGCATTGAAGACTGTCCTTTTCAAGTTGATGGATATTTTCAGATTTTTCAAATTTTTTAATGCTTGATATAAATTCAACACATTCCATTCAAGTGATTACAAATGTACATACGAGTAGTTATCTGTGCACTGTTAATAGAATATATTATTTCAATGACACTAATCTATAAAATATACATGACCTATAAATGAACTGATATTTCCGATGTGTTGTAAATGTGCTAATCATTTTGTTTGATTTAACGAGATTTAATGAGATCTCTAAGTCTTAAAGATAACGAATTATCAAACGTCTCACGCGGACTTTCGTTCTGTCAAATAAAACACCCACAGATGTCGCCGCTTACTTACGTGAAACCCTCGAGCAATGTCCAGTTGGTGACGTCTCCGGATTTTTCTCGGATGCATCTTATTTTTATTACATTGCCACCGCTCTTTTATCTCTTAACCCAGTTCCTGAATCACTGCGGAGAATTATGTCTATGAGATCACCAGATCAGGCACCCAAAACAAAATCATTGCATAAGTAAGATGCTGTAAATCGATTGCTTGTTTAATGTTTACTGGACCTTCGAACTTTAACGACTAGACTGTTTAGAATTAGACGGATTCTAGAATCTATAATAGGTCATTTGTTCAACTATGTACAATACATATAGAGTTGTCGATTAAACTGGCAGAGTTTTCAAGAAACCCTATGTTTTGCGAATTTTGTATAACTCATTAGTCCGGAGCCGGCTCGAGTGTGGCTCGGTGATATGGAGTCCCCACGAGGCGAGGTACTCGCTCATGTTGGAGAGGGTTCAGAAAAGATTTCTGAGATATCTCTACATGAGGGAGTTTGGTAGCTATCCGTGGCTTTAACCCACTGCATTCCTCTTGGGCATGCTGGGGACCAATAGTTTACAAATAAGAAGGGATGGGTGCACAACTTACCCATTTCTTCAAACTTATCAGGGGATTCTTTGAGAATTCCGTCATCTTGGAGGCTATCCATCTTTATGTTGTGGATGGTTATCTTCGACAGCGTCAGCACAGACTGCTTTATCTCCCAGCATGCAGAACTAACCTGCCTCTGGTGATGCCGGTGGGGAGAGCAATCAAGCTGCTGAACATGATCGCTTCGGAGATCGATGTCTTTCATATTCGTTAAAGTACGTTCAGAAGACAAATACTCTTGACTTTGGAGAGTATCTTGTATTCCTAATGTCGAACCACCTCTCATGCGTTCCTGGTATTATATATTTTTTATGTTTTACCTGTTCTCAATAAATGCCTTAAACTATAATTGTTGTTTGTAATATCTTTTGAGAAAATAAACTGATTTGATTGATTTGATTGATAATATAACGTATCGGCTGTTCCTCGAGGAAGGCGGTCCTTCACGGATATGGCTATAGAATCCAATCCTGGAGTCAAAAACTCTGGGGCATCTAGAGCAGGAGAAGATGTTGGCAGTGGAATAGCCATTGCCTCTCAATGATCCTTCCTTTCTTCTCCTTCTTTATACATATATTAAAATACATGTTTGATGAGATGAATATTTGTAATTTTATTGAAATAAAAAAATATTTACATTAATTTCATTAGTAATTACTCTGAGAAACTGTACCAAACTGGTCCGGTGTTAAAAATACGTTTAATTTTCCTCGAATATTACTCTGAAAGTTGCCTCACATACATACATGTAAAAGTCACTTTACAGTATATTGATGTGTACTTACTAATTTTGTTTGATAACAACAACAACGACAAACCATCATGCCGTTTTACCGTAGGGGTAGGCAGAGAGAATAGAGCGCCACACCATTCTATCCTGGCACACCTCTCTAGCGTCCTCCACATTCATACAGCTAGTCGTACACAAACGTTGATTCATCCGACTTCTAATATGACCATTGGTCATTGACCAACCTTTAAAATTTGATTAATTTGGTCATGCCATGTTTTCCTCGGTATGCCTCGACTCCGTACTCCATTTACATCATTAACATATACTTTCTTAACCATTCTTTCTCCATCCATGCGCTCCATATGTCCGAACCAACGCAGCGATCCTTTCATAATTTTGTTCATAATACCTTCTTCCGCTCTACATCCCTTTCTTATATCAGCATTTGAGATTCTGACGTTTATCGTTCTACCACACATACGTCTTAGGGACCTCATCTCTACCGCATTTATTCTGTTCTCACCCTTCTTCTGCCAGTTCCATGCTTCGCTTCCATACATTAATTTTGTTTGATGACAGTGAATAATTGTGTATGATGTGATTCACCGAGAGATGGCGCTCGAGTCGGTTTTCATGACTGCTATCAATCGTCAGTAGATCATCATGATATTATTTCACTTGTATTCAAGTAAACATTGAAACGTATTTCACTATAAAACGTCTTGTATTTGGAGAAACGTGTTGTTGGATGACATGAATTGATATCGGACTTCAATTATATTAGTTTAAATCAGAGGTTCCCAAACTTTTTTGTGCCGTAGACCCCTGCCGATTTTTTTATATTTTGTGTACACCCCCTGTTTTCTAATTGATTTTTCGAATCGATTGCTAAAAAAAATGGTCGCTGCTGAATTCTACTGGCCCGCAACGATTTTGGTATTCGTATTGCATTTCAATATTCGGCTTCAATTTAGTTGAACCATCTCGTGGAGAGTTAGTTTTTTTTCTGATAATACATCCCACATCCCCTATACGCATGCTCTCTCTCTTTTTTGTTTGAAAATCGTGCTACTTTTTACAACAACACACATTATCGAATGCCGACTGACAGTTGAACATAATATTGCGAGAGGACTGCTAACGTTGCAGTGGTAAAAATTAGAACTAAAACGTTGAGCTATCTTAATTTATTCAACTACCGGCCGCCATTTCATTATCAGCATAGCCGTTCAATTGAAAATGTATTATATATTATGCTTATTTATTTATTCAATAAAGTACAGCGGAGCATAGAAGTGAAATTGAGTAGATTAAATGTGGTCTGGCACCCCCTTGTTGTTGCCGTATTTAAATGTAAGTCCCGGATGGACCGGGGACAGGCCCAGGGAGTGTACGAGCGAGGCTGATAAAAGGGCGCCGCTACGCCCTATAACAGCCTCGGGTATGTGGCGGGAACTTCTATGTTCCTTTAAATAAAAATAGCCGTTCAATTGAGCGGCGTATTTAATTAAGGTGGCGGCGACATATAGACCACTTTGGGAATCACTGTTTTAAATCATATATTCGGTATGCATATTCTCGAATATATCAATAGCAATCGTTGTAGGATGCGCTAGTATTTAATGAAAATCAAAAAAAAAATCCTGTTTTAAATTGTTAACAAAATATATTAATTTCAATTGCGTCCCTCGGGGTATTACCAAACGTGTGTACCATTCGAAATGTTATCTGTAACTTAATTAAATTGATAGTTAATTATCTCACCACTCGCATTCCAGACTCATACGGCGGCATTCCTCTCGCGATTAAACTCGTTTATATTTAAGATTCTAGGAAGAGTTTGAAGTGTGAGGCCATTTGTCTACAGATATTTCAGGAGAGGCGGAGGATCTCCAGCCGCCACTGGTCGCCACTGGTCGCCAGGGAAGCAACTACAATAATTAAAATTAATCTTCTTCTCTTTTCAGTGAAATAAATTTCCCTACAAATTCTGGGAATCTTTCATTTCCGTAGAATAATAATAGCGACAAGTCCGTTATTAATCACACTAAGTAAGGAATTCATTTTGGAGAAATGTAAATGAAAATGAAAGTGATAAAAAGATTTTACTCCTACGTTAATATATTATGATGTGACTGATGTTGGATGTTTAATCGAAAATTAGCGTACAAAACAACTGAACTAACTAAAACTAACCATTTATTGTTTCTTGAACAATGATGTAAAAATCCACGTTAAATTATTAATATACCAGTATAGGTATGAAAAACGATAGTTTTCAAGATTTATTAGAATATTTATGTATGACATGTTTCGCCCTTCTAAGGCATTTTCAAAATGAATGAATCAAAATTACCATTTTGAAAATGCCTTGAAAACTATTGTTTTTCATACATATTAATAAAACTAGCTAACAACCATCACGCCGTCTCTCTAAAGGGGTAGGAAGAAAGAATGGACTGCCACACTTTTCTTTCCTGATATATTTCTCTCGATTCCTCAACATTCATACATCGTGTCATGTACGCGCGTCGATTTCTCTGACTCCTCGCGTGGTCAAAATTCAATATTTGATTTATTTCATCATTTTGAATGTATACAAATAATGAGTCATAAGTCCTGTAAACACCTCGATCACCATATTCTGTAAAAAGATCTTCTGCTTAATGCTTAAATTTCAATCTTCATAGATGGTGCTAGTGTGTAGATTGAAACTAACATCTGAAGTTGGTGTTACAGATTAACATATATATAACTTCCAAAAATGGTGGTCGTAAGAAAGGTGGAATGGGGAATGTTGTATTACATAAAGCGTGCGCTTAACCCAACCAATGACAGGTCGTAAGTCCTGTAAACACCTCGATCACCATATTCTGTTTCCTATTTGCATCTTCGTCTCTATTGAGATACAATTAATCATTGAAAAAAATATTTAACAAAGATTTTCTTGAATAAATAACGTAAGTAATATTAATGAAAAAGGCTGTTTTAGCAAGGCGAAACATCTCGTTCCCATAATCCAATACGACTTCTAGAAAACAAATGTTTTCATTCATATTGAGTAGTAATGAAAATTAAGTTATGAAACATATTTGCTCGTAAACTTGTATTTAACGACAATAGATGGCACTTCTTATTCAAGAAAATTATTATATTATTTTGTTTAACATTAACATTTTATTAAATTAGTTTCATATATCAAATCGTTTTAAAAATAGACATATTTAATAAAATAATATTTCATAAATGAGTAATACGTTAGAATGGTTAGATACCCATTTTCTAAATTGAACTGCCAATGTAATATCTTTTTATACTACGAGTATAAGCACTAAATAGCATAACCAGATGCCTACTCATATAAACGATACTGTTTCTGTGAGCTAAATTTACGCTGAAATGCTAAATGTTTAATAACGTAAACTTCAGCAAACACCATCAGACCTTGGATAGGAGATGAACTCATAATATTACCGTATCAATTGATTCACTACCAAATACAACGTTAAACTAGGAAGCAGCTTGTGCTTAATATCCACGCAGACCAGTAAAACCTAACATTACAATTCCAGATATTTTAGAGCTAACCTTTTTTCTTCTTCTTCTCTCTGTGTCCTGTCAGGTCTCCCTAACGTTGACTATCACCAAGTGATGACCTGGGGAAAAATATTCAGAGTGGTATCCCCTTGCCTTCTCTGGAGGATTTTCTGTCGGGGTTACCTTCCCTTAGCTGAGTATATCCAGTTTTATGGTGCTGGAAGCTCGCCATTCGTCCTCTCTCTATCTGCTATGGCACTAAGTAATATGTGCCACATTGCCCGGGGTTCGCGGGGTCTTTAAAAGACCTCTCGTGGACGCTAGAGAGTTGGACTTGATAGAAGTGTTGCTGTTGTAAATGCAACATGGCGCCTTACGACATTTTGTAGACGCATGCTTTCCAGCAAAACATACCCCATCGTAGCCCTGCTATTTTATTTATTACCTTTTTTATTTGGTTTTATTAGGTTTATGACATGTTTTGTTAATTCACTATTGTTAGTGCAAAGATGTTAAACTATTATGTATCACTTTCGTATGAAATCATAATTTGAGTTGTGGCATTATTAAAACAATGTATTACACCTGTCTACTTTATTTTGTTTTAAAGAACCAACCGATTTCACTACCCCTGGAGTTTCATCAGGGTTACAAAAATAAACCATGTTTGAACCATTTTGTTTTTGTAACCCCGACGAAGCTACAGCTAGAGCGAAACCGGTTGGTTCGATAAAACGTACTTAAGTGGTGTAAAAACAAAGAACATAAATTTTATATTTATTTTTTGATAAAAAGTCATTACGTGGTGGTTGGATATATTTAACACTTCATTAAACACTTTTTGTACTTGGTATACAACCACTTCATTTGTGAGGATGAGGGCCTACCGGTTTCGCTCTATGCGAGCTTCTTCAGGGCTTTACACATACATTTTTTTACATTTTTTTAGTTTAAAGCCCTGAAGAAGCTCGCATAGAGCGAAACCGGTAGGCCCTAATCCTCAAAATAAAGTGGTTGTATATCAAGTACAAAAAGTGTTTAATTAAGTGTTTTATATTCATTTATATTATGTATCAAATACATTTGTTTATAAATCACATTTTAAGAGGTTAAGGGTAGTTTTGTTTTTCATCGTTTATTATTTTGTCTGTGGCACACAAGTCATGTCTCCTCGGATGACATAAGAAAAACTTGCGAAATAGAGAATATCGTTCTGTGGAATAGATCCAGAGGAAGATACTGGAGGGACCATGTCGCCAGAATGGATAGTGTCAGACTCGCATATGAAAACCCACCTCTGACACCGTCGACCTAGAGATGGAGCGACAGCTGGACCTCATCATTCCTTATTAGTGCTTTGGTGAAGCACGTCCAATGTTTGTGGTTTAATAAAACTGTCATTATATTTAATAACAGTGACCTGTTTCGCCTTGCCCTAGCATTATCATGTTCTTGATATCCATATCAAATACTCACCTTATTGAAGCGTAGCATGTCATCCCCACAAAATATAATAAAATATTTAGAAATTAAATATTCAATAAGTAAGTTTTGGGGGGCAGGAAACCAAAAGGACATCTCCAGACTCAAAAGACAACAAATTAAAATAATAAAATTAGCATATAACATTGACTACCTTACCCCAACCATACAAGTTTACAGACAAACAAAACAAATGGACATATCAGACCTGACCAAATATGAGACCTTAAAAATTGTACATAGAGTGACCATGGAAAAGACAACAGACAGCAGCTACAAATTAACTAAAAATTCAGACATACACAGACACTGGATCAGGAACTCCGACAGATACCACTTACCGATTGCACGAACTAAGACAGGACAATCAAGGATATTGAACAATGGGCTGAAACTTTATAATGGACTGCCAAAAGACACAAGGAATCTCACTACAACTCAATATAAAAAATATCTGAAACAATACATAATTAATAGTAAGATCTAAATATGTAACCATATAACGCAATTGTTTTTTTTTAAATGAATTAAATAAAAAATAAAATAAAAAAAAGATCTGTTTCGTTTTAACAATAAATAAATAAATATTTAGTAAAAGTATAAAGGAAAGCTAGTGTTATTTTTAAATCATAAGTATGGGCCAATAAAATGGACATCATCTCTCCTATTTCTATTGCAGTGGAATGATTGTCCGTGAAAATTTTGCGTTTGAGAAATTAGTTCACTTTTTTGTGACATCTAATTATTTTAAATATTTGCTTTCGTCAACGTTTTTAAATTGCTTGTAACGGTTTTTAGTTTTGAAAATGTTATTTTTAATACAATTTTCACCCATGAAAAATCGAAGCTGATGTTCACTTGGCAAAGAAATATAGCGCCAGAAAAATCAATCGTGTTGCAAAATATCGGCCATGTGTTTCTTGTGGCCAGGAATAAAATTAAAATGTATTTTTTGAATCATGAATGATGTTTATTTGTATTATTTTAGTATTTCATAATACCTACGTCATCAATTTCGTCAGATAAGATATGATTTGCACAACGTTACATTTTTCATAAAACTGATTTGGTAAAACACATTATTTGGAATTTCGCTACATAACAACATAAAAACTAGTTGTTAACGTCAATATTATATAACCATTATAACTTCTTCTTAATACAGATCTTACGATCTGTTAAGTCAGGTTATCAAATTTGGTCCTGTGAACTGAAGAGATGAATAAAAGTCCAGCTTTCTATTCATCTCTTTTATTATTATTATTATTATTATTTTGTTGAATCGCCCTTTACATCATGACAGCATGAGCCAAATCGATGTAAAGGGTATTATAGCTATCATTGTGATTCTCGTGACATGTGATAGGTAGCTAATCTATCGCAATTTTATTGTCACGTGAATTCTACACCAGACCAAAGATAGTGTGACAATCACACTGCCCTCGCCGGGAATCGAACCCGGAACCTTCGGGGTGGCAGTCAGAGCTCTTACCACTCTGCCACGAAGGTCGTCGTTCTTCTTCTTCCTCAGCCTATTCCCGTCCACTCCTGGACAAAGGCCTCCTCCATTCGCTTCCATGTCACTCTGTCCTGTGCAGACTGCATCCAGGTTATTCCAACGTGTCTGTTTAGATCATCCTTCCACCGTAGTTGCGATCGCCCTGCACTTCTCTTTGCCGTCTACGGTCTCCAAGTCAGCAGTCTTCTTGTCCCCTTTTTATCTGGGCTTCTGGCTACGTGGCCTGCCCATTGCCATTTTAGAGTCGCCACCCGGTGGATTATGTCAGTGACCTTTGATTTTTCTCTTATACAGATCCCTTACGATCTGTTAAGACAGGATATCAAATTTGGTTCAGTAATAAAAAAGTCCAGTTTTCTATTCATCTCTTCAGTGGTTGTCTATCAACTCTCTGGAGTCTCGTGCATCACGATCTTGGGATTCTTCGCTGGCTCCAGAATTGTTCGTCTTTTTCGTTTTCTTCGTTTTCGTCTTCGTTTTCTTTGTTTTCGTTCGGTTCTCGTTCGTCTTTTTTTTTCGTTTCTCTGCCTACTCCATCTCACTATGGCCTCAATATTCTAGGTTCTGCAAATCTGTTCGCTAGGTATCCTTAGGATAGGTTGCAATGATTTCATTTCTGCTGTTCGAATGAGATGTTTTGTCTATATATTAGGTATTCTATCATACAACGTTTTCCCGCACATTCTTCTTAGTGATCTCGTTTCTACGGCGTTTATCCTGCTTTCATCCTTCTTTTGCCAGCTCCAAGCTTCACTTCCATACATGAGGGTTGGCACTAGAACTCCTTGTGTACTGCCATCTATTGATATATTTCTATTGCAGTAATGACTTTGAGTGCGCCATTTATTTTATTCCCAGCACCAACCCTTCTTTCGATGTCTTTCTCCATTTTTCCATCTCTTGTAAACATGCTTCCCAGATACGTAAATTCGGCAACTTGCTCCAATTTCTCGCCCATCGCACTTATACCAAAAATCGTCATACATTCTTCTTTCTCGAAAACCATCACTTTAGATTTAGACACATTCATCACCAAGTCACTCTTTTTGCGTGCCTCATACATCCTTGACACTAAGACTTGCAAATTTTCTCTACTGTCAGTGATTAACACAGCATCGTCTGCATATAACAAACATATAACAAATGTTCAATCCGTTTAGTTGTGTACGGTGTAGGATATAAATGATAGTTTTCATTTTAAGAGTCAATAAAATATAATATGTAGCCTGGGGTCCCCGTTACATTACTTCATTCTTAAATAAAAGTAAACGTCAGTCCCACATGGACAGGGGACGAGCCTAGAAAGTGCATATGCCAAACTGACAACAGAGCGTCGCTGCTTCCTATAACAGTTTTGGGAGTGTCGCTGCCTATAAGCACTATTCTCAATTATTCGAACTATTTTCCGGATTATTTTAAAATATACGTATAGCTCACTACGTAACTGCATGTTCGGTTTCACGATAAAGCCCGGCCGCACCCACGGAGGCCGCAGAACATCCGCGTCACGCCGTCACGCTATCGGCGAGTAAAACATCAATTTGTAGAAGACTTCCCTTTCTTCCTTCGCTAAAACGTTCGGCGTTTGTGTCTTCTCCCTTCGTCATTACAGTTTTCAGTTTTGGCTTCCGGCCGATGATGGATTGACGTCTGGAAATCTAGGGGTGTAAAAGCCTGTCTAAGTACTGTCTGATACATACAATGTTATGTGAGACTCCCCAATTCGATGCCAATAGATGAATATCTCGCCACAATAAAACGTAATTTGAATAAATTGGATATACCTGAAAGATCTTTATACACATTGGCTTAATGTAGGTATTTATGTATATAATACACTTACGTCTAGACTTAATATTCTGTAAAATAAATTCTAATACCATTGATTCAAATCTTTGGTATTTGTCTTTATTATAAAAATATATACATACTCGTATATACTCGTATATTTAAACAAATTTTTCATGAATTTCATCAATCATTTTTCGTGGTCACTTTTGACAAAAAATTATAATAACTAACTAACTAACTAACTAACCATCACGCCGTCTCTTCGAAGGGGTAGGCAGAAAGAATGGCCTGCCACACTTTTCTTTCTGACATATTTCTCTCGCTTCCTCAACACTCATACATCGTGTCATGCACGCGCGTCGATTTCTCTGACTCCTCACATGGCCGACATTCAAAATTTGATTTATTTGATCGTGCCACGTTTTCCTCGGTCTTCCTCTATTTCTGGTTCCATTTACATCGTTAACATATAATTTTTTTACGATTCTTTCTTCATTCATTCTTTCCATATGTCCAAACCATCTTAATGATCCTTTCATTATTTTGTTCATAACACCATCACTCGCAACGAATTCACTTCTTATATTTTCAATCGACACTCTATCGTACACAGAGTATTCACACATTCGTCTAAGAGATTTCATTTCTACTGCATTTATTCTACTTTCATCCTTCTTTTGCCAGTTCCATGCTTCGCTTCCATACATAAGGGTCGGTAGAAGAACACCATTGTGCACTGCCATTCTAGCTTTTTTGGATGGGTTTTTGTTTGCGATGACAACTTTAAGTGCACCATTCACTTTGTTGCCTGCCCCAACCCTTCTTTCAATATCCCTCTCCACTCGCCCATCTCTTGTAAACATACTACCTAAATACACGAACTCAACCACTTGCTCCAAATTTTCACCATTCACGCTAATGTTGCACACTGTCATGGTTTCATCCTTTTCAAAAATCATTACCTTGGTCTTATTAACATTCATCATCAGATCATTTCGCATGCACACCTCATACATACAATTTACCAGGACTTGTAGTTCATGCTCGTTGTCTGCAAGTAGGACAGCGTCATCCGTATACAAGAGACAGCTTACTAATAATAATTATAATTTTGTCACAATTATAATAATTTGTAATAAATTGTTGTTTACAAAGAAATAAACATTGTTAAATGAATCCGCAACACAAAGTTATGGTGAATGTAGAAGAAAAATAAATATTTATCTTAAGGTTAATTATATTTGCAGTGATAATGCTTGTAACGCTATTTTGAACGATTATTGCAGTAATAAATGCAGGTAACTGGCCATCAATCGATGAAATAATGTTGGCACACCACAGTCAGTATTTATACATGTGACCTCCAGTCGATACGAATTCGGATGAGCTGTACTCGTTATACGTTTACGAGCCTGTATCGTAACTGCTCGTTTTCTTTAACTTTATTACTAACTAACCATTACGGCAATATTGAAAATAGATTTTACGAATTAACTATTGGAAGACATTTCTAATTTATTTAATACACTGTTTTTCTTATAAATTTCAACCCCCCACCATTATCATTACATATATAAGCCTAACAAACATTGATGTAGGTACCAGAAGATTGCAGAGAGCTGCTGAAACTGGTCGAAGTCATAAACCGAAGTGAATTTTAACTTCATAAATATATTTTAAAAGCATTTTTAACTATTTTTTTTTCGTTCAACATTTTGATTGTATACAAATTCCCCATTCCGTCCTTCTTACGACCACCACGTCTGACAAATTTTTGGAAGATGTATATATGCTAGAATTCTACACTTATCTTCACATTTTTTTTTTAGTTCACTCTACACTAGCGTCATCTATTAAGATAGTGTATTTTTTTTTCGTTATTTGCTCAGATGCATGCATGCAAAACATGCATCAGGCCCATAATTACCTACGGACTCGAAGCAAGAGCATACACTGTCAGAACCAAACATCTCTTAAGAGTAACAGAAATGAGAACATGCGACCTATTGTGGGGAGAACCCTTACAGATAGGATGCCCAATGAAAAAATTCGCAAATCCTCCAAAATTTAAGACATAGTGAGATGGAGTAGGCAGAGAAGATGATTCTGGAGGGACCACATAGAGAGAATGGATCCAGCAAGAATTCCTTAGATCGTAATGCACGAGACTCCAGAGGGCCGTCGACCAAAGAGATGGAGAGAAGGCTGGTCGTCTTCATCACAGGAAGAATGTTGATATCCTGCACAATCAGAAGATGTCGTTGCCTAAAACTCATTTATAATAATTCCTGTGCAACAAATAGTACATCTCGCTTGTCTGAAGTCGACTAGCAGAGTTTAAAGTATCTTTACAGACTGAAAAACACATGTTGCTGCAAGTTTTCTTATTAATGGATGCTTAACTGAAGACTTTTTATTATAAAAACTGGTTTAAACGAAAATTTATTTTATTTAATGTTTTAATTTTGTAATAATAACTGTCATTATAATACTCCTTTCTCCTTAAATACCCTTTCTACTTTTAGTCTTCTAAGCTCCCATTCCCAATAATATTTTCAACGCAAATGGTTCTATTATTAATATCTAGGCAAAATATGTCTATTTTTTCCAAATTATAATTTTATATTATCACTTATAATTATTATGCATTATTACTGTTAAAAAATAATTATTCGTTCTTAAGCAATTAGTCTAGGCAAAAAAAAAATTAAATGTATCGTTCCTTTGTATTGCATCGATTTTAAAATGCATATTAATAAGTCTTTCTTTGTTTAGTTTTTTGTTATACATTTACACTTGAAGATGGAGGTCTCCTCCGAAACATGTCGTGATATTTAATATTTAAGTGGAAATTTTTTCAATTACATAATGTATTACAATGGAGTTCCACAATGTTAATGTCTTAACTTTCAATAAACTGTTATTATACGTATCACAATTTATTTTCAAGAGATTGTCGCGACAGCTGTTTCGCCACCCTGTATTGGCTGTTGTTTGTAACACCCGATGATGTCAACATGGGTTGGCGAAACAGCTGTCGCGACAATCTTATAAAAATAAATTGTGATACGTATAGTAAGAATTAAAATATTAATAACAATGTTAAAGTATCATAGCGTTTCTGCCACTTTTGTATTTATTTCGAAAGCGACTGATTTCGCCAGGCTCGCTAGCATCGACAGACTGGTGTGTCTACACTGACGCCACTACTGACACCAGTCTGTCGATGCCAGCGAGCCTGTTGAAACCGGTCGCTGTCGAAATAAAGACAAAAGTGGAAGTAGCTTAAAAAAACATCGTTTTATTTAATTATTATTTAAAATGAGCTTCCGTTAAGAGATTTCAGCAAAATCAGGAGATTTGGTAGTCTATATGAAATGATGTCGATTGCGGGATTAATTATATTATACTATAGAACCCTACCCAATGGCACACCAAACTCATAAACACGTATAGTTAACGTTTGTGAATGTTGGTTAAGTTGTTAGACAAGGGGTAATATTGACATTACACGAAGGTCGCACTGAAACTTAATCTCTACTTAGCAATACAGTACACTCCCGATTTTCCAAAAAAATTCCGTATAATCGAATTCCCGGTTTATCCGTAAAAAAAATTATCTTTTTATTAATGATGTACCGTATAGTTTGATCACCAACCTTATATTGATTCAATAAATATTTAACTGTTGCACCATTTTCCAACTTTTGAATTATTTTGAGTTTTTGTTCAATTGAAAGTACGACTCGTTTGCGTTTATCCATTATACCATAGATATAAACATTATACCATAGACACTTTTTCACAGTAAAATAAAATTACGACTTTAGAGCCACAAACGTATGTTGGCGGTGGCGCCAATGTGAAGAACGCCCAATACCACTGTGACAGAAGCATTATAAGTACTGTGTAGAAATATTTTTTCAATGACTCAAGTGTTCCGAATGATCCGCTTTCCGTTTAACCCGACCCCGGAAAATCGGGAGTGTACTGTACATGTTTAGTTTACCCATCATATCACATTCTTTAAAAGCGTCTTTCCAGAAATTTTCGATCTTGTATCTTATCTAATACAATATTTATATATAATATTTTTTTGAATGTATACATATACTTGTATACGAATACTGGATTTCACCCATTGTGGGTTATCAATTCATGATTTTATAGATGGCGTTAGTATGTAGATTATATATAGAGTAATCTTAAAAAGATTAACATGTATAATCAAAATCTTCATAGATGGCACATTGAAACTGACATGTGAAATCTGGTGTAGGACTTTAACATATATACAACTTCCAAAAATTTGTCAGACATGGTCATAAGAAAGGTGGAATGGGGAATGTTGTAATTACATAAAGCGTGCGCTTCATAAGTCCTGTAAACAACTTGATCAACCATATTCAGTTTCCAATTTGCATCTTCGTCTCTATTGAGATACAATTAATTATAATTAACAGCACGAACATTTGGCTTGCCTATCGAAATTTGTGACATAAAGTGACGTAATTTCTAAGAACATTTTAATAAATAACGGTGCAAACATTAAAGGCTTTCTTATAGAAACTCTCTGGAAATGCTCTTTCTTACTTTGACTATCGACGACTCAGCGAGCACCCTCTCCTTGTTAGTACTTTTTATACTAAAATAGTAGCTATAATTCTTAAGTATTAAGATGGTTAAGACACATGAAAAATAATGAATGAAAAAATAGTGGTCAAAACGGAACTAGAAAAAGACGAAAGCCGACGAAAACGTGGCACGATCAAATCAATCACATATTAAATGTCGGCCACGTGAGGAGTCAGAGAAATCAACGTACGTGCATGACACGATGAATGAATGTTGAGAAATCGAGAGAAGTATGTCAGAAAATAAAAGTGTGGTGGTCCATTATTTCTAATCCTTAAGGGAGACGGCGTGATGATTGGTTAGTTAGATAGTTAGCTAATTATTTAATATGATTAAAAACGTCTATTTTTTAGAAGTTGTATTATATTTTAAGAGAATTACGCCTTTCGTCCTGCTAAGGCATTATCAAATGACGACCTTCGTGGCAGAGTGGTTACGAGCTCTGACTTCCATGCCGAAGGTCCTGGGTTCGATTCCCGGCGATGGCAGTGTGATTGTCACACTGTGTTTGTTCTGGTGTAGAATTCACGTGACAATAAAATGGCGATATATTGGCTACCTATCACATGTCACGAGAATCAATATAATAGCTAAAAAATAAAAATTGTATACAGTAATTGGGTCCAAAAACGACCTGTTGGGTACATAAAAAAAAAATAAAAAAATGCCTTTACGGGGAGAAACATGTAATTCTCATAAAATATTTAAAAAAACTTCTAATATGGAATTTTACGTCATTGTTGACACAATATAATGTTAACAGCTAATTCACATTGACCTTCGTCATGGCCCTTACCATATACGTAAAGTGAAACAATAAGCTTCAAGTTGAGCCAGCCTCGAGATAAAGGGCCTAAGACTCACCTCACTTACTCGACCTCGATCTTTCGCTTCGTTTCGCTAAAAGGAACAGGAATGGCGACTTGAGTAGTAAGATTCAATGGTTTCTGACACAAGTGTATTAAATAAAATAAAAATAGTCAATATATTTTTTAGTATTGCATACCATTTATCTCTGCTCTAGTTTCTGGTGATACTTTTTAACTAACTAACTAACTAACCGTCACGCCATTTCCCCGGAGGGGTAGGCAGAGAGGATGGATCGCCACAATGCTCTGTCCTGGCATACCTCTCGGGCTTCCTCTACATTCGTACATCGTACCATGCAACAGAGATGCTTTTTAATTATTTTCAGTTGAGCCTTGATTTGATTCAACAAATTAATATGATAAACAGTCTTTAAAGATGTTTCAAATCATTTGAAATGTTTCTATGGTTTTATGACCTAATATATTTATCTGGAAATTACCTAATGTATTATTTATCTATTTAGTCCTGGTGAATTGTATGTATGAGGTATGCATGCGAAATGATCTGATGATGAATGTTAATAAGTCCAAGGTAATGATTTTTGAAAAGGAAGAAACCATGACAGTCTGCAACATTAGCGTGAATGGTGAAAATTTGGAGCAAGTAGTTGAGTTCGTGTATTTAGGTAGTATATTTACAAGAGATGGCCGAGTGGAGAGGGATATTGAAAGAAGGGTTGGGGCAGGCAACAAAGTGAATGGTGCACTTAAAGTTGTCATCGCAAACAAAAACCTATCCAAAAAGCTAGAATGGCAGTGCACAATGGTGTTCTTCTACCGACCCTTATGTATGGAAGCGAAGCATGGAACTGGCAAAAGAAGAGAATAAATGCAGTAGAAATGAGATCTCTTAGACGAATGTGTGGATACTCTGTGTATGATAGAGTGTCGAATGAAAATATAAGAAGTGAATGCGGTGCGAATGATGGTGTCATGAACAAAATAATGAAAGGATCATTAAGATGGTTTGGACATATGGAAAGAATGAATGAAGAAAGAATGGTAAAAAAATTATATGTTAATGATGTAAATGGAACCAGATATAGAGGAAGACCGAGGAAAACGTGGCACGATCAAATAAATCAAATATTGAATGTCGGCCATGTGAGGAGTCAGAGAAATCGACGCGCGTGCATGACACGATATATGAATGTTGAGGAAGCGAGAGAAATATGTCAGGAAAGAAAAGTGTGGCAGTCTATTCTTTCTGCCTACCCCTTCGGGGAGACGGCGTGATGGTTAGTTAGTTAGTTAGTTTATATTTAATGTAGATTATTGCATTGTTATTCTTTTGATGAAGCAAAATATCCGCTATATATTTTTACTAATAATATTATAACCTGGTGCTATTGCATGCTGTGCTTTGAACTGACCATGTATCGTATTTTTGTTTATTTATCATACTTTCAACCATCTAACCATCACACCGTTTCCCCGGAGGGGTAAGCAGAAAGAATGGACCGTCACTTTGTTCTATCCTGACGTATTTCTCCCGCTTCTTTTACATTCATATATCGTGGCATGCACGCATGTTGATTTCTCCGAATCCTTACTTGTCTGGCATTTCCGACCTTCCTATATTTCTAGTTCCATTCGCGTCGATTACATATACTTTCTTCAACACTCTGTATTCATTCATTATTTCCATGTGTCCAAACAATCTTAACGGCCCTTTCATTATTTTGTTCATAACACTTTCATTCGCACCGCATTCACTTCTTATATTTCCATTTGATACTCTATTATATGCAGATTTACCACAGATTCGTATAAGGGATCTAATTTTTGCTACATTTATTCTATTTTCATTCATCTTTTGCAAGCTCCATGATTCATTCCCATACACTAGAGTTCGGCACAAGAATACCAAGCAAAAAAGCTGAGATGGTTTATTTATATATAGTTGTTAACATGCAAGATTTCATGTTGCTTAGACCGGAAATTTTTGGACCTTGCTTCGTAATTGTCATTTATGCGTATGTCGCTCGGAATAAAGGTGTAACCTAGTTTGCGGGACACTCGCTAAGGCCGTTCCCATCAAAAGATCCATAATATAAAGCAGGGTAGGGCACTTTACACGGGCCTCGGGACGCCATTGTCTGTCACAGGTCACAGGATGGAGTTTCTATGGCAAACAACTTGATGGATGGGCCGGCCAGTTGACTTGACTTTACCCTTCTTTATTGACACTATAAAGAAATAACTTATTGTTCCCTTCGCACCTTTTATCGTAATAAAAGTATCATGTTGTGTGTCGACGTCATGCAATTCGGGTTAAGTATATTTTGACTGTAATGCAGACAAGTGCGACGACCTTCGTGGCAGAGTGGTTACGAGCTCTGACTTCCATGTTGAAGGTCCTGGGTTCCCGGCGATGGCAGTGTGATTGTCACACTGTCTTTGGTCTGGTGTAGAATTCACGTGACAATTAAATGGCGATAGATTGGCTACCTATCACATGTCACGAGAATCAATGTAATAATAGCTAAAAAATAAAAATTGCACACAGTAATTGGGTCCAAACGACCTGTTGTGCACTTAAAAAAAAAAAAAAGTATGCAAACTCGAAAGAGCCAAATATAAATATCAGAACTACAAAATAAACCGTTTTCTTTTAAAAGCCAAATATCTTCTTATGAACATTAGTTGGCTTACGAACATAATAATTTTATGGAATATATATATTTTGGATGGCCGAACGGATAGTGACGTCGAAAGAAGGGTTGGTGCGGGTAATAAAGTGAATGGAGATTTCAAAATAGGTATTGGAAACAAGAAATTATCAATGAAAGCGAAAACGGCCGTCCCAACTCTAATGTATCGAAGCGAAGCATGGAACTGGCAGAAGAAGGATGAGAGCAGCATAAATGCGGTAGAGATTTAGGTCCCTAAGACGTGTGGTAGAACGATATACGACAGAATCTCGCTTAAGAACGAGAGAAAGGATCGCTGCGTTGGGTCGGACATATGGAGCGCATGGATAGAGAAAGAATGTATACTTTAATGATGTAAATGGAGTACGGAGTCGAGGCAGACCGAGGAAAACATGGCATGACCAAATTAATCAAATTTTAAGAGTTGGTCATGCTAGAAGTCGGAAGAATCAACTGCACTCAAAGTCATTACCCCAAATAGAAATATATCGACTGAACCAAATATGGCAGTGCACAATGGAGTTCTAGTCCCGACCCTTATGATTGGAAGTGAAGCTTGGAGTTGGCAGAAGAAGGATAAAGTAGGATAAATGCCGTAGAAATGAGGTCACCAAGAAGAATGTGCGGAAAAACAATGATGATAGAATTCTAATGATGAAGTAAGAAAGGAATGTAAGGCGGATGAATGCGTGATAAATAAAATTAAGAAAGGGTCACTAAGATGGTTTGGACATATGGAACGAATGGATTAGGGAAGAATGGTTAAAAAGATATATCTGCATGTAATCAAGATGCAAGTAGTGTGAATGGGAAAAGAAGTCGAGGAAGGCCAAGGAAGACATGGCATGACCGAATTAATCAATTACTGAAAGTAGGAACATTCGACGGGCGTGCATGTCACGATGTGTAAATGTAGAAGAGTCGCGAGAATTATGCCATCCATCCTCTCTGCCTACCCCTCCGGGGAAACGGCGAGATGGTTAGTTAGTTCAAGCATTACAAAAAACTACAAACGGTATTCTCAAAAATAGTATAATAAACATTTGTGATATTATAACAGCGTTGTAAATTTAACAGTTAATAATATTGAGTATTATTTTTTGGATTATTATTATTTTCCTTTTTTTTAAAACCAAATTGGGTTATATGGCTACATTTTTAGATCTTACTATTATATTAATTATGTATTGTTTCAGATATTTTTTATATTGAGTTGTATTGAGATTCCTTGTGTCTTTTGGTAGTTCGTTGTAAACTTTAAGTCCATTGTTCAATATCCTTGATTGTCCTGTCTTAGTTCGTGCAATCGGTAAGTCATATCTGTCACAGTTCCTGGTCCAGTGTCTGTGTATGTCTGAATTTTTAGTTAATTTGTAGCTGCTGTCTATTGTCTTTTCCATGGTCAAATTATTATATAATTCATTATTATATAATTTTATACTTTTTTATAATATTGTATAAAAAGTGCTTTTGACGTTTGGCGTGTTGTGCACACTGTCTTTGTTGTATAAAATGTGACATCGTAGTCTCAACCAATTAATAACAAAAAATTTCAATCAGTGTCGAGTCAGTATGCACAGTCGATCGTGTCTAATATTATCTTTGGCGATTTGCCGTAGTAAAGGAGTGTTTATAGGATGATTGAATGAATAAGCAATCAGCTCGTAAGGGCCATTGGCTAAATCTGGTCCCGTTTAAACAATCACGGAGCTCTCCCCACAAAGTGGATTGGACACTCGCGTGACGGCGCTCGTAACCGCGGCGGCCTTCACCCGAGAGTAGGGATGTGCGATCCGCTCACGAGTTAACTCAAAGAGTCGACTCACTTTGGTGGGCGAGTGACCGATGATTCATAAAAAAAATTGGGGAATCATAAATTATTGCAAAAGAGTCGACTCTTTTTAGTGAGCTCTTTAAGTGATCTGAGCTGAACGATTCCGCTCAGCAAAGTGAGCTGACTCTTCAAGACTCTTAATAATTCATGGTTCACCATTCAGTCGTTCGTTAAAAAAATCGTTTGTTGGAAAATTGGGGGACGGAAATCGTTGGAGACCCTTTTTTTTTAGGTCGATGAGCAATAATTTCCAACTTTGCAGAAATTCATTTTTAACAAACGACTCAAAATGGTGAACCATGAATTATTAAAAAGAGTCAGCTCACTTTGCTGAGCGGAAACGTTCAGCTCTGATCCCTTAAGTGATTCATTTTGCCCATCCCTACCCGATAGATGTTCAAATTAGGAAAACTTTGTTGTGTGCCTACCCGATCTACTTCGGGTAGGTTCTCGCACATAACAACAATTAGGTACCATGCGGTACCCTGTCTAATAGGCAATCTACAATCATAATATTTTATTGACTTACGGCGCTAACACTGGAATTCCATTTTTTAATAAATTAAAACACTATTTTACATATTATTTAAGATTTAACCCTTGGCTACTAGAATGTTATTCAAAACATCAGCTAAAAATCTTATCTTATGTAATTAATTTTGAAAAAAATTCGCGAGGTACTTTGGGTAGGTACTCATACATAACAACAATTAGGTACCATGCGGTATCCTGTGTCTTGCCTATAAGGTTTGTTATTCAAAATATCACCTTAAAATCCTATCATATGTAATTAATTAAAAAAATAATATAAAAATCGGGCCGAACGTGCACTATCTCTTTCTCTTACTTGCTTGTACGAGCGTGCGAGCGAGATCTACTACTTGTCGCAAATAATGTATTTAAATTCGGTTTATTTTTTGATCATCTTTAAGTCAACGACGATCGTCGTTAGAATTCGAATGGTTAACCACTGCTTTATGCACCTTCGAATATATTTTTTTCGGAGGTTTTCAAACACCCTTTTACCTTCGTAAGAACGATATATGGTAAAACATATTCAAATTAAAATCTAAAATAATAAAAGGGACAATGAATTGAGTTAATCATATTTATACTCGTACTATGGAGAATCCTTCTATAAATTATGAAGTATTTAACCATTACATTTTGTAACGAGTATCCACTATACGAGTATAGGTACCTACCTACAATTTACAGCAATTAATAATTACATACTAACTAACTAACTAACTAACCATCACACCGTCTCCCCGGAGGGATAGGCAGAATGAATGGACCTCCACACTGTTCTGTCCTGACATACTTCTCTCGCTTCCTCTACATTCATACATCTTGTCATGCACGCACGTCGATTTCTCCGACTCCTCACGTGACCGACATTTAATATAATGATTTGATCGTGCCTTGTTTTCCTCGGCCTTCCTCTATTTCTAGCTCCGTTCACGTCGTTTACATATATGTTACCTTCTTCACCATTCTGTCTTCATTCATTCTTTCCATGTGTCCAAACCATCTTAACGACCTTTTCATTATTTTGTTCATAACACTTTCATTCGCACTGCATTCACTTCTTATATTTGCATTTGACACTATCATATACAGATTTACCTCACAATCCTCTTAGTGATCTCATTTCTACTGCATTTATTTCACTTTCATCCTTCTTATGCCAGTTCCATGCTTCACTTCCATACATAACGGTCGGCACAAGAACAACATTATGCACTGCCATCTTAGCTTTTTTGGATAGGCTTAATGTAATAAGGAGGTTGCTGGAACTTTTGAGTTAATATGTTTCAATAATTTGAAAGCAACCTCCTTATTACATTACGTTTGTATAATACATCAACTATTGAAAGAGCATCCTCATGTTTACCTGTCAATTAAGTGGAAAAAAATTTAGTATAATACTAATTTCCGAATATCGCACAACAGCATCACACGGTCCACAACTAGACCCTACTTAAATATAGGTATTTATTATTTTTAAGATTGGTCGTTCAAAAATAATCTACTCAAAATCAATACAATTACATATATGGCGAGCATATACGAGTATACACTTTTTCTATTTCAAAAGGTGACAATAATATATCAAAATAAATTATCCCATTCACAAAACATTAAATATTGATTGCGTTATCTATAAAACTCGAGGTTAAACTAAATTATCTTCAATATATGCAACAACACTGCAGTCTGCATGCTATGCAGTCGTAGAGCGCAGCAGAAAATGGCGGCTGTCATGAGTCACACTATGCCCCACACGGTTATCGCGCCGCGCCGCGCATCGCTGCCGCGCTCTCACCTCTTCTCAGCTTTGGTCTCCTGGTACCCGTCCACAGTCGGCCGCTTCGGCGCACGCGGCCGGGAGGCATGGCTAACCGCCGCGCCGGCACTCGTTCTCCCTTTCCCACCCTTCGCTTCTCCCTCTCACAATAAATTTTAAAAGTTGGATTGGAATGTCGAGCATCTTCCGCCGCCTCATGCTGCCCTAGTAGCTTAAATTCAGTCAAGTCCTTACCCTTTCAAGACTTTCAATATTCCGTCTGGTATGCACATTCTTTCACTTTCCCTTTTTCATACTTGAAATATTTTTCAACCCTCGCTCGTGCAACAAAGCTACGTGGATTCGACTATAGATGTCTCTATTGTGGAGCATTACTAACTAAAGTTGCTTGAATGTGTCGATACAAATGATTGTTACACGTATTAAAATTTCATAAATATTTTCAAATTTATCGTATTTATTAAAACTTGTATATATTGTTATCATTTGATAGTAATACACATAATATATTTTATTCAATGCAGTAAAAACAGTCTAAAATGTAAATTTTGTAGGAATATAATAAACTAGATAATAAAACAAATAGAACATTTAGTGTAAGAAATTCTGCCACACATTAATTTAATTGATGGAATGAAAAAAGAAGACACCCGTTTGCTGTATTAGTTTCATTTTATCTATCCACTATCCACTCGAATTTGCTGTGTGCCGCTGCGCATCGCGCATGTGCATTGCGAGGCGAACATTAACCTCCGCCGGTCTCTGTGCTCCTGGTAAAAACGCGATGTTGTTACCATAACGACTCCCACGCGCGCGCTTTGGTTTAACTGGCGACCGCATGTTCCGTAACTCTGCTGGCTTTCTGCTCTCCTGATACTCGGCCGAGGCTGATTTCCAATAACGCAACACAATGTTTTTTTTTACCACCCGAAACTACCGGAGCACGGGCGAAGTTCGTACCGCCAGGCTCGAAATATTGTATCCCTGCTCGTGTCTGCTATCCTGGGTTCTCTGTGGTCTAATTACGCATATCATTATCGGAAATGAGAATACATCCGTCCCCATGGAGGAGGAGAATGTGCTTCTTCGTCGATTGTTCCCTACAAAATTTATCTCAGACATAAAATTGATAAAATACAGCTTTGTTTTTAGAAAGGTTTTTGAATTCATAGGTAATATGTTTATTTTTTTATGTACTAGGTATACTAATGTGATTATAAAAAATTCATTCATGCTTTCCTGGTAAAATTTGATAACAAGGTGGTTGGGTTGGTCTGTCGTATACTAAAATGAACTGACTGAACTGGTTTATTTATTAAGGTATAATCAATATAAAATTAACAATGGCATTTTAATGTTATTTATTATTTTTTAATTTTTTAAATACTATCCGTTAAAAATACGTATACGTAAAATAAATATATGAACTTCGAAACATATTTTGTATGGCAACGAGAGAAATTGTGGAAAATTTTGGCCGTGACAGTTTCACAGCCTGCTCGTTCATTCATTCATAAGGACATCGAGTATGTCCCGGGACGATGCGCCTGCGGTGCATGCGCTTCAGCGATATCGAAGTTCATTCAACTTTACCTGGGTACGAGCGAATTACGCCGGTCGGGAATGTATCGGGATATTGATTTCCGGTCACAATTTCTCCTTACACATTCTGTTACCCTGGCAGTTTCCGAACGGTTTGCCATCATCGACAATCGCCGATAGCCTCCCAATAACTTCGATTTCGTAACGTTGTCGTAGTGTATAAACGTATTTTGCGTACGAGTGTATTTATGGAATGGTTACCAGACCAAAAATAATTATTTCGCATACTTATTTTATAAAAATTGTCCAATATATTTTACAATTGTTTTACTTAAAAATATATATTTAACTACATATATACATGAATAGTTTAAAACATAATATGTTACCCAATAAATATTTTTAAAAACAATTAAAAACCCTGAAAAATTACTACTCATTTATCAATACCATTTTTTTCGCATTGTTAAAAGATTGAAAGATATATTAAATATCATTCTTTGAAAATAAAAACAACATTTTTATTTTATTTACTATCAATAAAATAAATTTAACCTGACAATACCGATATGGTCTTCATCAGCATAAGAAATCAGTTAAATTTCATACATCCGTAAAAGAGCAAAGCAAGTTAGTGAAATGATTCAGCTCTCTTCATAGAAGAACGATACTTTTTTACATAGTGGTAATAAAGTCGCTGCCATACATGATTATTTGGAGCTTGTTCCTACATTGGACTGCATAGGCAGAGGGGGACTGGGAATGGGGAACAGGGAACAGGGGAGATGCGCGACACCGGATATTGATTTTTATTGCAGTTCAAAGTGTACCACATCATTTCTATTTTCTGCTTTCCTGTTAACAGACGTCGCTATTTCCGGTTATTCCGACGCCCACGTGGAACGTGTCCCTGACCCTTAGCTACTAGTAAATGAATGTACCACTCTTTCTACTGAAATTTTATATATTCGGAAAATTATCCTATTCCCATGAATTGTTCATAACATCACTTGAATTACTTTTATCTATGTACATATAAAGACATTCATATTTTTCAGAAAGGTTCAACTTTAGAACATATATTACCGGAAGGAGAAAAGTAGTAAGAAGGAAAAAAGGAGTAGGTAGAAATAATGGAACGCCACACTGGATTTCTCTTCATTCATACATCGTGCCATACACGCGCGTCGTTTTCCACGACTCCTCACGTGGCCGACATTCAATATTGAATTTAATTAATATATTATAAGAATAATTATTTTTCATAGAACTCAAAATTTACAGTTACAATTTATTTTTAAGTAACTAACACTCATTATGTTATTTTATAACTATTGAAAGAGAATAAATAATTAAAACAAAAAATGATTTATACAAAATGTCGTTATTATTATATATTTAGTGTGCTTCCACTTGTATTTATCGTCGACCGGTTTCGGCAGCTTGCTGCCATCTTCTGGAATCTTCTCACCTTTTTCTCACCACTGACGAAACCGATCGACGATAAACACAAGTGGACGCACACGGAATATATAATAATAAATAAATTTTGAATCAATATTTTTTTGTTTTCATTATTTAAAACGAACTTCTACCTAGAAATTTCAATTAAAAAAATAAATTATCTAAAAGAATAATAATCTAAGTTGAGCTTTATACGTACATGTATTACTGTACGATATTTCATTCGGTTTATTATTCTCGACACCCACACAGAGTATAAAGCTTGTAAAGACACATACACAGACACATCCTAAAATCCCAGCGCTGACGTCGCGACGCTAGACGCCGATTTTCAACCCTGCTTACTCTGCTCTCCTGGTGGAGTATAACGCTTTCTTTGTTCGTTGATACCGTCGTTACTAACGAATCGCGCAGCACCGCCACCACCCACCCGAAGGGAGGGATTCGTTAGGGAGTTAGGGGATGTAGAAAGTTCCACCCCCAGAGTAACGTATTCCACCTCCTAAGATATCTCAACTCCTGGTAACATTCGAAGCTTTTCCGTTAACTTTCACTAGCCCAGAAGGAAAACTTGATACTCAAGAAAGGCTTTTCTTGGGGTGGGAGGTAAACGCGTCACCCTAGGTGACGGCCCCAAAGAAAATCCCGTCGATCGGAGGTGGATATTTTGTGGAATTTATATTTTCTTGCCCTCGGTGTATTGCGTTTGGTTAACGTTAGAGAAATTATTTTGATGAAAAAAAATTACTTTTATTGCCACACTGATCTTAAGGAGTTCTTTAGTTATTTATAATATTACTTGGATTTGTTTATTAAATTTATCATTTAAAAAATAGTACAACTGTGTATGCTGTTTAACTAAAATTCAGATTTTATTTTTCATTTCTAAGTCTTTCATTGATTCATAAATTTATCTCTATCCTTTTTTTAACTAATTAGCATGCAGAAGAATATCAAATATTCTGGAATATATTACAATTAGTATTATTTATGTTTTTTTTATAATAACAAATCTGTAAATCAAATGTTCTCGATATAAAATATCTACAGAAATAAGTTTAATTACTTTGAATTTCATTTGTCTTTTATATAAAACTTTTTTAAAAATTAAATTAAATATCAGACATGTTTCGGACAACCAGTCGTTCCTCAGTGATATTATAAAGATACATATTTAAAATATTATAAAATTGTTTACAAATATGATAAGTTTTAACTCACTATTATTTTTACTATTATTATAAGTTTGGACATTTAGAGATTCTTTTTTAAGGATTTCGGCACATTTATAATGAAATATTTTAGTTTTTTTTAACTAGAGCTGACTCTACGTCTACTGAAAAGTTTTCAATTGCTCAGGGAATATTTTTATTTGAATAATTTAAATTAGATTTAAGTCCTTTAGAAAGAAGTTCTAATTCTATAAATTTATGGGTCGTCAAATTTAGAACTCTATTTAAAAAATGTTGTGTTTGAGGTTTTTTATACAATTTAGAAACACTGACTGTATAAATTTCTTTTATATTCACTATTACTTTAGGTTGTGAATTCACATTTGAAAAACTTTGTATTTAACAACACTTTTTTATACTTTTCATAAATATTTCGAATTTATTATTCTCTGTAACATAATTCTTATTCAAGGATTGGGTATTATTATTACATATTGCATCTTATGCGGTGCGTATTTATTCCGAATAAGCGATATAACGTTCGCTTTCCACTTGTAGTGATAGCCGTCAAGACTTGCGCCGACCCTATACTTTTTCATCGTAAGGAACTTGAGCCGAAGGCGAATGCACCACACAACGTGGCGGGCTCAGACCGCTGCGCTCGTTCTGTTCTCCTGGTAACTAAAGTCATTGAGAGTGACACGTCCATTCTTCATCTTTGATGAGGCATTCGTTCATTTACACATTTTCAGTAGGTAGGTGATTAAGTTGTCTTGGAAGACGTTTGCGCGTCGCTGAATTCACCTATGACATGACACGTGCCAAAAGAAGATCCGTTTTTAACCCTTTGGGTATCTCACGTCCCCGTAAGGTATTAGAAGAACATAAGTTTAGGAGGGTATTCGGGATTTTTTCAAGGATTGCACAGCTGTGGTACAAAGCACGACTGTGGTATTTATTCCGCCCGAGGGCTTAGTGAAGGGCTATTTTGTATTATGTTTATTTATAGATGAACATGTTGCACCAGGGCAGCAAGAGAGTCGAAGAGATGTGAAGGGCTACTAGCAAGGGCCCCCGTCATAAACTTCGGTAAGGGGCGTGTCTTCAGAACGATGGAAGGGGGACCGAGGGCAGCAGAGCATGCAGGCAATAAATCATGCCGCTAAATGAAGGCTCCCAAGGGTGCACTACTTCCATCAAAAGTATCAGAAACATATAAAAGGGAAGAGCTCTTTTTACAGAAATATTTTCAAAATAAATCGACAGAAATATTTTCAAAAGTAATCGTATTTTGGTAGACTACTCGTATATCAATTACATACATACATTTAGAAATTTTAAAATATCAAAAATAGAAAACATTTGTCAGCTTTTAATATTGCCCGTTTAACATAAAAAATATGTAGATTTTAAAAATTAAGTACCACTTCAAGGTCGTTTTACAATACACAGTTAATAAAATAAACAGGTATTCAAGTTAATATTGAAGGCTTGTAAAATATTGTATTTCAAAGCACCGAACGTTTTTATCTACAACATTTCAAGCTACGCGGCTAATGTGCTCGCAAATAATTGCCTGTTCAAATACCTGGAGTCCTGATATTATTCAGATCTTAATAGACCCTCCTAGACGCTTCTGCGCTCTCTCATTTGATTTCAATAGTGAAAATGCTTCAATGACCCAACAAAATTAATCCAATTATTATAATTTTCGTATAAATAAAAAGTTTACTTAAATATCCTACTGCTAATTCTGTAGAAATATTAATTTATTCAAGAAATAATATTTGGGGGTCTTGTTAATCTATTGGTATTATGAACGTTAGTTTCCATATGCGCTGTACTCCGGGTAGAGTGTGCACACTGGAGCGACCTCGCCTTCATATCGTGGTATACGGCGCCACATGTCCATAATAATTATCTGTTTCATCCTTTTGCTGCCCTGGTATATTTTGACGTCACCTGATGTTCCTCTCATGTTTTATTGGTCCACGCCCCTTTTATATAAAAATGATCACTTTTTTAAAGTTAAGGCGTTAACACTATGGAATTCCATTGTTAAAACTTTGGAATTAAAAAACAACGCTGTTTATGGACGTGAACGAACATAAAAAGCGTTATTTATTGTTTCTTGAATATATTAGATAATTAATATAAATGAAAATTTCTGTCTTTTAAGGAGTTTTATTAAGTTTTTTTTATGGAATGACATGTTTCGCCCTTCTACAACGTGTCTTTCCATAAAAAAAAAAAAAAACTCCTGGAACCCTTATGGTGATTACATGACAGAAATGGCGCTTTTTGAAGTTAGCATTATCATTATTATTATTATCAAATACGACATTTTATAATATCACAAAATTTGTTTTTTTGAATGTATACAAATACTTGTAGAAAAATACTGGATTTTACCAATTGCGGGTTCATTTTTAAGGATTAATTTTATCAGATACAATTAATCCTTAATCACAAAATTTCCATAAAACACAAGTTTTTCTAAATATTGGATAAATACAATAACTACTTTTTTGTGGATGTTGGACGATCGAAGTGTGCGCGCGAGATGCCTATTAATTGGTGGCAGTGAGGTTCGCAACCCATTATACAGCGTCTCCCGCGGGGCGAAAAGAGAAGGATGGAGTGCCGCATCGGTTAAAATGTGGCAGTCCATTCTTTTTGCCTACCCTTTCGGGGAGACGGCGTGATGGTTAGTTAGTTTTTTACAATAACTAATTTGGCGTTTTTTTATTTTTAAATACAATTTTTCATTAAAAGCATTGAAATAAGAAGTGTGTTTTTATTATTTATTTAATACAGATCTACTAATGTGGTAGTATAATTGACAATGATCATATATGTTATATTATTTTTTTTTTTAGATACTATTAATTATTCCCTAATGTGGACGTGCATATAATGTGAATATAATGCATACGAGTATAATGTCACAATTTAGATAATCTAAATAAATTAAATCCAATTAAAACCACTAAACAATCGTGTTTACTATTATAAATGAATAATGGAGTTTTACAAAACTAATACCTCAACCTTCAATAATGAATAAACTTTTTCAACATTTATCATCAAATAGTTACATTTCATTGCAACTGATTTATTAATTATGATTATTACTATACAAATCGAATACATTCACCATAGATTCAATTCATTTCACAAATGAGGAACATGAAAAAAATCACAAAATAAATAAAACTAAATTTATCTTGTTAAAGGAAGGTTTAGATATTATTAAACATCGCACATCAGAAGGAATTGTTCGCAATCACCGCGAGAATAAAAATACAAAAGATTTAGGAATCTTTAGGAACAATGGCCGCGTTCCCTTCTCTCTTTTACTCACACGATTCCCCTAAACCCCGAACGGTTTAACGCTACCCTACAACCGGCTTCGTTTTCTGCGGTCCTGGTATTTGTTGTTTACTTCTTCCATTGTTCTCGGTCGGTCAGTTTTTGGCTCCTCTCGGAACGGGAAAAATTCTGTAGCCCGCCCTTTGTTCAGAGCTCTCCTCGCGCGTTATGTTTGTCTGGTATAAAAAGGGGGCATTCTATTGTTCTCACGCACACGCATTTTTTTATTCAATTATTTCATGTACTTACGCAACTGGCGTATCCCTTCTCTCCCCTCTCTTTCGTTCTCCCTCTCAGCCTTTCTCCCTCTAACAGGATTCGGGACCGGTTACATCTTGTAACGTATTAACCCTCTACATTGTATGCTCTCCTGGTAGTAAAATCAGTTTTGTTACAACATGGATCCCACGCCTTCTTTCCTTAATGTTTTTACGCCCCCTTTGAAAAATCGCCGTAAATAAAAAAAACGTTAAGAAAAAATATCTTCCAATAAATAACCTTGTCAAGATCATTCTGTATTTGAAAGAATGCTATGCTAAGAAAACAGATTTTTTACAACAATTTAGTAACAAAGTTACAATAAAATTATTCAATATTACACACGAAAAACTCTCCCTGATAAATATGAAGCCCTGGGAATTTTGACCCAGTGAAAATGATATCAAGGACTCTCTCCTCTTTGTAGGTCGACCCCTAGTCCTGTGAAGGTTGTTAGGCAGGCGTCCTTTGTAGAACCAATATTATACCTCCTTATGATATCCTAATACTAAACAGGATATTTCATCCCTTTGGGAATGCCTGCGAATCCTACAGGACGTCGTACGTAAGACATTTCAATTCTGAACAAAATTTATTGTCAAATTTATATATAGGCTTTTAGAATAGAAATCGATTGCATATTTTTAAATAAAATATGTTTTTTCTGATGTATAATGTAAAATGCGTCTACTACGATAAATAATTGAATTTTAATTTAATTACGAAAATGTGTAAAATATGTCAAATGTGTACCCTGTTTACGAATTAAAAATATTAATTGGAAATTTATTATAATAATAAGAATGATTTTTTTTATTTTTCTTGCGTCAAAATGTATTCAGGAAAATATATTAATGTAAAAATGTATTTTTATATCTTGTTCGTTGGCCTCCGAAGCCGATCTCTCGTCCTTACTCCGCGCGAGTCCTTTTAACCTCCTTGATTCTTTGCAATCCTGGTATCATTTCTACGTCATCTCGAGAATTTCTCACGCCCATTAGACAACCCTTTTCCTCGGAATTTTTACGATATGATCTCGTTCCCGATTCCCACGGCTCGCTGGATGGCAGGTAGCGGCAGCCATCTTCCCAGATCATGAATTCCTGCTACACATTCATGTCACTTCAAACAAAATTCTCCCAGCGAGGGCCCCAAGCCCCTAAGGGCAAGGGACCTTTTTGTTTTTTCATTGGATTTTTTTGTCCAAGTTTTTAACGGTTTTTCGTTTTTTTTATCATAAACTTGTGTTTTTTCACGCAATGTGTTTTTACAATAAAATATGTATTTATTTAATTCTATGATATTTTGAAGACGTTTTTTTATTCAAATAATAATTTAAAAAAATATGTGTATATTGGACCAAAAAAAAACTAATATTCATGCTTGTCAATGTTTAAATTTACAAGCAAAATACGAGTACATAACAATAAAAAAAATATGTTGAATATATTAAAATTAATTAAATAATACATAATTCAGGTTTTCTTAAAATCCAGACAAGCCCTTTTAGTTTAAGGCAATATTATGAAAAGGGGTTCAGTGTCACATTATTCGAAATGGATCAGAAAACATTGAAATTTCCAGTTTGTCTACGTGCCCTGTATTTCGAAGGGTGCTTTTATCGGTTATCCTTGCATTAAGCTCGTTTTCTGCGGGCAGCCTTCCAAAATTTGTACGTGGTGCTATATTTATTAATCTTTACTTATAATGTTATTATAATACGCCGTGAAACAATCGTAATATGTTTGTTTATTTACATTATATTCAAATACAAACAAGTTATTAAATAAAATTCAAGTTATTTTATATGGAGGATGACAATCATCCAAAATGTGTCGGTTTAAAGTAAACAAAACTGTTACTCGTATATAAAAGTGTATTTTACCATTTTCAAATACTTCACACTGAGAATTTTAATCAATGGTATTAGAATTTATTACACAATATCCAAAATGAACTAAAATAATAGCTCATTATTATGAAAAAGGAACATATTCAGGATTGAACCCACTCACCTAGATCAGGAACCAACCGTTCTTTCCCTTAATATTCCACCTGGTAAAATAAAATATTTATTTCTTGAACAATGATATAAAACTCCTTACTAAAAACTTATTAATAATGAAAACGATTGTTTTTAAGAAGTTTTATTATATTTTATGGAAACTGCATGTATTGCTATGTAAAGATGTTATCAAATGTAGCTCGAATTAAACACGTACTTGTTTATTACCTGAGCTAATGGATCAAAATGAGTCACTTTAGGTAATTGATGTGGTTTAATACACTGTTAACACGGAATCCGGGTCGTATCTCCCTTGATCAGAGGCCAAGCTTTCTATCCCCAAGATCATCACCACGTTTATAAATATGAATTCACAATAATAATCGGAGGTGATTTTTTTTTTTACTTTTGAAGCACTTTTTGAATATCTCAGATGTCTGAATAGCCACGGATTTTCTGAGTTTGCCGACCATCTATTAGAGACAAACCACACTTTTCTTAAAGATTCTGGCCTAAAATGCTTCATAAAAATTGCTTCTGCAATTCAAAAATTGGATGGCCTTTTCCTCTTGATTTTTTTGGGAATGCTGAGGGCATTTTATTACCAAAGTTTTATTTTTTATGTTCGTATAATTCATTATTTTGTCATAGAATATATATGTACCATTGTAGTCATTCAATTGAGAACTTTGGTTATAATCGAACATTATGAGAAGAAATTGAAAAGCAGCCTACTAATCACGAAATAATCTAAAGAATTGAAAATACTTGGTCATTGTGGTATTTATATTAAACAGACCATTAAATGTATTCAAAAGACAAAATATGAATGGAGATGAATGGAGTACGTGGATTATTACTTCTTCTTCTTCTTCCTTGTTGTAGACCTACGTGGTCTGTTCTCCAGAGTGTTGCTCCTCCTGTGAGGTAGGCTCCCAGCTGTCCTTCCATCTTTTAGGAGGTCTTCCACGGGGACGAGTCCCATGAGGCTGATTATGTAGTGCAATATAGGGGAGTCTGGTGATATCCATTCTTTGAACATGACCGTACCAGTCCCTTTTTCGCTGTCTGCTCTTTATTATAATATCCTCAACCTCACATATTTCTCTTATTCTGGTGTTCCTCATGCGATCTCTCAGCGTCTTCATCTCAGAAGTCCTCAAAACTTGTTTGGTCTTTACTGGATCTGCCCTTGCTTCGACGCCATATGTTATTATTGGTCTTATGCATGCTTTATAGATTCTCATCTTACTCTTAATGGCCATGTCGTGGATTATTACGATTCATTGAATTATTATTCGTAGTATTTTTTAATATGTTCGTGTCTCGTGTTGTTCTATTCGATCGACGTTTCGGAGATCGTTACAGATCTACATCTTTAGGGTGGTTATTGCTGTGCAGAATCCCAAGAAATACAATGTAATTTTTTTTTTAATATTACGAAAAAATAAATCCTCTATTTTCGACTTAAGAAATAATAGTCAACAAACATTATATTACCGTGAATTTGGAAATGCATGTATTATTATTATTATTTTTTTTAATCAACACATTTGTGAGTAATTTTTGGAAGTGTTCATTCTCAATGCACCGAAGCCCTGCCCCTAATGGGCGTGGCCAGCGCTGCATCCCCTCTCCCTTTCCTACCCGTATTGATCGAGCAGCCTTTCACTCTACGGGATCTTCATACAATTCTGCTCGCCTGGTAGCTTCCCGCGCTGTTACCACCAGGCTTTGGTTAACCCTTTTCCCGGGCGGGGTTGGCTCAGTCTGTCCCGCTCACTCTCCCTACAGAATGAACCAGGATCCGGGAATTTTAAATTTCAACCGTTTTCAATTGAATTCCGATTCCGATTTAAAATGAATAGAAGTTTGAGATTTGTTTGAATAACTGCGAAAAAAATTATAAAACTTTCAAAATAAAAACAAAAAAAAATATTGCGTTTAAAAAAATGTTGAATCACATTTTTTTAAGCTTATCAGAATTAAAAATACATTTAATTAAAAAAAAAATTTAATATTGTGTTTTCACAATTTTATAAAAAAATATATTCAAATAAAAATACATTATTTATTTAACAAATATTGTATCATATTTATGTAAAAAAAAATAGTCCATTGTTTTGGCCGAAACACTATGATACTTCAACATTATTGCTGTTAAATTTTAAAACACTGTTATATTATAATATCACAATTTTTTTTTATTCACTGAGAGTGTCGTGACAGCTGTTTCGCCAACCGATGTTGGCATCATCAGGTGTTACAATTAACAGTTAACTAATAAACTAGTTTATTGTAACACCTGATGATGCCAACATCGGTTGGCGAAACAGCTGTCGCGACACTCTCAGTGAATAAAAAGAAATTGTGATGTGATAACAGTGTATTAAATTTTAACAGTAAAAAAAATACATATTTTATTTTTATTTTATCATATTTGATTTTGCATTAACATTCCCGCGAGTTTAAAAACTCATTATGGGACAAACACAACAAAACATTTAAATTCATGAATCCACATTTTCATATAATGAGAAAGGAAACCTAACACATTAACTTTAAAATTCCAGAGCACATATCTCCGCTGTTATGCACCACTCCAAGTCCTGGGGTGACGGGCTCCCGCCCATCCTGCCAGAGCGTCACCACGCCCCCAGATGATGTAAAGCTACGGGCTCTCAGGGCTGAGATGAGGAGGAGGACTTCCGTTCTTGGAGCAGAGGTGGATGCCTATATTATCCCTACATATGATGAGCACCAGGTAACTATATCTTAACATTTACAGCGTCTTTATAATTTATTTCTCAAATTTTCTGTCGGCTAAAACAATCATAATATAAATAGGCAAAAACTCGTATTTCATCAAGAAAGAGAATGATGAGAATATTTTGAATATAAGAGAGCAAGAGAGGAATACTTCAAATCTCTCCTATAGTAATTCAAAATGCACGCGTCCCCTGAACATTTCGGGATTATTTTTAATTTTTTTCTAATTATTTATTGTTGTATGACAGTAGTGTAGAAAACAAAAGGAGAACATTTGGTGTTGTGAATTGTGAAATTTTTAACGTGTGTGAAAAAAATATTTGAATCGTGTTTTTCAGAAGTAGCACACATCCAGTAACCTCAACTTTACAGGACGGACAAAAACTGTCTGGTACAAAATTTTCCTACAATACATATTTTTTGTCAATACACATTTGTCTATTTTACTCCCTATGACAAATGTGTATTGAAAAAAATATAATTATTGCAGGAAAATTTTGTACCAGACAGTTTTTTGTCGTTTGAGGTTACTGGATGTGTGCTACTTCTGAAAAACACGATTCATTTCCATTAAAGGTTAAAACTTATTACTGATTAGGATTGTACAGTGAACCAAGCTTATAAAAGATAGAAAATCTTTACTTCCGTGAATATTTCACAGGTTTCAACTAGTAATATGCCAACATGTTGCCAATATACTGACCTCTAGATTCACAACTTAGTAATTTTGAGTTACTTTTGGTCTTTTCTCGTTAAAGTTTAATTGATTGTCTGTGGGAACTGTATTAATAGCAGTTTAATGGACTGGTGGTGGCTGGCTGGAAGGGTATAAAGACCTGATTCGAGGATTCGGCGTAAACTGTTGAAAGTATATTTTTAAACAATTTTAGTGACATATATTGAACACATTTTAAAGTATACATAAAGTTAAATGTTATAATTGTACTTCAATATCGAGCTTTGTGTGTTATTAAGCCCATAAATTTACCCGCACACAATGTGTAAATAATAATTCTTCTTCTATTTTTGCCTACCCATTTCCCGTTATTTGGGGTCGGCTCTATGTGTAAATATAAATATTAGTTATTAAATTAAAATGTTTTTCAAATACATAATGACACATATCCCAGCGGAAAGTCAACATTCACTCTGATCAGATTAGACCAGGATTTCCCAAACTTATTTGTACCATGCCCCACTTCAACGATTTAAAAATCTCCCCTCCCCCCCTTACTTTTTTATTAACCAAACAAATTCTGAAAAAAAAAATTGATCGCTTTAAAAAAAATGCACGTATATAATATATACTATAATATTTTTTATTTAATTTTCATAAAGAAATAATATGTATAGAATGTTACATTACTACTCGAAAGAAAATTAGTGAAAACACCGATAACGGTGCTGACTTCATATTCTCGAAAAGTCAGTTGCAATATTTTTTTTTTCGAAAAGACATTCACATTGCCCCCCGGTGGGGCGTATGCCCCCCGTTGGGAAACACTGGATTAGACCAATGAGTGCAAAATTACAATATCAGTAAAAAGACATTCAAACCGTTTTCTACTCTTATGCTTTCTGCTTTTCAGGGCAATTGGCATAAAATCTCTTGATTTATACGGGTTTAGTATGAAAATAGCCATATTAAATTTAAAATTATCTTAAAAATAACAATGTTTTTATCAATCTTTTCCTAGTGGGCTTTGGGGTGATTTATTCCACAAAATGATGCAACTTTAAAACATGAATTATCATATAATATTATTATAACACTTTTTTATTTCAGAGTGAAATCCCTAGTAATCGCGACAGACGGCTTTTGTACCTGAGCGATTTTAGTGGGAGTGATGGTGTAGCAGTGGTAACTATGAACAAGGCGGCCCTCTGGACTGATGCTCGTTACCACCTGCAGGCCGATAGAGAACTTTCTTGTCACTGGCACCTGATGAAACACGAAGATGCTAACACCCCTTCGATTCCTACATGGATAAATGTATGAATATATATTAAGATAAAATATTACATTTCATATTCTTACAGTGAGGTGGATTCCCAGCTGTCCTTCCATCTTTTAGGAGATCTTCCACGAGGACGAGTCCCGTGAGACAGATTATGTATGTAGTGCAATATAGGGGTCTGGTGGGGTCCATTCTTTGGACATGACACCAATCCCTCATTCGTTGTCTAATCCATCTTATAATATCCTCAGTCATACATATCCCTCTTATTCTTATCTTCCTCTTAGTGTCTTGCCTGATATCATCCTCATTGTATTTATCTCGGAAGTCCTCAGAACTTATTTGATCTCGACTGTAACTGCTGTTGCTCCAATGCCATATGTTATTATTCTGTCTCCTCGAAGATCGACGTCTTTCATATTAGTGAAAGTACGTTCAGAACGCAAATACTTTTGATTTTGGAGAGAACCTTGTCTTTCTAATTTCGAACCATCTCTCATGTGTTGCTGGTAGTTTACTCTATAATATTATTTTACCTATTCTCAATAGATGCCTTAAACCTTAATTTTGTAATGTCTATTGATGAAATAAACAGAATTGATTTGATTTGATTATTGCTCTTATGCATGCTTTATAAATTCAATTCCTTTTAATACATTTTATTGGCAAGGAAACATTTGATATATTAAAATATTATATAATTATATAAATAAAATAAAATAACTTGAAAATATTATATGAAAAGCAGTTTAGATTGTATGTGCTTATTAAATGTTTTATTACCGTTGCACCACATTGATCATCAGGTGATGGTCTAGGGCAGTGCTCCGCAATCTTTTCTCACCTACGGCACACATAAGATCTTCCTAGAATTCCGCGACACACCAAAAGCTAAAATTCGGTCTGAACATGGGCGTCAATCAGCTTAGGAGACGCTGGTGACCTTTTTTATAGCTCATCAGCGACTTCCAGCTAGTAGAAATCGGACCCGAAAGATCCAACATCCGATTTTCACAAATCCTACTAAAAAAAATTGGAGGTCGCTGGTAACTTCCAACCAGTAGAAATCGACAGCGATTTGGCCGCGGCACACCTGTGTCTGGCTCACGGCGCACCAGTGTGCCGCGGCATACTGGTTGCGGAGCACTAGTCTAGGGGACAGAACCCTTGGCTCCTGATCCAGGGGACTTAGTTTCTAGCCTGGACACGACCAGATTCCATCTTCAATAATGAGCTATTTTCTGTTCACATTGAGGATTGTAAAATAAATTCTAATGCCATTGATTCAAATTAAAAATTATTCATAAGACCGCCAAAGAGATGGAGGGATAGTTGGGAATCAACCTCCCAAGAGAGGCCAGCCCGATTACAGGAACAGACCAATGGTCTAAAAGAAGAAGAAGATAAATTTTAGAATATTCAGTAGCAGAATTCAGATTATATTTATTATATTATAATTATTATAAGCTCTGATAAATTTATATTTCTAATGTGTTATTGTAATGTTGTAGAGTCAGTTGACTCGGGGATCTCGCGTAGGGGCCGACCCCCGCCTGATTCCCCATCACCTATGGGAGCAGTGGGAGAATGGACTGAGCTTGATGGGTATCTACCTGGTGCATGTTCCCAACAATCTCGTAGACATTCTCTGGGAGAAGGATGAGAGGCCACTTCCTTCTCGGGTTCAAATTTATGTACATCACAAAGAATTTGCTGGTAAGTGAAAATAATACAAATTATTACTACTGCTAAGTATAAGATATTATTATACATCCAAGAACAAGCTACTTCTTTTGTTTGAATAGAAAATAGAGTTAAAGTCACTAAACTACAAAACGTATCTAAGAAAATTTATTTAAAATCTTTCCTATCACAAATAACAATATTTGGAGAATTACAGTTGGATTTCAGACCTTTTGGTTGTATGAAGTCTGAGGCAGTAGACAATTTACTATATACATCTTGGAATTTATTTATTTACAGCATCAATCCTTAGAAATTTAAAGTTAAAGATTTGAACATTTCTTGAATTTCAGGCAAACTGTGGCAAACAAAAGTAGCTGAACTACGGAAGGAACTTAGAGAACACGAAGTCGATGCAATAGTCATTACTGCATTGGATGAATTAGCATGGTTACTGAACGTTCGAGGAAAAGATCTACCCTTCAGCCCTGTTGCAAAATCATATCTAATTCTAACACAAGAGCAAATACATTTGTATGTTGAGCCCACCAAGCTATCTATAGAAGCTAAACTTAGCCTTAGAGCTGATGTCTGCTTCAATCCAAATTGTACCAAGTACGTTGTGTGAATTATTTATTTGTTAAGTTTTGGTGTCCGAGTAATAAAATCTTTAATCCACCACACAATTGACACAACTGAGGCCATATTATAGCGGACAGAACGCATGATCCAAGGGACTTGGGTTCAAGCCTAGACCTATTCATAATAATGGTCTATTTTGTGCTCACATTGGAGATCGTTTAATAAATATATACATTGGATTTAAATCCTTGGTCTTATCAATTCTTAAGAATAAATATATATGATGTTAAATATGAATGAAAACATCTGTTTTCTAGATGCTTTATTATATTTTATGACACAGTAAAGAATCATTTGGATAGATCTCTGCATGCTCTACCTTCAACTTATTTATTGTTACTTGAACAATGATGTAAAGCTCAATATTAAATAATTGAAATGATTAATGAAAACGCCTGTTTTCTAGAAGCTTTGTTATACTTAAATAAAACTTCTAGAAAACAGACATTTTCATATGGAGTGATTGAATGATTTCATATAGAGTTTTACATTATTGTTCAACTATATGTCTATCTATATGTTAACTGTCATTTTATTTTAAAACCTGTCTTTTAGATTACATGCTTATGACAGCATCTGGAGTGATCTTCGCACTCTATCTCAAGCATGGACTGCAGTTCTTCTTCCAGGATACTATTCGTTTTCTCCTGGTGTCAGCGAAGCCATTTACACTTCCGTTCCAGAAGAAAAGAGAGTATACAAGCAGTCACCAATCATTAACATGAAAGCCAAAAAGAACCCAACAGAAATAACTGGAATGCGAAATGCTCATATAAGGGATGGAGCAGCCATGTGTGATGTTTTATCTTATTTAGAAGGAAGAGTAAGTTATTGACAACACAACTTTATTTGTACGCCTCAAAGATTATTTTGAGATAATGTGATTGCAGTAAATTTTATAATTGAAAAATGTTTATATTGTATTCTTAAAATGTAAAGAGATGAACAATGTTTATTCCTTTATATAACAGCATTTTATTAATTTTTTTAAATTAAATTAACACAAACATGTTTCGGACAGAGAAGCCCTTCATCAGTGTTGTTGATTATTGTATATAAGTACTAAAGAAATATTTAAACAAAATTTACATGAATGTGGGGTCAGTTTTGACAGATGTTTAAAAAAAATGACGAACATTCAAACATTTGAAAAATAATCGTTTTAGTATCTGTCAAAACTGACCACATTCATGAAAAAATTAAACATGTTTGTGTTAATTTAATTAAAAAATTTAATAAAATGTTGTTTACAAAGAAATAAATATTGTGAATAAACAAATTTATGGTGAATATATAATGAAAAGAGATGATAAATAAATCAATGTTGAAAATATGGTTTAAGCACTTTAGAGTTTAATTATTGATTCCTAAAAATTGTTATTTCTCCAGATGCAAATCGATGATGGATGGGATGAAATGAAGGTAGTAAAAGTTCTGGATATAACAAGGAAATCTCAGGAACACAACAAGGGCCTATCATTTGCTACAATAGCAGGCTATGGACCCCATGGCGCTCTCCCCCACTATCAACCGACCAACGCTACAAATATTCTTATTCTAAAAGATTCCACCTTCGTTTTGGATTCTGGTGGCCAGTATGAAGGTAAAATTATTTACAAGTATAATGCTAAAATAAGAATTAAGTCATCGGCTGTCCCTCGTATCCGAGGAAGACTGCCTTTCACGGATGTGGGTTCTCATATGGCTAGAGTCCAATAACCCCAAAGCATGTTATGAGAACTTCCACTTCTTGAACCTACTTTCAAGAAGTGGAACCACGATCATCTCACAATGGTCTCTCCTTTCTTCTCCTCCTCTCTGCCGCGTCATCTCTGCGCTTTGCTTCGAAGTCATGCATGCTCCATCTAGGTCTTTTCCCAGCATTCATTGTCAATGCTAGTAATTTGGAGGTTCACTTTTAGGGATTCTTTGAAATGTTTTCCTCGGTTCAGCTGAGAGAACAGTATTTTCTTTGGAAGTTAGGTCAAAGCATTCTTATGACATGGCCAGCTCAGCACAGTTGTCGATTAGTAGTGAGGGCCTAAACACTTGTCACATTCACCTTGCTGTCATTTTTCTGTTTGTCCTGCCATTTTACATTTAGGATCCTTTGCAGACAATTTTGGTGGTAGAAGAAGAAATAAGTCACTTTGAATCAACAAACTTTATATTTTTATGAATTAGCAATCAAAATTGGAATTAATCATTTGAATAATTATTTTCAGATGGTACCACCGATGTGTCTCGAACCCTTCATTATGGAACCCCTACTGAAGAGCAAAGGGAAGCATACACACATGTGCTGATGGCTTCTATAGACTTGTCAATGATGATATTCCCTGCGGACCTAGTAATCAATGATATTGACATTGTGGCCAGGAAAGAATTATGGAAGGAAAGAAAAGATTATATGCACAGTACTGGACATGGCATAGGATCCTTCTTACAAGCACACGAAGGTATGAGAGTCATTTAAAAAATTATCTTGATGAAAAACACAAATGAAATTTAATTTACTTTCTATTAAAAATATATTATCTAAAATGATTCATTTGTACTTTAGCTCCAATTCAGATCGCTTACGGATTAAGACAGAGAGCATCCTTCAAACCAGGATATTTCTTTTCAAATGGTAAGAATATAACAAATATTTACTTTAAAATGAATTAATGCTAAACAAAAATGTTGGATTATTAATTTAAATACTATATTTATTCCAGAACCAGGTTTTTACGAGGAAGGAAAATTTGGAGTTCGTTTAGAAAATATTTTAGAAGTGGAAGAATTTGTTGATGGAAAAAGTAGTGGCGATGGAAATACTTATCTTAAATTTACAGATATCACTCTTGTTCCTTATGAGCCTAAACTTATTGATGTCAATATGCTCAGCCAGTATCAGGTACAGTTAATGAAAATATACATTTTTAATATTCTATATCCCATTCTGTTCCAAATTTTATGAGTCTACCTCTTTTTCGGACTATTTCTAGTCTAATTTAGGCACCTGTATAGAAGTCATTTTATAAATATGCACTATTTGGCCCTTTGTATATTCACAGATATCTTTTAAAATATTTTATTACAAACTCATTGATAGCATTTTAATTATTAATCAAAGCTATACAAGTAATTGTTACAATATACATTATGCCAAATCCAATAATTTAATAAATCAATTGTATTTGAAATTTTATGGTGGAACACAATTTTTATATCACCTATTTCTATTCCTATGCCCGGTAGCCGATATCAACAATGCTGATGTAACCGATCACAATAACAATAAATGAGTAGAAGAAATATAAAAAGATTTTTACTTTCAAATTTGAAGGACATTTCTGTAAAATTTATTTAATTTTCTGAAAAATAATTAATCTAATATCAGCGGAAGGTTTTTTAAATATTGCATTTCCTTGAAAAGATTTATTTAATTTTATATGTTTATGACAATACTTTTTGGTCTTTACAGCGACGCTGGTTGAATAATTATAACATTCGCATTCGAGAAATAATTGGATCTGAATTGAAGAGAAAAACAAATATGAAAGCCTTCCATTGGATGATGAACAAAACAGTTTTAGTTCCGGAATATGGGTTAGTGGATCACGCCAATGGCATCCATGTTTCCAAAGTGATGATATTTTTGATGGCAGCTTACTCGTTTGTGCAAATCTTTTATTAAATGAAGCTTGTACGAAAAATAATGAGAATCTTCGAAAGGCCCACGATATGAAATTATATAAAACTGTGTACAAATGTTGTAAAATAAAATTCTTTGTTTTGTAATGAGTAATTGATGTGAAATATAAGCTTCTTTCTGATAAATGTAGGAAAATATTGTTGATATACAAATATTTAAGATAAAAATAATTTGTACACTAATTTACACTGCCGTAATATATTCTAAGCTTTATGTAATAAACACTTAGTTATTTTATATTTTGTTTGATGAGCTGAAGGAAAATGGAAAAAAATACCGTTTTGAACATTCCAAACACAATCTACATTGCAGTTGAGATATGAAATGTATCAAACAAAGTATGATTAACATAACATGTAGGGGGCAACCAGAATTTTCCAAAATTTAACAATAATATGAATGCATGTAGTAAGCGCAAGTTAATTTTAAGTTGTGTTCATAATCATATATTAACCATAAATGCGGTGAGAGATATGTATTATTTTAATAGATTCATTTACAAAGAAAGTTAAATCTCATATAAAGTAGGTAGATGTAAATTTTAATAATATCTCCAAATATATGTGAAAATGAATTTGAAAAATTTACCTGTTTTCATGTTATGTTTTAGTAGTCCCTAGATTATATGTTGTAGGCTTCACTAACATGCACCACAATCATATTCTTTTAACCTCTCAAGTAGTAAGATGTTAATGACATTTAAGACACATCATGAAAATGGAAAATGGAAAATTTGGACATATGGAAAGAATGAATGAAGAAAGAATGGTAAAAAATTATATGTTAATGATGTAAATGGTACCAGAAATAGAGGAAGACCAAGGAAAACGTGGCACGATCAAATAAATCAAATATTGAATGTCGGCCATGAGGAGTCAGAGAAATCGACGCGCGTGCATGACACGATGTATGAATGTTGAGGAAGCGAGAGAAATATGTCAGGAAAGAAAGGTGTGGCAGTCCATTCTTTCTGCCTACCCCTTCGGGGAGACGGCGTGATGGTTAGTTAGTTAGTTAAGACACATCATTTTTTAAGTTTGTAAAACATGTAACTAGCCGATAAATGATTTAATTTTGTGTACACCAATAGATGTCACTGGTAGTCCAAATTTTGGTGAAATCTGGGAATATTTGAGAAGTTATAAATGAGCTCCAAATATGGGGCTATACGCTATCTGACCGTGTATTCAATGGCCCCACACGGATGGGTTAACATTATTTAAAAGCAGATATCTAATTAAAAAATTTATTAAATAATTGTAAAAATAAAGCTTCTGTGTTACCCAGTTTGCTGATTAATTTTGGTTAAATATATGAATATAACTTATGATTTTAATACTTAAATTTTATTATAAAATTATTATTTTCTAAAATTCTTAAGTTAATGTACTTATTATTAATAATAGTTTCCCATGCTGTGTTCTAAGAAATAGGGGGGCAATTTTTGTTTGCACACTAAAAAATATCATATTAAATTTATTTTCATCTGGATTCAGATTTATTGGAGATTTTCTTTTGTTACATAAATTTTTTGTTGTTTCTTTGTTTATTATTATTAAATATGAAATAATTAATACAGTAGAACTCCAATTGTCTGAATCAATTGGGACCGGACCCCATTTGGATAATCAAAAATTCAGATAATTGGATTTTTTTTTAATTATAGAAAAAGTGTTTTTAATCAATTAAATGAAAAGGCAACACTTTGACATATTAAACACAGTTACAAGTGCTGACATTAGTACAAAATGTACGTAAATACTGTAAATAAAAGTCATTGCTTGCTCAATATCTCGGTCAAAGTAAGCTATTTGACTGTCATCATCCGTTTTCGGGCAATCAAGTTGCGCATTTGCTTGACAATGAGAAGTTGCATGTGGTCACACTCAGGCCGATGCTCCATCCACTTCAACGCAGTTTCAAGGCCGGCAAATGCTTCACTAGCTGATGGTCCTGTGTCTGCTTCGACAACTTCGAATTTAATGTCATCCTCTTTATCGACACTTTCTTCTCTCACACTTTCAATAAGTTCTACATCATTTAGAATTTGAAACCCAGGGTCTGACGAATCACACACCTTCCACTCTCCTATATCTTCAGCACTAACTTCTGAACATTCAGGAGTAGCAATTCAACGACACTAATCAAAACGAACAGTGACAGGTGGCTTCATGGGGAGAAGGACAATATCAGTATTTCGGATAATCAGCGATTCGGATAATTGGAGTTCTACTGTATGATTAAAAATGTCTGTATTCTAGAGGTTTTATTATATTGTATATAAATGACAAGTTGAGACATGCTAAGGCATTATCCTGATAGCCTTAGGAAGGTGAAACATGACACTGTTTCATTAAATATTGTATAATAAAACATATAGAAAACAATATTTTTCATCCTTAAAAATGATTAAATATTCAACTTCCAATGCATACAATGACTTCTCTTTTACCAAAATAGTAGTAACCTTAATTAATTCTATTAATTTTTTATTTAGAAAGGTATTTTTTTATGAATTAATGTTAATAAAAATGTTGACATACTATTGTTTAGTTGGCTCATTTTGTTATTTCATTAAAATTATTTTGGAAATGTGTTATTATGTATTCTTATACATAAATAAATGTTTAACAGATAAATCGATTAGAATAAGTATTATTTGTGTGAATATGTGTCATTTTGTATTAAAAATTCATACATTTTATCAATAAAAATTATAATAATTTTCATTAAATTTCTCTTTTATGTTAAAATAGTATTTAATTTTATCTGTGATTATGTTGTGTTATAGAAATATTTATTTTCCAAAGAGTTAACATGTTAATGGCTTAAGAATTTGTAAAATAAAAAAAACTGAAGTTTATAAAATGGAAAAATAAATAAAATGTAATGATTTACGAACATTAGATTAAATATCACGATTCATTGTTCTTCATGATTGATTCCAGATTTAAACTTTGGTAGAAACCATGATTAATAAAAAAAAATGCTTTTAATCGTAAAAATTGTGTTGCCATTATTTAATTTTAACTAAGATTCTTGTGTAGTGCTTCAAATAAAGTGCACGTTGCCAGGCTTAGAGTATATATTTATATTTATTATAAAATATATGTAAGCTACCAATGCAACCAAATATAATAACCATAATTGTATTGTATAATATATTATAATAGATCAATTGAAACATCTAGTACATAGGTTAACTTCTCTGAACCAACATCTCCCCTTATAAGAAAATTTCTTACACCCCCTCTCCCATAATATTTACACGAAATATAATTGACGACCTTCATTGCAGAGTGGCAAGAGTTATGAGTGCCACACCGAAGATCCCAGATTCGATTCCCGGCGACGGCAGTGCGATTGTCACACTGTCATTGGTCTAGTGTAGAATTCACGTGACAGTAAAATGACGATAGATAAGCCACATATCACATGTCATGAGAATCAATAGCTAAAAAAGTTGTATACAGTGGCGGTACTCTCATAGAAGCCCAGAAGCCCGGCTTGCGTAAGAAATTTTTAATCAAAACCTCTTCTGGCTTACAATGGTTCAGCTTTTGTAGTTATTCCTCTTATGTCTGATGGGAACACTGTTGGAAGGTGATTTGGTGGGTTGTTGGTTTATGCGGGGGCACGATTTCTTAGATTTGAGGGTTTTGATTCAAAATTTCTTACGAAAGCCGAGCTTCTGGGCTTCTATGGTAATACCGTCACTGGCTGTATACAAATGTAGAAATCAACGGGAAACTGCCGCGTTAAAAAGGCCCAAATGGCATCCCATGAACCAGCAAAGATGTTAATAAACTTTGCTGCAAATTAACACCTAGATTTAGACAAACAAAAATACTTTACCTATTTTTTCCGGTTCCCCTCATATTATACTTTCTAACCGATAGCGAATATCAGTTCATATTTAGATTTAAAACACTTCTTAATGCGCCCTTAAGGTGATTACATGACGAAAATGGCGCTGTAAAAGTTAGAATATTATTATTATTATTATATATCGAAAACCATTACTGACATAATTTATTTATCACAAACCAGAAATAAATAAAAAAAATGGTAAAATGTATTCGAAATATGTTTAAAAAAACCAACACAAAAATCAATAAGTAATCAAAAACTTGTCCTAATTTACGCGATATCAATAAGTTGAAATTTTTAGATAGAAAAATGGTTCTTCATGAAAATAATATTTTAAAAGTATAATATTATATTATATTTTACTTTTAATTTTTTTAATAACGCCACAGGTCCCCCCTTTCTACTTCCATTCCTGTTACCGCCTCCATGGAAGGCTCCAGCGGCCTCTGGGAGACGATAACGCTCCCGTTGAGAACCTATGATCTAGTACATACATTAAAATATATTTGTTTTTGTATGTCTATTTTTCCACAGCACATCCAGAATATTGTGTAAGGATTTGTATAGTAGATGCAATTCTTACAGGAACACAATTTATCTCTAGAATACAAATGTAAAATGGGTGAAAAAATCAATAAATAACAATTGGCCATATTAGTAGTATAATTCATTTCATGCTAACCTAAAATTACCACACATTGGAAAATTTGCATCGAAAGCAGAGCATCAACAGAGAACCACACGAAAAAATCAAAATAAACAAGATTAGATTACATTATACATGCATAGATACCTGTACATTACACAATAATACAGTCCACCATTATAAAATATTCATTTCATTCTAATGGGTATTAAATATAATAATTATTCAAAGGCAATATTTTGGTCAAAAGGCTTAGTGAAGATTAGAATAATGTGGTAGACTTAATGTTTTCAATTCGTAGTTAGTGAAATCATAGACAATGAAATATTTTAAGAAAAATAGAAATATTTTGTTTGTAAATGACATAATTGATACATAAAACATAATGAGAAAATGATTTCAATACAAAATTAACCTTTTCAGATAATCAATATGCTTGAGTTGTAATCACTTTCATAAGTAAGTTATATAATGTATATAGTATCTTGAACAATGAACTGCTGATAAATGATTGCTGAACATGATCGCTTCGGAGATCGATGTCTTTCATATTCGTGAAAGTACGTTCAGAAGACAAATACTCTTGACTTTGGAGAGTATCTTATATTTCTAATGTCGAACCATCTCTCATGCGTTCCTGGTATTATATATTTTTTATGTTTTACCTGTTCTCAATAGATGCCTTAAACTATAATTGTTGTTTGTAATATCTTTTGAGAAAATAAACTGATTTGATTTGATTTGATAAAAGCCCATATCAAATATTGAAGGAAACATTTTTTTTTTATGAATTAAAATATTGTTTTTTCCACTTTTGAGTTTATTTCTATCGAGATGTTTCAAAGGCTTTACACCTTCATCATCGGGAGAATGATATAAACTTGAGTTTATATCGTTCTCCCGATTATAAACTTGAGTCTATATCGTTCTCCCCATAAAATGAAGGTGTAAAGCCTTTGAAACATGTTGAGAAAAATAAATTCAAAAGTGGAAAAAACAGCACTATAATTCATAAAAAATTCAACATTATAGAATTTCAGTGTTAACGCCTTAAGTTTGTTTTCTAGAAGTAATATTATTTTTAACGGGAGTGACATGCTTCGACTTGCATTACCAAATGTTGACTAATTAAACATTTAATAATGCCTAAGCGTAACGTGTCATTAATATTAAATAAGAATTTTTAGTAGATACATGTCATCACAAAATAAAAGATCTAGCTTTACAACACTGCTAGATGTCTTTAAATAATAATATAAATATAACATTGTTATTTTTATTCAAATTGGTTACCACACTACAAAGTAATTAAGTGCTGTATGATGTAAAAAATATGCCAATATTTTATCCAAACCTAAAGAATAAGGTAAAATAAATATATATGCATTGTTTAAATATGTTCTTGACCTGTGTCTGGATCTGAAGAGGCTAAGTAAGTATTAAAAATCAATAAATAAAATCATAATACTGACAATTCAGAATATAATTTACATATTTCATTATTCACCTGAATTATGAACACACAAGCATAAACAATATAGTAAGAGGAAATCTAAAGCCAGATACGTACTATTACATTGTGGTGTGTCGTAATGCGTCATAATAATATCGGAAGAACACAATACATGTGGCAATGCACTGTCGTGACAACGAACAATCGGCTTCAACCTGCATCAGTGCAGTAGTGGGGGTTATGACGAGTCACAACACATCATTTTTTGTTCGTATTGTATTTCTACAAATTGTACTTTGGTTACTCTAAAATAAAGACTAAATCTTTCTTCATTGCTCTCTAGTTTTTTATGTTTTGAAAACGTTTAAAGTAATTCGCCATTTTTCTTTCTAAGTCTCTTAATTTAAGGCCCGCAAGGTATCATATCGGCTCTCGAAATGGTACAAGAATTCACATATCTTGGCCAAATCATACAATTAGGAAGAAACAATTTCGAGCAAGAAGCTGATCGAAGAATTCAGTTGGGTTGGGCGGCTTTTGGAAAATTACGTCATGTTCTCACTTCTAAAATATCACAATGCTTCAAGACTAAAGTCTTCAACCAGTGCGTCTTGCCAGTCATGACGTACGGAGACGGGACGTGGACACTGACAAAAGGTGTAGTCTACAGATTCAAGGTCGCCCAACGCTCCATGGAAAGAGCCATGCTTGGAATAACCTAAGGGACAGATTTAGAAATGAATTTATTTGACAACAAACCAAGGTGGCTGAGGTGGCGATGGGGGAGTCGGGTTCTGGAGTGAAGACCGTGTACAGGATTCCGCAGAGTTGGACGTTCCCCTGCCCGCTGGACCGACGATCAGAAGAGGATTGCTGGACATGGATGGATGGGAACGGCGATGCATAGGGAGCGGTGGCATGCTTTGGGAGAGGCCTACGTTCAGCAGTGGATGACAGACGGCTGATGATGATAAGGTATCATATTTAGGTCATATGATTAGGGCCGGAAAACATGATTTCTGCACCTGATCATTGAGGTCAAAATAGAGGGTCAACGAGGTGTTGGCAGAAGGCGAATCTCCTGGCTCCACGACATAAAGGATTGGACTGGCTTAAGGAGCATCGAGGAGCTTTTTCGAGCTGCCAGAAACAGAGATGCCTAGTCACAAGTAATAATCAACGTCAAGGGGACCTGACATGACACCGAAATAAATGTTTATATTAGATGATCCCAATATGACATGTTTTTCTTGTTATTGTAAAGTAGTTTTAACATAACCAGAAATTAAATATCTTCAAAATCATAATTCAAATCATATGACAGCATTGCAGGCACGCATACACACTGAAGGTCACTCGAAACAACTTCAGAGCATGCCCAAACACGGCAGATGGATAAGCATGCTCCCCGTCACGTCAGCATGTGCCACAACACAACATCACATGTCACAGTAGCATGTTTTGTCTTAATCCTTACTATTCTAGTAATAAAATGGTAAATATAAGTTAATTATGTATTCATAATTCAGCATTCAATTGTTTACACTTGCATTTCTAATTTCATATAATTTAATTGCATTTCCCCTCACATACATATATTAAAAAAATATTAGAAATTTCATTTGATCTTTGCCATTTCTTAACACACTAGCATTTTAAGCTCAATAAATACTCAAACATGTGACAATTGTGATAAACTTTAAAAGTATAATAAAAATATTTTAAGACAAAGTAACAAAATAAGTGCAATAATATCTAAGGGGTAGGTACCCTATACCTAAAAGTTTTATTTATTTAACCACTATCAGTCATGAAGTTCAGACAAATAACACTAAAATATACCTGTTTAAATACATTTTTGAAAACTATTAAATAAATGAAATGAACAATCTTTTCTATAGCATCTCTTTAAATTGAATCCACAAATAAATAATAAGAAAAATCGATTATGCGTGTAGGCAAGTATAATCAAAAAAAATTATCAAAATAATAATTTTAAACAGATATAATTGATTATGGTGAAACATAAATAACATTTTATTTCATTCAGCCTAAAGAGTCGACATGCAATAGGTTGAATAATATTGTGCACAAATTTGTCATTGACTTTATTTGTTTATGAATGAAAAAAAATATATATTATTTTACAAACAAACCATCACGCCATTTCTCAGTAGGGGTAGGCAGAGAGAATGGACTGCCACACTACTCTATCCTGGCACACCTCTCTAGCTTACTCCACATTCATACAGCGAGTCATACATGGACGTTGATTCTTCCGACTTCTAACATGACCAACCTTTAAAATTTGATTAATTTGGTCTTGCCATGTTTCCCTCGGTCTGCCTCGACTCCGTACTCCATTTACATCATTAACGTATTTTTTTTTTTTTTTTTAAAAGTCTAACATCAAGGATTTATATCAATGATATTAGAATTTATTTTACAATCTTCAATGTGAGCAGAAAATAGCTCATTATTATGAAGAAAAAACCTGGTCGTCTCCAGGCTTGAACCCATGCCCCCTGGATCAGGAGTCAAGCGTTCTATCCCCTAGACCACCACCCGGTTCTTAACCATTCTTTCTCCATCCATGCTCTCCATATGTCTGAACCAACGCAACGATCCTTTCATAATTTTGTTCATAATACCTTTTTCCGCTGTACATTCCTTTCTTATATCAGCATTTGAGATTCTGTCGTATATCGTTCTACCACACATACGTCTTAGGGACCTCATCTCTACCGCATTTATTCTGCTCTTTTCTTCCTTCTGTCAGTTCCGTGCTTCGCTTCCATACATTAGGTTTGGGACCAAACATTGAAATAAACGCAAACATTTCACAAATTAAAAATGCTGTCCACTTAAGTTGTAATAATCAAAAATATGTTAACTGTAATGGTATGGCAGATTCTAGGATATATGATTTCATAGATAACCCTCATTGTGTGGCAGGCTTCATTTGCAGCTCAGACAGATAGTCCCAGCTCATCCATAATATTACTTACAATTTAGTAATAAGAGACTAAAGTCAAAAGGTATACTATACATTCAAATGAGCTGCAGACGTAGTCTACTGCAGTTATAAACTTTTTAAACTGAAAATGTAGCCAGCCGCACTATAGGGCTTAAATAATAATCATATGTTATATACACCAGTGTGCATTGTGTTTGTAAATATTGAAAAGTGCTTAATACTTACCACTTCAATGTCGAGTGTGGCCCGACATAATCTTTCTTACACCACCTCTTATTATTTATTGTTTCTTGAACAATGGTGTAAAACTCCATATTAAATAATTAATACGAATGAAAATGGCAGTTTACTAGAAGTTTTATTATATTTTATGGGACACAGGATGGCGATTTTATTTTATATATAATACTTAGAATCATTAGTCACCTTGAAATATGTAAAATCATATGTAAACAATTTGTAAGAAGATGTTTTTCTTAGAAACACTTTATTTCGTCCTACCTCAAATAACTTATTTTTTATTGATATAATATAATTTTGTATCTCCTAAATATATAATCATTGTCATAAAATTTCTTAACGAGTTCCAAGAAACACTTTCCAATATTTCTGGACCTACCCAAATAATTCTTTGTTAAAAATGTGTAAAGTAACATCATTTTTCATTAATTACCATATTCTGCTCCATTTACTAGTATGTATAAACTGCAATGAGTTGAAGTTTCGTCACATTTAGCCTGCCTCGTCACATACGCCTTAGAAGGGCGAAACATGTCATTCCCATAAAATATAATAAAACTTCTAGAAAACTGACGTTTTCATTCGTATTAATTAACCAACTCTTATGTTGAGCAGGACTCGACATTATATGATTCAAATTTTAAAATAAACAAACAAAATATATTATGGTAATTACACACTCTTAAATCTATGATACTTTGCTAAGTCCGAAAGCTGTTTTGCTTTTCCTTTTTCGTCATGTTGGTATTTTTCTAATCTCTGAGTATTTTAACTACAGTAGAAACGTATGCTCCACTCAACACCTGCTAGCAGTCCAATAGCAATCCGTTTCACAGCCAATACCACTATATGAGTTGTGTAATATAGTGTTACACACACTATCACAACCTGACTCTTTATGCTGAATGACATAGAATAAAAATTAAAAGATGTTAGTAATCATAATGTTTCATTCCCATGATTCACAGAAAGAAGATTAATTTTTATATTACAAATTCAACAAAAGGTTAAAAAAAGATTTCTATCAAAATTTCATGGTAAGACATTTTGCATTTATATACCAGATATAATAAATCAAAACTTTTTATAATCGCAATTTCAAATTATTCAAAGAAAATAAATAACATATATCGGATATTTTAAGTTAATCTTTGAATAAGAAACATCACCGGAAGTTAAAGAACTTCATTATAAAATAAATAAATATTTTATACAACTAAATACATTTTCAATATTTTTACAATGACTTCACAGAATATAGACATTTATGCAGTAAGGAAGCAAATTATTAGATATTAATTTAGTTAAAACACACATAGGACATCTGACATCAGAACACAAATACCCAATTACCACATTTATAAGGAAATAATTGAACTCATATATCATTTTGAGCTCTATCATAAGACAGTGAAAGCGTGTAAATAAATAGAAAAATATAATATGTAGGTATAAGAGTAGGAGTCAGTAAAGTATTAGTTTGACCATCGGATGATGTAAAATGCAAGGCATATAGAGTGACCTATCTTCTTAAGTCAACGACTTCCAGCGTCGCAAACTCGTTCAGTATTATGTGCGTAGCATCCTACAACAGAAGAAGAAACTATTTAGTTTCATTTTGATAAAAAAAACATGCACAAAAGTCAGAGCCGGATTAGCTATATAGCAGAAGTTAAGGGTCACATGTTTCTGGAGACCCAGTGCCCATAGAAGAAAATGTTTAGCTTGTAAAATTTCAGTTTAAATGTTTTTCAGACCTAATTTTTTCAGCCAAAGATAGATTTTATTGTAGTGGTGCCCTCTCGTAGACCTTAGTTATTCCCGAACACCATTCAGTCAATAAATACAATAGCTACAGAATAGACGTGTCATTAATTACAACCCAATACCGCGCATCCCTAAAGTGGTGACCCCGATGTGATCCCCCCTGACATAGATGTACCTACTGCTTATGTTTGAAATAAGAACTTCATTGTACATTTATAAATATTGCCGCCAGCTATGCTAAACATTTTTTTTCCAAGTTCATTTTCATTTGTTATTTTTAATGTTAATTTTTATGTAATATAACATTGTTTAATTTTTGTATTTAATTCGGGTTTAACGACGGTTCTAGAAGGGGAGCGATGTAGTGGTGCCCTCTCGTAGACCTTAGTTATTCCTGAACACCATTCAGTCAATAAATACACTAGCTACAAAACAGACGTGTCATTAAATACAATCCAATACCGCGCATCCCTAAATTCTGATGAATTATTTTTTTTATATTTTTCTCATTAACTGTCCAAAGCATATAAACGTAGGTGATACGCACACTTTGACTGTACCATTCTGTGTTATCCCGTATCACGTACGCGCTTGAGAAAAAGTAATATACCTAGGGATACATGCGTGTGCCAACAACACTTGAGTAAAAGTCTTCACAAGTATGATAGTTTTACAAGGGGCAGGCAAAGTGTTTAAAAGTGCGAAGTTTATAAAAGTTGTATTTATTATCATACGAAACTTTGGGTCTCTTGGTAACCTTTGCTACAGGCCCCGCACACGCCATATCCGACACTGATAAAAGTATGTTGGGGAAAATATACAGTTAAATAATGACAAAAGGTTTACATACCATAAAAAGAGGAGGATCATTAGGATGAGGATGGAAGCCTCCGAGTCTGCAGTTGGATATATAAGACATTCCGTAATTTGGTGTGAGACTAAAGTATCTTGTCCTGAAAAATTAATGCCAATAAATACATATTTTTTATACTTAGCAAATTGAAAAAACTTTGTTTATTATCCACAAAGTATTGAAAAAACATGACATGTTTCGGAGGAAACCTCCATCTTCAGGTGTAAATATATAATAAAAATTAAACAAAGAAAGACTAATATAAAAAAAAACACAATTAAAATTCGATACAATAATTTCAATTTAAAAATTAACCTGGGCTAATTGTTATAAGTACTAATAATAATTTTTATCAGTAAGAACTAATAAATAATATTAACCACTTAATGCTCAGTTTTTTTTTTACGACAATAGAATCAGAAATATCAGGTGATTTTATTTTTTAATTAAAGAATTTATATAATTTAAAAATAGTCCAGTTCCAAAAAGAGGTGAACTCTGTTTGTTAGTTTACCTTATGTAACACAAACAAGTGGAAACGCGCGAGCAGTGCTCGGGTTGGCGCGATACGATACATGCGCCGCGCGCGAACACTGCTCGTTCAAAAGCATTAAGTGGTTAAACAATAATAATACATAATAAAAATATAAAATTGTAATTTATAAAAAAACATACATTTGAAAAGACTTAATTTATATAGAAATTAATAAATGATTAATTTGAATATGATTGGGAATGGGAGCTTGGGAGACTAAAAGTAGACAAAGTATTAGGTGTATAACTTTGCTTCCGCCATTTTTTTCCGAAATTCGAGGCTTTATCGTAAAAAACTGGTTATACATTTATGATTCAAAGTATTGTCCATCGCTGGCCACTACTTTCTCCCATCTTTCGGGCAGCATACGAATCCCGCGTTGAAAAAACTGGTCATCTTTTGAAGCGATCCACGAATCGATCCAATTTTTTACTTCTTCATAAGACCGGAAGTGCTGGTCAGCTAGGTCGTGTGCCATTGATCGAAACAAGTGATAGTCCGAGGGAGCAACGTCTGGAGAATACGGCGGGTGGGGTAGGACTTCCCATTTCAAAGTTTCCAAGTATGTCTTGACCACTTTCGCAACATGGGGTCGAGCATTGTCATGCTGTAAAATCACTTTATCATGTCTCTCGTTGTATTGCGGTCGTTTTTCTTTGAATGCTCGGCTCAAACGCATTAATTGCGTTCGATAACGATCGCCTGTGATTGTTTCAGTCGGTTTTAACAACTCATAATACACTACGCCGAGCTGGTCCCACCAAATACTGAGCATAACCTTGGAACCGTGAATATTCGGTTTGGCCGTCGACGTGGAAGCATGGCCGGGATATCCCCGTGATTTTCTGCGCTTGGGATTATCGTAATGAACCCATTTCTCGTCCCCAGTCCCCAGAAATCCCTTCCGTCTTTGCCATGCAAGCAGCTGTTCACAAACACACAAACGCCGTTCAACTTCTCTCGGCTTCAACTCGTACGGCACCCAATTTCCTTGTTTCTGAATCATTCCCATGACTTTCAGGCGTTTTGAAATGGCTGGTTGCGTCACTCCCAATGATCCTGCCAATTCTTGTAACGTTTGACACGAGTCTTGATCAAGTAATGCCTCCAATTCTGCATCTTCGAAAACCTTCTCTCTTCCACCGCCATGCTGGTCTTCGACGTTAAAATCACCGTTCTTGAAGCGTTGAAACCACTCTCGGCACGTTCTTTCAATAATAGCGGCCTCACCATAGGTATTTGAGAGCATTCGATGAGCCTCAGCCGCAGATTTCTTCATATTAAAGCATAAAATTAAAACCTCCCGCAAATGACGAGAATTTGGCTCGTAAGCTGACATGTTTAATCGGGAATAACTTTATGATGCAGACACAAATCGACTAATATTTCGATGGCGTTATGTTTACAAATACTTAAGCTTATTGTATGACATATATGATCTATTTATTCCAACTACCACTTACCACTACTGCCATCTATTGCAAAACGGCGGAAGCAAAGTTATACACCGAATATTTAAGGAGAAAGGAGTAAAATGAGGAATCTGATTATTAATTATGTTTTTACCCAATTTCAAATGATACCAAAACATATATGTAATGCTATTGGATAATATGCCTAAACAAAAACAGCGACTCACTCATTATATTTTGGGGCACAAACAATGGCAATTGCTTCAGGCATCATTAGTTGGTAGGAGCATTGCGTGTGGAGATCTACTGAAGACAGGAAGGCAGTTTGTGTTGGGTGGGTCTGAAATATAAGTAAAAAAATTCAATCATTTTACAATTGATAAGTTTAGATGAACAAAAGAAACATATAGAATATCATCATAGAACAGAGATAAAAAGTAATGAGAGATTCTTCTTCTTGTGCCAGGTCAGGTCTTGACGTCAGGTATCACTCTAGCGTAGGCCTCTCTGTCCTGTGCCAGCTAGAGCAACTCCTCCACCCTCCGAATTCTGGTACACTCTTTGATATTTCCCAGCCAGGACATCTGGGGTCTACCCACACCGCGCTTACTCTCAATCTTCCCTTTCATGATGAGGTGTAGCAGACCGTATTTCTCGTTGCGGAGAATGTGTCCTAAATATGCCATCTTTCTAGTCTATATATTACAACAACGACAACAATTCTCTTTCTATTCTGGCTCTATATAACACCTCATTGTTGGTGACCACGTCAGTTCTTGGGATCCGCAACATTCTGATGAGAGATTAATAATGATATTTATATATTTAGATATAGTCGGAAGAATCGACGTGCGTATGAATGTGAAGAAATCTAAAGAGCTGTGCGAGGATTGAGCAGTGTGACGCTCCATTCTCTCTGCTTACCTTTCCGGATGGCGTGATGGTTTGTATATATTTAGAACAGTCGAAGTACTCACGTGTATCCACCCCAAAGTAATCAGATTGTGTTGATCTTGATAGTTAAAAATTTCCTCCTCATTTTTGGTAATACACGAATCTGCGGTGCCATTTTGCTTTGGAACAATCATATGTGTTATTAGCAAACGATTTCTTTCCTGAAAAAATTAATTACATGAAGATCAGTTAAAAGCATGAAACAATTACACCTACAGTTAGTAAACGTACCTTATGAGAAAAAATATGAAATAAGTTAAATATCAAGTTAATAATAATTGCTTTTGAATATAGATAGTAAAATGAATCGCAAGTAAGTTGTTTGAAGATGAAACAAGCAAGTCAATTGTTTATAACACCTGATGATATCAACATTGGTTGGAGAAATAGCCGTTGTGAAATTTGATAGAAATTAAATTAATAAATTGTGATAATTTTATATAAACTTAAGGCATTAATACTGTGGAATTCCATAATGACGATTTTTTCATGAATTAAAACACTGTTTTTTCCACTTTCAAAAGTGGAAAACAGTGTTTCAATTCATAAAAAATTCGTAAAGATTTTCCATATCAAACTAACTATGTAACTAAGCAAACATCACGCCGTCTCTCTGAAGGGGTAGGCAGAACACATACTCCACATACTCCACTTGCTTCCTCATCACATGGCCGATATATTTTATTTATTCGATTGTGACACATAATCCTTGGACTCCCTCTATTTCTAGTTATGTCTACACCGTTTACATATACTTTACCATTCTTTCTTCACTAATTCTTTCCATGTGTCCAAAGCATCTTAGTGATCCTATCATTATTTTGTTCAAAACACTTTCAACTGCACTGCATTCAATTCTTGTATTTGCATTTGACACTCTATTATATACAGACAGTAAGCAAATAAGTTGAATAGAAGTTATTTATGTGACTTACTAATGTTCCTGCTAATATGCCACAAGTCTCTATCTTCTTCTTAGTGTTAGGTGCAGCCAGTGCGAGGAAGCGGTCCAGTAAGAAGGAGGGCACCATGATGGTCCGCAAAGAGGAACCGCTGCTCAGGAGGGACGTCGCCGTCGGAGGAGGAGTGGGATACAGGCTGGTTGATGTTGATGGGCTGCAAATATTCCAAAAACAATACTAGATTAGATAGATAAAAAATAAACTGTGATTTAACTTTCACAGAGTGAAATTTCTTGTACAATATTATATACTAATGAAATATTGATCCTTTACTAATAAAAAAAAAAATTTAAACATGATTGAGATGATCATAGATATTAAAATTATTTATTTTTACACATGTTTATATATTGGTTCTTGAACAATGATATAAAATTTCATATTAAATAAATAATACGAATGAAAACATCCGTTTTCTAGAAGTTTTATTCTAGTTTATGAGACACATATCTAGAAAACAGACATTTTTATACATTTAAATTAACTCATAAGTGGAAAAAACAGTGTTTTAATTCATAAAAAATTCATTCATAAAAAGTTCATCATTATGGAATTCCACAGAGTTAACATCTTAAGTTTATCTAAAATTTAAATTATCAATTGAAGAACATTTCAGAATCGAACAAGTATGACGCTAAGGAGGCTGAATATTTTCCAATATATTGAGTATGTTTTTTACTTTTGAACATTGTTTCATTTAAATTTAATTTTGTGATTGGCACACTGTCTTTTGTCTGGTGTAGAATTCACGTGACAATAAAATGGCGATAGATTAGCTACCTATAACATGTCACGAGAATCAATATTTTTTTTTTTTTTAAAAAAGACTAATATCAAGGATTTACATCAATGATATTAGAATTTATTTTACAATCTTCAATGTGAGCAGAAAATAGCTCATTATTATGAAGAAGGAATCTGGTCGTGTCCAGGCTTGAACCCATGTCCCCTGGATCAGGAGCCAAGCATTCTATCCCCTAGACCACCACCCGGTATGATAGCTATAACCTTTACATCGATTTAGCTCACGCTGTAATGATGTAAAGAGCGATTCAACAAAATAATAATAATAATACTCAATAATTTTTGTATTCATTATCTTCTCCATTTAATTGTTAAAGATTTCAATGGGCATGCTTCACGAATATAGTGTGGTAATATTGCCAAATGTGTAACACTTTTAATAGAAAAAAAATACATTTTTCTAAATTTAACTAACTAACTAACTAACCATCACGCCGTCTCCCCGAAAGGGTAGGCAGAAAGAATGGACTGCCACACTTTAACCGATGCGGCACTCCATCCTTCTCTTTTCGCCCCGCGGGAGACGCGGTGTGATGGGTTGCGAACCTCATCGCCACCTATAGGCATCTCCCGCGCACACTTTGATCTTCCAACATCCACAAAATAAATCTAAAACAAATAATATAAAATACAATGATATAAAATAAAATAACTAAATAATTAAAATACAATATAATTATATAATTAATAAATAAATTACACTTACACTTGCGGTTTGTTTTCTCTGATGATGGGTGGGGCATTGTCATAGTTCTCGGGAGGAGCTCGGTTTGGTTCCGTGGCAAAGTCATCCGGATATAAAACATCCTGCACACTAGGTACTGGGCTAACAACATTCCACAATGGCTGGAATAAACAAAATATGTAAAAATGATAAATAAAAACTTATAATGAACATAATGACCTTTCAAGACAAGTCAATAAAGCGTCTACCATATCAGGGTGTCTGGAAGAACAAACACATGCGTATTGACAGCAAGGTAAGAATTTATAAGACATCCGAAATTAAACTATTAATAATCTTGAGGTATTATAGTGTTTAGGCCAAATTGTCGAGGTTTACGGATATGTTCGTGATTTTCTGGTTCATTGTAAATAAGTATTGTTTTGAGAAATCTTATAAAAAAAACGATGATTTTTTACCTACTTTTTGAATAATAACCCAAAGGTAGGGCGGTTAAATATTATATTGTAGTTACAAACTTTTGCATGGAAAATTTCACAATAAAAACATGAAATATTGTTAAACTGAGGATGTTTAACAACAGGTATTAAATACAAAGTATTGTGTTGAGAGCAATTTTGTATTTGGTTGAGAAATGAACTAATAAATAAATAAATAATTACATTCTCTGGTGGAGCAGAGGGATAACTAATAGAGCCGCCGGCTGCTTTAGCAATGATAGGTTTGCTTTTTGCCTTTTCATCCTCTTGCTTTTTCTTCAGTGCTCTGGAATGATTATCAGCTTCTTTCTTTTTCTAAAATCAATAAAGATATGTTATTTAAAAAAATAAGTAAAGATGTCAACTTCAAATAAAAATAATTAAGATCGTCATGATGCAAAAAATACATTTAGAGGCAAATTTAACACTTTCATTGTGCAACATTTTCAAGTAATCTGATAAGATGCTCAAATTATGTCTTGTATAAATCGCACGCTTAATATTAAACTGACCGATTATGGTTTAGGTCATAATTGAGTTAACATTAGACAGAGGCTTGTGTTAACGCTATCCATCTATTTTTCACAATGTTAATGCTATCCATTCGTACGTACGATAATCTTCACAATGTTAATGCTATCCATTCGTACGTGTTTTTCGACTGTTTTTGTTAAAACACCAACTCATGTCAGATTGGGCAAAACTTGTTTTTTTGAGTTAAGCCAGTGTTATATTAAGCGTGCTTAATATAGAATAAAACCGATAGGTATTAAAAAAAATTCAAATAAATAAATACAATTTCTTTTCGAATATTATACGCGTCGGTGAGCATCTACAAAAACCACATACTCACTAGGCATGTATTGAGCACTTAACGAGACTTCGGCAGCACACGCCTAGTGCGTACTCAGCAATCAACATGTTAAGATATGATTGAATAGTAATAAAAAATAATAGCATATTATTTTACAGTATGACTTGATTATTAGGAAGTAAGATAGCAAATTTTAATAAAAAATATTAGGAACATAAACAATTCTTCACCGATTATGAAAATAAGTGTGATGTTTACCTAAAATATAATCTGCGATAAATAAAGTGTAAATATTAATTATTATAAATAATAATAATAAAACTGAGAGACAAAATAAAAAGTTCACGCATTCGGAGTAGTCTGGGAGTTATTGATATAAATAGTAAGGCAGATGAAATGGTACGGGCATATAAAACGGAGACCACCAGACCACACAGTAAATAGAATTTTGTCTGTGAATCTTCCTCGTCAACCATACAGAGGAAAACCTAGGAACACGTGAATGATTCAGTGCAATATCGTCTGGCAGAGAAATGGCTTGAGTGAAGGTGATAATCAGAACTGTAAGAAGTACATCCTGAGATGGAGAAGAGCCGACCCCAACAGTCAACCCAGACAATGAGTTGGGATAGCGCCAAGAAGAAGAAGAAGAATTTACCACCCAAAGTGAAGGCAAATACAGAAAAAACTAAAAAGCAATTTATCTAATTGTAATAATTATGATGTGATTATTACAAATTCACAATCAAAAAGTCATAATTTACTTTAATTGGGAGAAATAACAAGCGTGAAATCCAATTTACGGATAATTTATTCTATCATAATTGTGAATGCCGAGAAATCGGAGCAATACCGAATGTATCTATGAATTATATTTACAAGGACGGAAAAGTGGAAAGAAGGATTGGTTCAGGGATCAAAATAAATGGAGTACTCAAAGTTATTACTGTTAATAGTTATATTGACTAATACAAAGATGGCAGGATGTAATTAAGTTCTAGTGCAAACTCAAATGTATGGAGGTGAAGCTTGGAGCTGGCAAAATAAAATATTTGCTGTAGAAATTAAATGCCTAAGAAAACGATTGGAAAAATGATATTTGATAGAATAACAAACAAAGATATAAGGATCTATCATGAGTGAGAAGAATGCATCCTTAATAAAATGAATAAGTTGATTGCTGAGTACGTGCTAGGCACGTACTGCCAAAATCTTGCTACGTGTTCAATACACGCCCAACGCGTTTGTGGTTTTTGTAAATGCTCACGTGTATAATATACAAAAATAAAAAGCAAATATTTATTAGGAATATTTTTAATTTCTATGGGTTATATTTTAGAATAAATAATACATAATTTGAGCATCTTACCAGATATCTGAAAATGTTGCACAGTTAAAGTGTTAAGAATGGGTCATACTAGGAGATACAGAACGAATGGATGAAGAAGAATGGTAGGCTGAGGAAAATATGGCATTATCCATTTTATCAATTACTAGCTGACCCAGCGAACTTCGTACCGCCTCAGAATCAATAAATGTTGTGTTAACTTATTAGTTGAATAAAATTCAGTTATTTATTAAGTTAAAATGAATACTCAAAATGAATTAAGTTCAATAAATGTGCAAAAATCAAAATTATTTGAATTACATTGATATTAATGTAATTCACATGGCAGCAAGGGATTCGCTTTATTGAAGTGAATCGAAATGATTCGCTTAGCATTGTTGCACTACTTTCCGTTAAACTATTATATTTGCTGGATGGGATGCACTCGGGTCGATTTATTCTGATGTTTTAATAGTTATTCTGCTATTCGGGACGGAGGCAAATCCAACAAATCAAAGCTCGAGAAATATGTCAGCATAGAATAGTGAGGCAGTCCATTATCTCTGTCAAATCCTCTGAAGAAACGGTTTCGTGGCTAGTTAGTTTTTTTAATAATCATATATTAAATAATCTCACCTGCTCTGCTAAGCATTGGTGATACTCTTTGGTAAACTGCTCCAAGAGTTTGGCTTTTAACTTCTCTGCTTTCGGAAATACTTCTTTCAACTGCGCCTGGTTGGATGACTTCATGTCCACAGGCACGGATACATAGTCGGGATGTTTAACAATTTTCTCAACAAACAAAGTCATGAACCTAATATACAGAATGTAAGCATATTGGAGATTCCCTTCTTCTAGGTATACATTTGCCATTCGCACAACTTCCAACCCTGACTGGTAATATCTGAAATGCAAACAAGCTAATAATCAATTCATCTTCATATGTAAATTCAAGACTGAACAACACTACAAACTATGCAGGCCTAATCTTGTTTTTTTTTTTTAATTGTTTGTGTCGCCATTGTTGCGCCCTCGGAGATATGGGAATGTTTAATATGTCGCAAATATGGCGCCAATGAAGTACAAAAGGTTAAAATAACCATTACTAATTCCATGTTCGGACATATGGAGCGCATGGGTGAAGAAAGAATGGTTAAAAAAGTATACGTTAACGATGTAAATGGAGTAAGGAGTCGAGGTAGACCGAGGAAAACATGGCATGACCAAATTAATCAAATATTAAAGGTTGGTCATGTCAGAAGCCGGAAGAATCGACGTGCGTGTATGACTCGATGTATGAATGTGGAGGAAGCTAGAGAGGTATGTCAGGATAGAGTAGTGTGGCAGTCCATTCTCTCTGCCTACCCCTGCGGAGAAACGGTGTGATGGTTTGTTGTTGTTGTTGTACAAGCAGTGTGAATGAAATAAAAACCAAGGTAAAGTTTTATTTATTTCCTGCATTTTTTTTATTTTTCCTGCAAAACTGATGACATAGTGAGATGGAGTAAGCAATGCGGTAAAATAACCATTACATAAAAAAACAGTACTAACTCCATGCAACATGATCATATTATCAATGATTAAAATTGTTTGAATACTGTAAAATCTCTTTTTTGTCGTACCTAATGTCAAAGAAACTGGGGTGCCGAGAATGAGAGTGATGTCATTGTAATTAGATATTATTGCTATAGTAAAAATATGATAAAAGATAATACCTTCTTAATGGGACATTTGGATCGACGGTAACAGCGGCCCCGTTATCGGCCAGTTGTTTTACGCGGGCTGATGGTTCAGTTAAGCCGACATCGGCCGCAGAAGAATATTTCATCGATGAATCCATGTTTTTTTTAATGTTTGGGATGTTGCGGTAAATAAATAACTAACAATTTACATGTGATTTATTTACAATTTTCACGACACGTGAATTTTCACTTGAACATTTTCATTCTGCAATAACTAAAACGGTAGGCCGTAGTGAGTAATTGAAAAAACCGATTATTGAATGCATTTTTGACACTTTGACGTATAAATTGACAGATGCAAAAATTGTTGTCAAAAAGGAGAACTGTATTTTGTAAATGAATTGTCGGTATAGTTGAAATCTAATAATGCCACACTAGAAATATGTACAGAAGTTGTTCATAAAATATTGTATAGATGTCGCTAGCACCGTTTCAGTTAATTTTATTTCATTTTAAAAAATATAGCTTACTAAGGTTTTGTTTGAAAATTTATAAATAATATACAAAACGCATCGATTATTCGTTCAAAATTTAGTACTACTAAATAATATGGTCATTTATTTAAGGAAACTACTACATTTGACGACCTAAATTTAAAAAGCACCCTTGAGGTGAGCTATTAACGAAAACGGCGCTATACAAATTAGCCTAAATATTATTATTATAAATTTAAACGTTCGGTAAGAGATCTAGTGAAGAAGCAAAGTCAATAATATATATGATATGTGGTAGCCGGGTGTATTTAAATGCAGCACCAACCATATGTATATTAATTCGACTTTTTAATAGTAACAAATCGACAATCTCTCAATGTATAGCTTTAGAGGAAATAGATACCTATAATAAATATGCCATTCCCATTAAAAGGAATAAAATAAAAATAAAAATAGTAACGATTGCAAAGGATGGAGGATAAATAAGGGTATAGAGGATAGTTTTGTGTGATTTATTTATTTATTGATCATTTACCAAGTAGGGTAGACCGAGGCGAATCGGATCGGTGGGTGAATCGGATCAAAATAAGAAATTTGGTAATATTTGAAAAACGCGTTAACGCGGAACGCAAGCGACTAGCGCCTTACGACCCTTTCACACCCCGTACCTCCCGCCGTTGGCAAGGTTACTATTCGACTTGTACACCAGTGTCAAAAATGCGCGCCAGCGCGTCTGGTATTTGTGTGTGTTACAATTTTGCTGCGCATCTAAGGTAGGTGCTTACCATTTCTTTGGGTAATTCTAAGGATATGTGTTAAAACTTTGAATTGTATGTCTTATATTGATTGGGAGTGGGCCTATTTTAGAAAACATTTTAGTTTTTAAGCAAAATATTACTGGTTAATGTGTAAAATAGTATTTATTTCAAGTCTTCAATACGGGGTTATTCGGATCGCGTCATCGGGGGCGAATTGGATCACTATTTTTAAATGTATTGTTTTATAATGATGCGTTTTTATTTCCTTGTAGATGGTTCGCACGTACAATAGAAAGACTAATGCGGGAGAATGGTCCCAAGAAATGAGAGAAGCTGCAAATAAAGTCTCGGCCAAAGAGTTAACCTTACGTCGGGCTGCTGAGATTTACGAATTACCAAAAACGAGTCTACAAAGAAGAGTTACTTTCTCCGGAGGTGTCATTAAAACGATTGGTGGACAGCCAGCCTTAGATGAGACTGCTGAAAAGATTTTAGCAGGCCGTTTACTGCACTTAGCGAGTCATGGCTTCGGAATTACACCCAAGGCGATTCGTAAATATGCATTTGAATTCGCAGAACGTCAGAAAATTAAACAAAATTTTAACAGAGCAGTAGGAATGGCTGGTCAGGACTGGTTCCATCGCTTTATGGAAAGAAATAAGCAGTTGACTATTCGGAAACCAGAAGGATTGTTTAGAGCAAGAATTGACGGCATGAAAAGGGAAAAAGTGTCCGAATTCTTCAAGACTTTAGAAACAGTAAAAAAAGGCCCGTATATATATATGATTTATGTGTTACTTATTAATATTGATCTCACTATTCATTATCTAAATGTTGGTAATGATTTGTTAAGAAATTTTTTATTTAGTTATACATGTTATGTACGATCCTATTCGCCCCGATAATTGGGGCGATTCGGATATTTCTGTCTTTCAAGTTTTTAGTCCATATTTTGGAAAATTAATGAACATTTTAAGTTTTAAAATGTTTATTGCGTAGCTAGATTGTTACTGATTACTATTTTGTCAATAAAAGTTTCATATATTATACTGTAGTATGATTTAAATATTCCAAAAAAAAAAAGTGATCCGATTCGCCTCGGTCTACCCTACCTACACGGTTTTAATACCTTCCAACTGGGGTTACTCGATCTAGGGAGGCATTTTTCGCACTCTGTATGATTTCAATATATAAATTACAAATTTAGGGAATAATTAATGAATAAGGGGAGTAACATTAAAGTGTATAACTTAAAATTAATTGTCTTATACAATATTTACTGGTTTTTGAAAAGCATACTACATTCAAGCCACCCTCTTTTTAATGTCTCAGAAATTAGGTATATGTTTTTTGTAATTGTGCATTGTCCTTTTTTGTGGGCTGTTTATATTAGGTCCTTACATATGAAATTGGCGTTTTGTATGGGAGGAACATAAAGTTGATTTTTTTTAAATATAATATATTTATTTAATCAAAGTATGTACCATTGCTATCTATGCACTTTTGCCATCTCATAGGTAGTTCATCGATCCCTTTACTAAAAAAAACATTCGGACGGGAATCAATAAAATCTTTGAAGTCGGTTTGGACTGCCCCATCGGAGTTGAATTTTTTCCCTTGCAAGAAGTTATCCAAATTTCGAAAAAAATAGTAATCTGTTGGGGCAAGGTCCGGAGAGTACGGTGGATGTCTTAGACATTCCAATTGAAGCTCTTCTAATTTGGTAGCCGTCTGTTGTGCAGAGGCAGAGGAGACAAATGCGGAATGGGAAAAAAAAATAATAACGTAGAGTACAGTTTTTGGCATGTAGGACAAAGGACGAGGTTTAGGAAGCATTTCATAATATTAAATAAATAAATAAAACCACTGCACAAATTATTATTATGGCCAAGAGGGAGATGATCATCTTAGATGGAAGACCAAATTGAAGCTGTCTCCAAGAGAATCAGAATATTTCTGTGGTGTATCATTATTTTTATCTTTTATATAATGTTCCTCAAATGTTCATGTATTATATATTATGCTTATTTATTTATTCAATAAACTACAGCGGAGCATAGAAGTGAGATTGAGTAGATTAAACGTGGTCTGGCACCCCCTTGTTGTTGCCGTATTTAAATGTAAGTCGCGGATGGACCGGGGACAGGCCCAGGAAGTGTACGAACGAGGCTGATAAAAGGGCGCCGCTACGCCCTATAACAGCCTCGGGTATGTGGCGGGAACTTCTATGTTCCTTAAAAAAAAAAAAGATGATCATCTAAATGGATTCCTAAGTATTTGGTAGAAGTAACTTTAGTCAGCGACAGGCTGCATTTATTATTATTAACTAACTAACTAACTAACCAACACCCCGTCTCTCCGAAGGGGCAGGCAGAAAGGATGAACTGCCACACTTTAACCGATGCGCCACTCCATCCTTCTCTTTTCGCCCCCGCGAGAGACGCGGTGTGATGGGTTGCTTCGATCGTCCAACGTCCACAAAAATTATTATTATTACATTTATGTATAGGTAATGAGATTATTTTTCCCTAATGGTTGTCGTCTATTATCAATAGTTGAAGTTAAGTAAGTCGTTTTGTTTGTATTTAAAGTCAAAAGATTATTGTCCAGCCAGTATTTCACAAGTTTGAGTCCTTTAGTTGCCTTCCTGAATGCTTCTTCCCAGGTGTTCGCCTCAAACTGGAGTACCGTGTCGTCTGCAAATACGATACATTCTTCTTCAGTTACAAGTTTGCTTTGCAATTTAAGGAAGGCCTTAAAAACATATTTTTAGGAGTTGTTTCAAAATGGCGCCCATGGGCGGCTGTCATTTGAAGCTTCTCACAAAAAAATTCTGCATTTTGGCAATCATTTAAGATTTAAAACAGCTCCATATACAAGTATATGCATCATCATGGGTGGTTTATTGTTTTTTTATTGGTACACACTCTCATACTCAAATTTTACATCGGTCTGCACGCCTTCCCATCAGCCAGCCAATTAAATGGACAACCTCTGCCTGAATTGGCTTTTACCTCCGGTGCCGCCGCCACAGTTCCTGACCATCGTAATCGCTCACTCTCCATTTTGCCTTTGCTTCCATCTTCCTGACCCGCTGCCATCTCCAAGTCTGCTGGCGTTCCTCGAACGCCTCCATCCTTTGCTTCTCCTGCACCGCAGCCTCTCCCTGTCCTGCCGCCTCCTCCTGCTCCGCCGCCGCCATCGCTGCCGACCTGCTGTTTACTCCAACGCTTCATACCTAAACCTTTCCTTTCCACCATCCTTATCCCATCCTGTATCTCAACCCCGTTGCCATATCGGTCCCCACCCAAGGCCACCGGCCCCCACCCCATGCCACTCTCTGTCACCGTCCCTCGGTCTCCACCCACCTCGGCCCCTTTCCAAGGTCATCCCCAAACCCTCCACACTCCTCCCTACCCGGGTAGTCAGTTCGAAATGTCGGACACAACCCACTACATCCACCGAGTAACCCTTCCCTCACCATCCAACAATATCCAACTTCATCTCCAAGAAGGAAATTTCCAACATGTGGGGGAGCAATAGCCTTCGGGCTGGTACTCCCGAAAAGACATATTTCAACGAGATGCGACAACATTCTTAATTCAATTAAAATTTCTCCACTTTTATATCACACCCATAAAATACTGCGTATTTCCGACCCCACCTACCTATCAACCGCTAATAAAATAACTCTAGTTGGACACGTTACTTAACCTAGTGACCTTCGGCATCGATTTCTGAAGTACGTTTCAGTACTTACCCTGCCGCGTGTAGGTACCCTGACATCTCGAGCCGTGGGATGATTTTTATTAATGTTCATTTGATGCGATCGAATTGTAAAATTGATTATTTCCGTCCAGTTTCTAATAAGAATCTTAATCAGAATAACATATCAGTTTTCCTGGTTGTTAACTAATCATAATATCGCAAGAACGGCACAAATGGACCAATTACCAAAATAAATCAGAGGCTGAAACGTTTAGCGCCTATTGAGGTGTCAGATAATATGTTTGTTTGTTAGAAGAGTGAGCATCGATTTAAACATCAATTTGAACATGCATGTCTCCCATACAAACCGAGATATTTAGATTAGTACCTACATGGATATACACATATTGTTAAAGTAATTGATAAAATGCTCCAGTATAACATAAGTCAAGGTATAACGCTGTATGCTTACACGAAGCGAGTGGATACGTGACAAAACAAAGTTACAAAATGGTGTCGTTAAGTTACAATTATGACGTAATTATAATAACGCACCTTTTCACTGAACATAGTTCAAATTAATACATAAATAAACAAGAAAAACCCAAAAATCACACATTTAAAAAAAATGGAACAAAGATCATGATGTTATGATTTTATGGCATCTTCTCTTATTCTTCCTCAGCCTATTTCCGTCCACTCCTGGACAAAGGCCTCCTCCATTCGTTTCCATGTCACTCTGTCCTGTGCAGACTGCATCCAGGTTATTCCGACGTGTCTGTTCAGATCATCCTTCCACCGTAGTTGCGGTCGCCCCGCACTTCTCTTTGGCGTCCACGGTCTCCAAGTCAGCAGTCTTCTTGTCCACTTTTCATCTGAGCTTCCGGCTACGTGACCTGCCCATTGCCATTTTAGAGTCGCCACCAGGTGGATGATGTCAGTGGCCATTGTTTTTTCTCTCACCGTATCGTTTCTGACTCTGTCTCTTAAGCTTATTCCTAACATGGCTCTTTGGGTCACTCGTAGTTTCTCGGCACTTTGTCTGGACAATGTTACAGTTTCAAGACCATAAGTACCAACTGGCAGAACGCAGGCTTCTTTATGGCATAATAATTAGAAATCACGTCGCTTCTATAGTGTGTGAATGATTTTGTTTTGTCCACATAGTTACATATTTTTCTTAGGATTCTTCTTTTTTTAGCGTGTCAGGTCCCCCCAACGTTTGCGATCACTGCAGCGAATGCATCTCTGTCCTGCGCCACTTGGAACAGGTTCTCAACTCTGCTCATTCCTGTCCACTTCCTTATATTCTGCAAACAACTTCCTTCTGCCAACTCTCCACCTTTCACTCTATCTTGCACATGATTATCAGCTGAAGGAGGTGGTATCTTTCTCCCTTTAGCACACGACCCAAATATGAGACCTTTCTAACCTTTACACTCGACAACAGCTAAAATGTTGTTCTAAAACGTCCCTTTCAATAAAAAAAACGGAAATGGAACATTAAGTATATAATATTACAAATGTGTCTTTTTAAATCCAAATTACGAATTGCCGAGAGTGAAAATAAGTTTTTAAAAAATGGTATACAAAAACCTTTCGAAGACGTCAAAATTGTTCGCGAACTTAAACATATTATATACATATAATATTTAAAACAATGCAGGTCACGTAGCCAGAAGCTCAGATGAAAAGTGGACAAGAAGACTGCTGACTTGGAGACCGTGGACGGCAAAGAGAAGTGCAGGGCGATCGCAACTACGGTGGAAGGATGATCTGAACAGACTCGTCGGAATAACCTGGATGCAGACTGAACAGGACAGAGTGACATGGAAGCGAATGGAGGAGGCCTTTGTCCAGGAGTAGACGGGAATAGGCTGAGGAAGAAGAAGAAGGAGAAAACAACAATTTAATATGTATATAATTTATTTAGTAAAGCGAAGTTTCAAATAACTTATAACGCATTAGAGCTAATGTGTTTTTGCTCTAACTTATATCGCATTAGAGCTAATATCTCAAATCAAATCAAATGAAATCAGTTTATTTTCTCAAAAGACATTACAAACATTTTTTATAGTTTAAGGCATCTATTGAGAACAGGTAAAACATAATAAATATATAATACCAGGAACGCATGAGAGATGGTTCGACATTTGGAATACAAGATACTCTCCAAAGTCAAGAGTATTTGTCTTCTGAACGTACTTTCACGAATATGAAAGACATCGATCTCCGAAGCGATCATGTTCAGCAGTTTGATTCCTCTCCCCACCGGCATCACCAGAGGCATGTTGGTTATGCATGCTGGGAGATAAAACAGTCTGTGCTGACGCTGTCGAAGATAACCATCCGGAATATAAAGATGGATAGCCTCCTTTCTCCTCAAATATCCTTTCTCCTGAAAATTCCTTCCCTGGTTGAAAACGTAGGTACTTTATTTTATTATTGAGGTAGGTACTCGATGAAAAACATTTGAACACGCAGGTGGTGGGTGGTGAGATTATACTATATAATAAAAATGATTCCCGAGTTACAAAGGTCAATTTGTTGATTTCGGCTTATTAGGCAGATGCTGTATGGTGACATGTATTTCATGCACTGTGTATGTATGCATGTGCACACATATGCATGTGACGCAGATACATGCCCTGAGCAACAGACAAATGCCGGCCTAGGAATATACGAAATATAAGATGATATTATATTTTTATTATTAAAATATATTTAGGACAATTATTATCAATCACACGTTAAAGCGTATATCTTGTTTTTGGTAAAAATTAACTAATATTTTGTGAATTAATTGTATCTCAATAGAGACGAAGATGCAAATTGGAAACAGAATATGGTTGATCAAGGTGTTTACAGGACTTGTGACCTGTCATTGGTTGGGTTAAGCGCACGCTTTATGTAATACAACATTCCCCATTCCACCTTCTTTCTTATGATCACCGTGTCTGACAAACTTTTTGGAAGTTGTATATGTATGTTAAACTCTAAGAATACTCTTTACGTGGAAGTTTATACAATCTACATACTAACGCCATCTATGAAGATTTGTGTTTGTTAAGTTTGTTAAGTTTATTAAGATTTGTGTTTATTATGATATGTGTTTATTAAGATTTGTGTTTATTATTTTGTGTTTTATATAACTAACTAACTAACTAACCATCACGCCGTCTCCCCGAAGGGGTAGACAGAAAGAATGGACTGTCACACTTTTCTTTCCTGACATATTTTTCTCGCTTCCTCAACATTCATACATCGTGTCATGCACGCGAGTCGATTTCTCCGACTCCTCACATGGCCGACATTCAATATTTGATTTATTTTATCGTCCCACGTTTTCCTCGGTCTTCATCTATTTCTGGTTCCATTTACATCGTACATATAATTTTTTTACCATTCTTTCTTTGTTCATTCTTTCCATATGTCCAAACCATCTTAATGATCCTTTCATTATTTTGTTCATAACACCATCATTCGCACCGCATTTACTAACTTCTTATATTTTCATTTGTGTTTTATTTTATAATAATAATAAATTATCATTAGATTAGATGTATGAGGTATGCAATTCAAATGATTTAATGATGAATGTCGGAAAGTCAAAGGTGATGGTTTTTGAAAGGGAAGAGCAAATGACAGTTTGTAACATAAGTGTAAACGAAGAGAACTTGGAGCAGGTGAGTGAATTTGTGTACTTAGGTAGCAGGCCAAACGGATAAGACATCGAAAGATGGGTTGGTGCGGGTAACAAAGTGAATGGAGTTTTAAAAATAGTTATTGGAAACAAGAATTTATCAATGAAAGCGAAAACGGCCGTTCACAATGGAGTTCTGGTCCCAACCCTAATGTATGGAAGCGAAGCATGGAACTGGTAAAATAAAGAATGAGAGCAGAATAAATGCGGTAGAGATGAGGTCCCTAAGACGTATGTGTGGTAAAACGATATACGACAGAATCTCAAATGCTGATATAAGAAAGGAATGTAGAGCAGAATAAGGTATTATGAACAAAATTATGAAAGGATCGCTGCGTTGGTTCGGACATATGATGGAGAAAGAATGGTTAAAAAAGTATACGTTAACAATGTAAATGGAGTAAGGAGTCGAGGTAGACCGAGGAAAACATGGCATGACCAAATTAATCAATTTTTAAAGGTTGGTCATGTTAGAAGTCGGAAGAATCGACGTGCGTGTATGACTCCCTGTATGAATGTGGAGGAAGCTAGTGAGGTATGCCAGGATAGAGTAGTGTGGCGGTCCATTCTCTCTGCCTACCCCTGCGGAGAAACGGCGTGATGGTTTGTTGTTGTTGTTGTTGTCATTAGATGGAACCTAGCTTGAATTACTCAAGTGCCACTAGACTGGCCCCCTGCGAGTGAAAAGAGATAGTGAGGTAGACCCAGAGATACCTGGAGAAGAACACTGCAGAACAAGGTTAAGGCGGCAGGTCTCACTTGGAATGGCGTTAGGCAGCAGGCGTACGATAGAGTCCGGTGGAGGAGAATCCTTGAGGACCTATGCTACACAGAGGTGTGACAGGAAAAGAAGAAGACCCTAACACCTGTACGGTACATACGTACCAGAATGGTTTATTTATAGATATAACTGCCACAGTGAGCAAGGAAGGGTCAAAATAACCCAATTGATATAGGTACTTTCCTAGACAAAGTTATTATGTATTTGACCTGCGATCTGTCTAATGAATCCAAGCCGAGTTTTGTTTACTCCAGAGATAGTGGTGTAAACATGTTTATTTTGTTTACCACTCAATCATCGTCCTATAGTTCAACATCCATGACAACACATTAATAGCAATGATTGTACTTCAGGAATGATGGTGGAAATGTGAGAACTCATGTTTTTACAACCCCCCTTTTCTTCTATCACAAGAGGAAGGCACGACATAGGGAATAGACTTCGGGATGGGATTTTGCAGAATTGTATCATAGTAACTCCAAGAGTCATCCTTAGTCAAAGTAAGAAAGCGCAATAGCCGGGAAATTTCTAGAAAAAAAAAACGTTTTTCAACGTTGCTTATGCATCAAAAATTTCGCCACTTGTTTCAATAGCTTAAAACAAGTAAATGAGGCGGAATTTTTAGAATTTTTTAATAAAAATGCATGCATGTAATCAAGTTGTAAAATTTTACAATCAGAGGGGGAAATAGGAAGCAGGGCAGACCTAGAGCCACCCTGCAGGACGAGGTTAAAGCAACAGGCCTCACTTGGGATGATGTTAGGCATCAGGCATGCGATAAAGTCGTGTGGAGAAGATTCCTTGAGGCCCTATGCACCACGAAGGTGTGACAGGATAAGAAGAAGAAGAAATATTTAAGACGAAAACATAACATACTCAAATATTCTTCTTCTTCTTACTCTCCGGCGCTACAACCCTTGGTGGGTCTTAGCCTCCTCCAAGAAATCTCTCCATCTCCATCCCTCTCTGGCCGCCACCTTCCTGTCTTGCTGCTCCAGGACCCGACATCCAACCATCGCAGTCTCGGCCTGCGGACGCTTCTTCGCTCTACTGGATTGTCATTCAACACTCCATGCGGTGCAAGTTCCCTACCCAGCGCAGTCTGTCAATCTTCTATATTCTACTCAAATATTAGTGGCAAATAATTTTGTACCGAATTCGGATTGTGCTAAGCTCCATAATCTTGCTACTATTACATCTGTATGTCTTCTTCTTCTTCTTCCTTGTTGTATACCTATGTGGTCTGTTCTCCAAAGTGTTGCTCCTCCTGTGAGGTAGATCCCCAGTTGTTCTTCCATATTTTAGGAGGTCTTCCACGAGGACGAGTCCCATGAGGCTAATTAGTAGCGCAATATAAGGGAGTCTGGTGGTGTCCATTATTTGAACAGTCCCTTTTTTGGTGTCTGTTCCATCTTATAATATCCTCAACCTCACAAATCTTTCTTATTCAGGTGTTCCTCACGCGATCTCTCAGTGTCTTGCATGCTATCGTCCTCAGTGTCTTAATTTCGAAAGTCCTTAAAACTTGTTTGGTCCTTACTGCGTGTGCCCTTGCTGCGGCGCCATATGTTATTATTGGTCATACGCATGCTTTATAGATTCTCATTTTACTCTTAATGGCCATGTTTTTGTTTTTCCATATTGTGGATTTTAGAGCGCCAGAGATTGCAGCTGTCTTGTTTACTTGGGCTTGTATTTCTTCCCGCAGATTAGCTCCTCCCACCAGGTCTATGCCTAGATACTTGAAGGTCCTGACCTGTTCTATGGGTTGATTTTCTATAACCAGGTTACGTGTTTTGGAAAAGGTATTCCGCATTTTGTTGCTTATGAGATCGTCATGTTGTATTTCTTACAGGTGTGATGTAGTCTCTCTAATATTTTTTGTAAGTCATTATTGTTTTCAGCTATGATTATAGCATCGTCTGCATAACAGACTACATTGACAATTTGCTCTCCCATCCCACATCTGTATGTATTGTAGCTATATTATAAAGCTATTGTTGTATCTATTTTTAAATTCTGAAGGATGTGAGTTTCTTCTTCTTCTTCTTTGCAAGCCTTCTTCCCTCCACTGCTGGATATAGGCCTCTTCCAATTTCTTCCACTCGTATCCTGCCCTCTTTGTATCCAAGATTTTCCAACCCTTTTGATAATATCATCGGTCCATCTCATCGCTGGCCTTCCTACACTTCGCCTATTTTCCCATGGTCTCCAAATGAGTATCCTGGGTGCCCATCTGTTGCCACCCTGTCTAACCAAGTGTCCAGCCCATTGCCATTTCAATTTTGCCACTCGGTCCATAACGTCAGCAACCCTGGTGCGGCGTCTGATTTCTTCATTTCTTATGCGGTCACGCAATCTCAGTATCTGTCTGATGTGAGTTTACGTTATTGTTATTAAAATTTGAGTTATTACATTTTACCACGAATTATTTACGGTTCGTTACTCGAGCATGTTTTTTCAACAAGCGCGCATGTATGCCCAAGTCAACAACTTGCATAAATCTAAAGGGAATTTATTACGTTTGCAACGACATCGATCCCACTCGGCATGCTCTAGATTTCTTCTCTTGTCACCTCCCCTCTTCTCTTCTATAATCTCAGGCGCCTGTTTCTAGTCCTGATGCGTCATGCCGTGAATTCAACGACTGATACTATACTTCACTCAAAGTCATTACTGCTAATAGAAACATATCCACAGAAGCAAAGATAGCAGTACACAATGGAGTTCTAGTGCCAACCCTCATGTATGGAAGTGAAGCTTGGAGCTGGCAAAAGAAGGATGAAAGCAGGATAAACGCCGTAGAAATGAGATCACTAAGAAGAATGTGCGGGAAAACGTTGTATGATAGAATACCGAACGATGAAATAAGAAAGAAATGTAAGGCAGATGACTGCATCATGGATAAAATTAAAAAAGGATCCCTGAGATGGTTTGGACATATGGAACGAATGGATGAGAGTAGAACGGTTAAAAAGTTGTACACAATCAGCGTGAGAGGAAAAAGAAGCCGAGGACGACCGAGGAAAACATGGCATGACCAAATTAATCAATTAGTAAAAGGCAGTCGCATTCGAAGTCGGAATAATCGACGTGCGTGCATGGTACGATGTATGAATGTAGAGGAAGCCCGAGAGGTGTGCCAGGACAGAGCATTGTGGCGATCCATCCTCCCGGGAAATGGCTTGATGGTTAGTTAGATACTATACTTAAAACTAATTAAGTAACCATCACGTCGTCTCCCCTAAGCGGTAGGCAGAATGAATGGACCACAACACTGTTCTTTTCTGACATATTTATCTCGATTCCTTAATATTCATACATGGACGTCGATTTTTCGACTCCTCACGTGGCCGACATTTAATATTTGATTGATTTGATCGTGCCGCGCTTTCGACGGTCTTCCTCTATTTTAAGTTCCAGTTATGTCGTTTTCATGTACTTTTTCACTATTCTGTCTTCATTAATTATTTTCCGTTGTGTAACTTTGATTTTGTGATTGCTTCTTTAATTACCGTCCATGTCTCTCACACACTGGTCCAGCACTTTTGTTTTTAAATTTTGTGGCATGTCCGACTTGAAGATGTTGCCCAGCCTTCCGAATGCAGACCATGATAAAATGCACGATAAAATAAATAAATTATTAAATGTCGACCACGTAAGATATCGGAGAAATGAAATTAAATGAAAACGTGCGTGCAAGTAAGAAGAGCATGTTAGAACAGAACTTTATTTCTGCCTACTCCTCCGGAGAGACAGCGTGATGGTTAGTTTGTTTAGTTGGTTTTACATCATTGTTCAAGAAACAATTAATTTTCATTTAACTTATTGTGTACTTAGCGTGTTTATATCCGCGGACTGCACCATACGTATGGATGTATCTATGCACAATGTGCATTTAGTTGCAGTATTTAACTGCTTCCGTCAATCCGAGGGATAATAACACCTTATTAATACATATTGTTTATCATGAATCTATTACATTCTGTTTCCGCGAATTTTATTCATACCCTTGATATAAGTTCCCATTTCATACATAATATGCATTCCTCTTGGGCATGCTGGGGACCAATAGTTTGCAAATAAGAATGAATGGGTGCACACATATCTATTTCTTCAGACTTATCAGGGGATTCTTTGAGAATCCCGTCATCTTGGAGGCTATCCATCTTTATGTTCCGGATGGTTATCTTCGACAGCGTCAGCACAGACTGTTTTATCTCCCAGCATGCAGAACCAACCTGCCTCTGGTGATGCCGGTGGAGAGAGCAATCAAACTGCTGAACATGATCGCTTCGGAGATCGATGTCTTTCATATTCGTGAAAGTACGTTCAGAAGACAAATACTCTTGACTTTGGAGAGTATCTTGTATTCCAAATATCGAACCATCTCCCATGTGTTACTGGTATATACGAGTATATATTTTTTTTATGTTTTACCTGTTCTCAATAGATGCCTTAAACTATAATTGTTGTTCGTAATATCTTTTGGGAAAATAAACTGATTTGATTTGAATATTTTTTTCTGATGAAATTCATTTTCTTCTTCTTCGAGTGCCATGTCAGGTCCCCCCGACGTTGGCTATCACCCTGGCGTAGGCCTCTCTGTCCTGTGCCAGACGGAAAAACTCCTCCACCCCCCGAACTCCGGTTCATTCCTTGATATCCTCGAGCCAGGATATCTGTGGTCTTCCCACACTGCACCTACTGTCGATCTTCCCTTTTATGATGAGGTGCAGCAGATCGTATTTCTCGTTGCGGAGAATGTGTCCCAAATATGCCATCTTTGTAGACTTCACATCAGACAACAATTCTCTTCCTACTCTGGCTCTATGTAGCACCTCATTGTTGGTGACCATATCAGTCCATGAGATCTGCAATATTCTGCGATGGAGCCACAATTCAAGTGCTTCTATACGGTTTATTGTGTTCACTTTGAGGATTCAGGTCTCCACTCCGTATAGAAATTAAATTTATTTTCCAAATAAATTATCGATAATAATATAATAATAGACTTCTAGTTCCAACCCCTATGTATGGAAGCGAAGCATGGAACCGCAGAAGTAGGATGAGAACAGAATAAATGCGGTAGAGATGAGATCGCTTAGACGTATGTGTACTAAAACGATGTAGGGGAGAACCACCATGAAGAGAACGGCCCATGAAGAGAACAGTTGCATTTGCAACGATAGTAATAAACCTAGCGACATCCCGCAGCCCTTCACGTGATCGCAGTATCGTTGCAAATGCAACTATTCTCTTCATGGGCCGTTCTCTTCGTGGTGGTTCTCCCCTACGACAGAGTTTCAAATGCTGATATTATGAAGGAATGCAGAGCGGAAGAAATAATTATGAACAAAATTATGAAAGGATCACTGCGTAGGTTTTGGTCACATGAAACGTATGGATGAAGAAAGAGTAGATTAACGATGTGAATGGAATACGGTGTCGAGGAAGAACGAGGAAATGATGGCATGACCAAGTCGTGTCAAGATGGTTTGTTGTTGTTGATAATAAAATTAGGAAACTGAACTGGCTGAATCTACAAGTGAATTCGAGCTGAGGTGTCCTTTGACTTCGACTAAATTTTTTTTATTTTTAATTTTCAATCCTAGTGATTGGTTTACAGCAAAGTCTTTTAACATCTTTGTTGTTCTTTGGGTTGCTACTTGGGCCATTTAAGGTGGTAGTTTCCCGTTGCTTTCCACTACTATTTGAACCCAATGTTTTGCTGTGTACGATATTTTGAGCGATGACAACATCACTAAAATATTGTACCTATAAACTGTATCTGGCGTCTGATTATAATGATACGAGTATTACCATAAATGTCGGCCACGTGAGGAGCAGGAAACATCGACGTGCGTGCATGAAACGATGAATGTACGTTGAGGAACCAAGAGAAATAACAGGAAAGAACAGTATGGCGGTTCATTATTTCTGCCAACCACTTCGGAAAGATGACGTGATTATCAGTCAGTTAGTTAAATATACTTTATTGATTCTCGTGTAGGTAGCTAGTCAATCGTCATTTTTATTGTCACGTGAATTCTACCAGACCAAAGCCAGCATTATTTTTTTTTTAATTTGTCATCGCCGGGAATCGAACCCGAGACAATTGGTGTGTCAGTCATGGCTATTGCTTAGTCTGTATATCACCAGTCAGCACCAAATTGTCTTCATATAGAAAGACACTGCGAGTAGTCCAAGAATAGTATCCCGTTCCATACATTAAATACTTCTTACGGCTTTTATCCAAAGCGTATAGGTATGCGCGCTGTGCTTGGTTGCATACAAATGAATATATAGGTGCCTAGCAATGTCCATTTATTTAAAGCAATGGTACATTTTATTATAGAATCAATGTTATTTCCTGTTTACATATTATTTCACGTGACAATGTCATTTGGTGCATCAGTCTTTAGTGGTTAAGATAACAGGTTCAAAACCTCTGAAATAAAATAAAATCTGGGTCACCTTACCGAGCACCCGTTTACGAGATAACGAATATTTAAATCACAGCTTCTGACTTTCAGTTTAAAACGTCTCCTTGCAGTCAAACCACGTACCTACATGTGAAGCATATAATCATGGTTTATATAATATTGTGACACGATTTTAACAACACAGTATGAACAGATTCTACAAATACAGATAAATACATTTTTGATTAGAATAAATGCAGTAGAAATTATACCTAAACGAATATTATCACATTGTGTTAAAAATATGTTCTGCTTTATGGTCATCGCTAAAATATCGTACACAGCAAAACATTGGGTTCAAATAGTAGTGGAAAGCAACGGGAAACTATCACCTTAAATGGCCCAAACAGCAACCCAAAAACAACAAAGATATTAATAGACTGTAAACCAATCACTAGGATTGAAAATTAAAAATAAAATAAAATTTACTCGAAGTCAAAGGACACCTCAGCTCGAATTCACTTGTAGATTCAGCCAGTTCAGTTTCCTAATTTTATTATCAACAACAACAAACCATCACGCCCTTTGGTCAAAAGAGTAGGCAAAGAGAATAGACCTCCATACTGCTCTATCCTGACATACCTCTCTAGCCTCCTCCACGTTGATTCGACCTTTAATTGATTCGAGGTCGACCTTTAAAATTTGATTGACTTGGTCATGCCATCATTTCCTCGTTCTTCCTCGACACCGTATTCCATTCACATCGTTAACGTACTCTTTCTTCATCCATACGTTTCATGTGACCAAAACCTACGCAGTGATCCTTTCATAATTTTGTTCATAATTCTTTCTTATACCCATAAATCTGAAAAGAGAAGTATATAAAACATGTATCCTCCCCGTGATCACCTATGGCCTGGAAACCATTACGCTAACTGCCAATACGGTACATAAACTAAAATGTGCGCAAAGGTCCATTGAAAGACAAATGTTAGGCGTATGTCTAAAAGACAAAATAAGAAATAGTCGCTAAGCAGAAATGGCAGTGGGCAGGTCATGTCACCAGACAGGGAACAGAACGATGGGCATCCAGAGTCCTCAAATGGAGACCATGGGATAGAAAAAGAGGAGTGGGCCGACCCCAAAAAAGATGGGCCGACGACATTATCCCTGTCGCGGGTAAAATTTGGCATAGAAAAACCCAAGATAGAGTGGAGTGGAATAAAATGGAGGAGGCCTATATCCAGCAGTGGAGAGATGGCTGAGGAAGAAAGAAGAAGAAGACGAGCCAAAACGACGTAAATGGTATAGCTTTTATATGTCAAGACATGTGATAGGTAGCTAATATTATATGTCGCTATTTTACACCAGACTGGCATTGAGAATCACACTGTCACACTGTCATCGACAGGAATGGAACCCGAGATCTTCGGTGTTTCAGTCTAAGCTGTTGCTCACAATTTTCGGGTAAACCTGATTTAATTATATCAGATTAATTTGGGTTAGATTAGGCTTACAAAAAGTAAGATCATTTAGGTTTGAGATGCTATATAAAATATACAAAAAAGTGGTCTTGAGTTATTGAACGAAACCTATCAAATATTTTAATTTATAAGTAAATAAATAGAAAACGAAATAAACAAATGTCTTGTTGAAACTAAACAAAACAAAACAAAATGTAGTCCCACAACAAATACTTGCAACTAAAGACATTAAAATGAAAAACTAAACGTAGATATTGAAGCTGAAATGTTAAAAAAAGAGATATCAATATAAATAAATTCAAAAAAGCTACCGCCAAATACATATAATTTTATTTAATAGCTTGAACAATGATATAAAACTCCATACTCAATAATAAAAACGTCTGTTTTCTAGAAATTTTATAACATTTTATGTGAATGACATGTTTCGCCTGTCCAAAGCATTATCAAATATTCCACATTTGACATGCTCCATAAAATCCAGTTTTACAGAACATAAAATATTAAGCATTAAGCTTAATGCTTAATAAACATAAATCTCCATAGATGGCGTTAGTATGTAGATTATATAGAGTAATCTTAAAAAGATTAACATATGTAATCAAAATCTTCATAAATGGCACATTGAAACTGACATGTGAAATCAGGCATAGAACTTTAACATATATACAACTTCCAAAAATTTGCCTACATGGTCATAAAGAAAGGTGGAATGGGGAATGTTGTAATTACATAAAGCGCTTAACCCAACCAATGACAGGTCATAAGTCCTGTAAACACCTTGATCAACCATATTCATTTTCCAATTTGCATCTTCGTCTCTATTGAGATACAATTAAATCATAAAATATTAGTATACATTTTTCAACATTCCTTCATAGTATTTTTAAATACAACAACTGAGTTGGTAATAAGCTCTTAAAATTCTTCTAATATTGGCTTACCGTTTTGAAACAATGTGTTCACAAAAATAACGGTATAATGCTCGGAGCGAGCTAGCCAGCGATGGAGAGGAAAATGTTGAACATCGACTGATGTTGACAGACTTGCAAGACAGGAAACAAAATGAGTGGATCAGAGAACGAACCGTAGTTGCCGATGTAGCGTGCCAAATAGCTTCGTTGAAGTGCAATTGAGCAGACCTATGGGACAACGAATGATCGGTGGACCAGAAAAACTCTGGAGTAGCAACCAAGAACCAACCACAGAAACCCGGGCAGACTACAAGCTAGATGGTATGATGACATAAAAAGAGTGGCAGGAGGTCAATGGCACAGAGTGGCGAGGGATAGAAAGTTGTGGAAATCGGTAAGAGAGGCCTATGTCCAACATTAGGGGACTAATAACTGATGAGAATTACGATGATTGATAACATTTTACATAGTTTTCATAATAATATGCCATAAAAGGAAATTATGTTTATTCATCGAACAATTACTCACAAGGTGATTCAGAAACTTCGCTATGAGAAGAGCAACGGACGCGTCATAGGGAGTTGAAGCATTGTTATCAAATGTTTATATCTTTATTCATAAAAATACTATCATATGAATTGGATAAAATTTTAACCCTTACATTTGTGTGATGTATTTTAAGAAGCCAAAAATGTTTTTTTTTATTAAATACTAATACCAAAGATTTCAATCAATGATATTAGAATTTTTATTTACAATCTTCAATGTGAGAATTCAATATCATTATTATGAAGAAGGAATCTTGTCGTGTCCAGGCTCGAACCCAAGTCCCCTGGATCAGAAGCCAAGCGTTCTATCCCCTAATCCACCACCCGATTCACTTTTGTAGTAGCTGTTTTTTTCTTCATTAAAATAAATAATTAAACATTTTTATTTACTGGACTTGGACTTGGATCTTCTGGCTTTCAGAGGTTCAACTCTAATAGCTATTCCTCTTACGTCTGTAGGAAACATTGTTGGAAATTTGATTTGGTTGCTGTTTTATGTCATTCTACTTGTCGTCCTTCGCTAGTTTGAATCCACGGGATTGGTTTGCAGCAACATGTAACATTTTTAAAGTAGTAGTTTCCTGTTGCCTTTCACATGTGTATAAAGCAGGTTATTTTAACCCAATTACTTTATACGACTTTTAAGCTATTGATTTTCATAACATGTACCTAATATGTGGCTAATCCCTTTCTACACCAGACCAAAGACAATATGACAATCACACTGCCATCTCCGGGAATCGAACCCGGGACCTTCGATGTGGCAGTCGTAGCTCTTGCTTGGGTAATTTTTGATATTTCAAAAGTTCTTACAAGACATTCATTATAGTGTTTAAATAATTTGTTTAATATTACGGTACATGTAAAAATACGCAGAAAGGCGGGGTGGAAAATAAAAATCAAATGTAATATAATTTATTACTTTTTATTTTACAAAATATACAACAGCAAAACAGGTTTTCAATCGTTTATAGAAAATAAAATTATATGACATTTTATTCTTTAAAATCTGCAATATTGAAACTGTTAAAAAAATATATCTTATTTTTATTATTATAAAGACATTGGAACACCAGAATAAGACAGATATGTGAGACTGAGGATATCGTAAGATGGAATATGCAGCAAAAGGTGGAGTGGTAAGGTCATGTACAAAGAGTAAACACCATCAGGCTTCCATATATTTTAATTGGTTAATTTGGAATACTGTTATAATATCACAATTTATTATTTTAATGTTGGCAGAGTTGTCATTGTTTCAAACTGCAATTCTCAGAGGTGAAAACTGAGGCTTTGTTCATAACAAGGAGAAATACGCCAGCCCCGAGGCCCTTGATGAACGGGAAGGACTGAAATGTTCTGGGAATTGTAATAGGCGACACTCTTAATTATTCCGTGCAACATGTGAGACATGACGGTGAGGCAGACATGACGTGCAATTACACTAAGAAGCTAGCGTACATGGTGAAAGCCACTTGGGGACTCAGCCCGGAGGTACTTCGGGCCTTCTATATCGGCGTGGTGGAGCCAACAATCACCTACACGACAGACAGGTATAACATCCAGCTGAAGCTGAAGAGGTTCAAATAGTAATAGATATGAGTATCAGAATATATAGATACTACAGGACCGTCTCGCTGACTTCTGTTGAGGGGATAGCAGACCAGATGTCGCTGAACCTGAGGCTCAAGGAGCTCAAAATGGTAGGTAATGTCAAGAGGAACGCAGTTACCAGGGGGTAGTCAAGTAGACGGAGCCACTGCATCCCGCGGAACAAACTAGAATATTGACGGTCACCCTGAGACGTACAGAAGACGCATTCCTCTCGGATGAAATACCTAATTACACAGATAGAAGCAAGACCGGAGGAAAGAATAGGATTTAGCGCTGCCGGAGATTTGAAAAGCAAGAAACTCCCCATGGCGTATCATTGCACGGTATTTCAAACCAACTCTTCGCCAACGCAGTGCCTCTGAACTGGGTCGTCGTCGACACCTCGTGGAGGAACGTCAACGTTAACGTAAGCGCAACGAAAGCGAAAAAAGTTTAAAGGATTTTTTCTAGAAATCGATAGTCTATTGCGCTTTCTTACTTTGACTATGGACGATTTTTAAGGGGTTCTACAACCCTGCAAAATCCCATCCCGAAGTCAATTTCCTATGTCGTGCCCTCAACTTGTTTAATACTCTAATTTACTCCCTTTCTGAAATTCTCCAGCCCTTCCACATCAAAATAATTCTGAAATATACTTAATAGATGAACTAACAATTTTCTATTTTTATTTTTTACAAATAGTTTGAACATAACCAGAAATTTCGAACTGAATACAGTAAAAAATATGGAATTGCACAATTTCAAGATTATAAAAATATCCATTCGACCCTAAATAACAAAGGTGAAGTAATCATATTTCTAATATTGATTAATTTTAAAGTAATATAAATTATTGATCTCCGGGCCACTCATTAAATTGCATCTAAAGATATTTGTTTATCTTCATTAAGGCCCGCAGCACACGGAACGCGATTAATCGCCAGCGGCAGTTTGTCGCCGATAAGCGGCTAAACTATGAATATATTTATATCTACAAATAAAATTGGATCAGAAATAAACCATATAATAAAATGTTACAACTGAAAATTAAATAAATTGTGATATTGTTATAGTGTTCCAAATTAAGCAGTTAATAATTTATTTATATTGTAATTTTTTGTTGATATAGAAAATTGTAATAACAGTTTGTGTATAGCCCTGACGAAGCTCGTTACAGAGTGAAACCGGTTGGCGCTCCTGACTCAAAATAAAGTGTTTTTATACAACGTTTTAAGAGTGTTTAATTCTAATTTTAAATATGTCAAACCACCAAGTAATAGCTTCTTTCCAAAGTTTAAATAATTTACGTAAATCTAAGAAAAAATTAATTCATTAAGTAAATGGTAGGGTGACATGTACAAGTTTTTTAGCTGGTTTCTGAAATTGCACAAGATTATTTAAAAATAACAGTAAAAAAAGTTTAAAAAACCAGATGCGTATACAGAAAACGCGCTTGCTTTTTCGGGTTTACGATGATTTTTTTTATTTATATTGAATATAAAAATATATTTTTTACAAACTTTAAGTTTAAGAATGCCCTCGCAAGGCGAAACAAATTTGTAGATAGTGTTTACATATTTGTATATGGTATATATAAATAAATAAAAACACTGTAAAACCGAAGAAAAAAATCTCGTTTACATTACGGATTTTATAATTGAGTTTTACAAAATAAAAACCACAATCATCAAAGAGAAAGAGTTGTTCGCGATTTAAATTTTTTGCAGACAAGGCCAATTTTTTTATTTAAAAAAATCTTATTAAAGTAATATTATATAGATTCGCCAGGCTTAGGTACTAGATTATACCTATGTTGCCGCAGAAAAAGCTAGATATTTTTAAAAAGAAGAAATATCCAACGAAAGATGTAGCAAACTTGCAATTGATACTGGGCTAGCCCTGTTTTCGGACGTGACGAATAAATGCCGTTGTTCGAAAATCATTAAAAAAGAAGTAAATTCTATAAATTCTATTAGGTAGGTACTTACTTAAATACTCTAAACGAAATTAAAATAATAGAATCAATAAAATTAAAAATAAATAAAACTGCCCATGGGATCGCAGCTAATCAAAAGAGTTGTATGTCTGCATTAAGACATTAAAAATGAAAAGAGTGAGACCCTACCGGACGTTAAAAATCCGTCTGTGTTACTCAGGCTCAGAGTGAGTATCAAGAAGTGAATATATCTCTGGTACCAAGGTATCCACTTGGAGAACACGTTAAATAGCAAGGCAGTCGAGCCCGCAGCTCAGTTGATCGCACCGTTCCGTCAGTGCCTGTCAGCTGCGCGCAGCTGCACCTCTCATCTCTCGTCATCTCTCCGCTCTCAGTAGGGCAAGTCTCGCGCTGGTCTACCAATCGCGTTCAACAACGGGCAACGTACTCGACTTGAGCGAATAGCTAAATGCTCTTTCATTTCCACTCTATCGCGGTCGAGGTAACGTCTCCAAAACGAATGTTTATCGCGTCTCTGCCGTTTGCATCGATGATAAAATCGTTCAAAGATAAAGATCAATTCAAAAGAAAATATTGTCAGAATCATTACACGGAAAATTCCCGGGAAAATCCTTAGATTCTTACGCGAGAGTCTCAGCGTCACAGTAGCGCGAATTGCCCGAACTGAGAGAAAAGAGATTTGATTAAATTAGATATTTATCTAAAAAAACACACTCATCGTATCGTGTGTCAAAGTTGAACACAAAGGAACAGAGTACTCAAGTGGCACTGTAGTGAAATAAACAATCTTTTACAATGCTGGCCGATAGAAAACTCCGTGCTAACGATTTAACAATAATTATTAAATACATATTTCTCGTAATTTTAATTACTTCAGGTGAGTAGAAAAGCAAGCTTTGTTATATAGCATTAGTAAATCGATTAGTTTGACAAGTTTTCACACAGTGTACGATCGTTGAATCGTATTTTTTTTATACGAAAACAATTTTGTACTAGTTTTATCGTTTTGATATAAATATTCTCCCCACTGGTGATTATTTTGTGACGGATCGATTTAAATGGTACCAACGTAATGGGGCATTTGTTGTCGACGAATGGTATACACCAATCACCAATCGCAACCTCGTAAAAAGTGGTTTCAAATATCACCAGAGGTGTTATGAACAATATGATTGAAAGGGCATGTTTTGACTCACAATGTATTCCTTACATAATGGTAAAAAAAAACATATAATTTGATCAAAGAAGCCAGCACGTCCACATGGAAGAGTGTATTTGAATTTAAGTAATTGTTTGACTAACGACAGCGATAAAATAAACATTTTATGTTGCAACATTTACAAAAAAAAACGGTAACAAAATTCTCGTGAAACTATATAAAAATGTTTAATTATAGACAAATCAAAACGTGTTTCACAATTTGATCTATAATATCTGTACTAACCAGTTTGCAATCATTTTGAAATTGCAACAGCCGGTCGGGTTTACCGACAAATATGTAAAATGCGCAATTATAACGAAATACGAAAACTGCACTATCGAATGAAGGCAATAAACACAAAAACAAAATAATGATTATTTCTTCATCTTTAGGGGTTTAAACGAGATCACAGTTTGCTGATTATAATCTTGAACACGATAAATAACATAAGAGGCCCCAGAAACTACTTTCGGAAGTAAAGCTTGGGTGAATAGTGTTTAGAATTATTTAAAGGTTTAAAATTGCGACTGCAAAGGATTTTTGTTACCGTGTATAGCAAAAAATAATACTGGCAATAAAAAATGGTAGTAAAGGCCGTTTGGCATTGAAATATAAATACCTTAAAATACTCCTAACCGGTTTTCTATAGAAAAAAATGTATACATAACCGAATAAATCTATAGATACTATACTCAAGAAAACGACTAGCAGTGTTATAATACCACCGAAGCAAGTTATTTAAGTGTTGAAATATTTACAAACAAGAAAAAATCTTGGTTTTTGAATTATTCAAGAATTTTTATCTCGGTCATAAGGATAACATTATGAAATAGATTCTCGGTGTTTTAATGTCGGTAGGTACCTACCAATCAATTTTAATGTCGGTACCTACCATAAATAAAATGTTAGTAGATAAGATACACGTACACCGATACCTACGCTATTAGTAACTGTATCTGAATTGTTTGATATAAAAAAAGATTTCAAAAATAGAACATTGTTATTTTGAGTTGTTTGTAACACCTGATGGATGCCAACATCGATTGGCGAAACAGCTTTCGCGACATTCTCAAAAAGACTATAATAAAAAAAAAATTGTTATTATTTAATATCATGACCAAATGATTAAGTTTATTGGTCAATTTTTCTATTTTTAAAATAAGAGTTTTAGAGAAATGAATCGTTGATGATCCTATAAAATATTTTTTATAGAAATTCTTTGGAGATTCATTAGAAAAAAAACTATGAGCTCCATGAATGTAACAAGATCATGATCATGTTGATTTTCGTTTCTGAATGTCTTTGTATGATGGATTCATAAAAAAAAATCAAATACCAATTTCTTTTACTACAGAAGTTGGCAGTGAGATGACGAAACCGGTCGCAACTAAAAAACAAGTGTAATAAACTAAATACATATTATAAAATATTTTTATACACATTTATTTTTATTTTCATTATTTCCAATTACGAGGTTTACGGTTAATTTTTCCATTTATAAATTTGGAATCGTTGATGGTCCCAAACAATTTTCTGTTAAAATTTATCAGAGTTTATATTCATTTCCAAGATTAATATATTTAATTGAATCGTGTTGATTTTCGTTTCAGAATGCCTTTGTATGAAAGCAGAGTCATCAAAAGAAAAATCAAATAGCCAAGAAGAGCCTCCCATGGAATTTCCCAAAAACAGTTCAAAATACAAGGATAGTAATAACTCTACACTTCTACAGTCCCTGATTTATGCTTCGGAAAATACTTCAAATTCAGAAGTTCTCGATTTGATGCGTCTTCCGGAAATAGATCACACCCAGAACGTCAAAAGTAAACAGAAGTTGAAGCTCTCTATCACAAATGAAAAAGATGTTCCATTAGAAGTTCTGCCGATCAAAATGTCGGCAAATCCGAATAATGGGACGGAAATAAATATCAATTTGAAGCTGGATGCGGAAATTTACCAAAAAACTGGAGCTGAGGTGGAGAAAGATTCGGTGAAGGAAGGAGCGCTCGAGGACGAGATGCGACCAGGGAAACTGGCCGCCATGGGAGCGGCCATTGCGCTCGTCCTTGCGGCATGCGCCTACATCGGCTTACTTTTGTGGAGGAAAGTTCTCGAGTAAGTCCATATTTGCACTATTCAGTCTTCTACTAATTTGGATTCGTTTTAATCATCAACTGTTATGTATTAACACAATGTCTGCGGGAAGGGTATTGATACCCGTTTGTTGAATCGGTGGAGATCCGTGGGACGGGTATTAATACCGTTTCACAGACTCACACGATGTAAAACGTATTTTCACAGGTAATTTTAGTGTCATTTTCATTATTGTACTCGTATTTCAGCTGCAAACTACACGCAGACAGTGCGTTAAAATACAGTAACATGCATACATAAATATCGATTAGATTAGAAATTATATATCTATGATATATATAATATGAGACGAAACATATGTTATTAATAGTCGCGTTCCTTTTCCATGTACATAAAAAATATTAGTATACACAATATTATCGGATGGGAACGCCAAATTGAATTACGAATATCGTTGCTCGTGAATCTTAACTGTCGCCGAACAAGACATCTGAAGATATCAAGTTTATCTTATAATTTGTTCTCGAAGCTCTCGAGTTTCTTGAACTTCGAAAAAAAAAGTGCTGTTATGTATGAACGCCAACTCTTTTGTTTCATCTGTGAACCGGTTCTTAGAAATAAATTAAATCACATTAAGGTACATCCTTCCTGAATGCATTACAAAAATAAAACCGACGTCAACAAGTTCGATATAAATTAAATGTTTAGATAAAAAAATGCTTACACAAAATTTAAAACAACAATATCTCTTCGAACTAAGATTTTAGTTTTAAATAAAATACGCTGTAGTAGTTCATAGAGATTCTTACATTTTTTTTCATAAGGAGTCCGAAAAGTTTCAATACTCCTGAGAATGTCTGGAAAATCAAAGATAACTAGAACTGCCACAAACGCTAAAGACCCGATAGCGATTTATTATATTATATTATAGTCATAAAGAGTACAAAGAACACTACAATAGTTTACAAAAAAAGAGTTTTTCGATGCCGTAATGTCTCCGAAGAAGACACGAGTGTATATAAAGAAGGTACGTGTGTTGATAACGTCGATAATTCAGTAATAAGGCGTTGTATTTATAATTCCCATATGATTCATAAAAAATTACCAACACTTAATTATGTGCACACTGCCATCAAGGAATCTATTAATTTTAACGGTGGAAGGACAAGTGTGTGGAAAATAATAAGGGGACTCTGATTCCGTTGGTCAAAAATTCTAGATAATTATAGGTTATTAAAAGAAAGATCAGACGTAATATATAAGAGAACAAATATTACGTCACATACAAGAAAGCAGATCGTATGTACACACGACTCACGTGTCATCTGTGGGCTGATTCGTCCGTCAATATGTATTTATTTCAATGTTTCAATATATTATTGAAATATTTTTTTGCTTTTTCTATTCATTGACATCAAATAAGAAAAGAACGGCCTCTACCTGTCTGATAACGTGGTACAAGGTACTATTATAAATCTGATACTAAAATAATGAAACAAACTAAAAAATGATACTGCGAACGAGATGAAATCGTTTGCCAGAGTACCCAATAGAAACTCTATGGTATTTATAAGTCTAGTATTTAAAAAAGTCACACGATAAATATATATTTTTAAAACTAGACAGCATATTCACCTAATAAAAAGCTAGGTTTATATAAAATCTTGTAATGTAATTGTTTAGTTACAATACAATACAGAAAATTAAAATCAAGAGAAATAATTTAAAATTGACTAGAAATGCGATTTGTGACAAGCCAAATGAAGATACTACGAACAAGATCAAATCGTTTGCCAGAATATCAAGTCATAGAGTAAATAAAAAAACAGAGAGCAGCTCCCACAAAAAAAAAATACTTTAAAATGTAATTTTGCAGTATACGAGTATATGTACAATAAATTGACATATAGATTCACTGCTTACCATTTTCAGCAGATTTCGAGAGAGTAGGACTTTCATATTTTATATTTTCCTCGAAATAAGTAAAAACAAAACACGATTTTAAATATTATATACTTTAAATAATGAAAATAAAATAAAAAAATTTAAGAATTTTTCTGTTTATTTTTAGTGTAAAATCTACTTATTAATTTTCGTCTTCGACCGGTTTCGGCAGCTCGCTGCCATCTTCTGGTGTCGAGCTGCCGAAACCGGTCGAAGACGAAAATTAATAAGTAGAATTTACACTAAAAATAAACATAGAAAAAAATTTAATTTTTTTTTTCATTATTTACAATGAACTTCTACCAAGAAATTTCAATCAACAACATCAATAATTATATAGCTTTACTGCGTACTACTTTCAACAGATTTCGAGAGAGTAGGACTTTCATCTTTTATATTTTCCTCGAAATAAGTAAAAACGAAACACGATTTTCAATATTGCAGTAGATGCATAAAAAAAAATTGAAAATGATGTACAAGTTAATGATATTTTTTCAGGAGAGTATAACATTCATATTACAATAAACATTTTGTGAAGCAAGAGACCATTTTTGTGCTATTTGATAAATATTTAATAAGTAGTTAATAGTCGTGTAGATATCTTCTAATCATAATTTTAAAGTTCCTCGCTGTCGCTCAGCTCTAGCCCAAAAACAATTTCCATTCCGCGCGCCGTTCTCGAACGTATTCCTGAGAATCTCAAATCTATTAATGTGAATTTAAACGTGATCTAACCAAATATATAAAGGGGTCAACCATAGAAAAAAAAAATCTTTCTTTTAGATTTAAAAGAGTTTTCCTATCTATCCTAGTATGTAAATTTATTATCACAACTTTACTAACATTTAATTTTAATTATATCATCATGTTGCGATAAGTCTCTTACCAATGTTAGCATAAGATTACTAACAGATACTAACAAACCGCCATTTTAGTAACAATTCTACTAGCATGCTATTTTATGTAGTTGTCACGATACAGGCCATGCCTAGTGTGACAACTACAGTCCATAAACTTTTTTTGGCAAATAAATGTATAAAATGTAAAAGTAAAATAATAAAAAATAAAGTACCGATATAACGCAATTATTATTTTGCGATAATATATTCTTCTCGGGTGGCAATTGCCACGGTTGCGTCACTAGCGAGGCATTCGTCAATTCAGAGACCGTAAAATTAGATGGCAGTAAAAGACAATAAATTAAATTAGATAATGTATGCCGGTTGTATATTCACATGACTTATATCGTAGGTAGATGTCACAGGCGATACGTGGATTCTTTATTTCAATTAAGAGGAACTCCCGACTAAATTGAAATTCAATCTACATAATAAATGCTCACTACAATACGTACCATATAGGTGTAAACATTCCTTCCAACTACGTAAATAATCTTGTATATATATAGAATATACAAGATTTATAACATGGATTTCTGACAGCTTCCAAAAATACTAAATTAACAATAACATATAAAAAAGCACAAATAACTTAGTTAACACCACTTTATTATGAGTATATTTATTTGTCTACATGTTTCGAAAGCAATGCTTTCATCTTCAGGAACAACAGTATACTAGTATAAACTTTCGAAACATGTAGACAAATAAATATACTCATAATAAAGTGGTGTTAACTAAGTTATTTGTGCTTATTTATACTTATTGAAAATGCCACCACAAAGTTTAAAACATATAGAAGATTCTTTCCTCTCAAAATTAACAATATCAATTATAAAATGTATTGTTACAATAATATCATAAAGAACATTAGAACTCATGTAGATATAACTAACGTAGGTAGGTACATAATAAATGCTCACTTCAAAACATATGTAAACATTATTTCTGAGTTTGTGTTTTATATATACATTCAAGATTTATAAAATTCCATCGGTTTTAAAAAAATATATTAAATTAACAAAAACAAGAATTAATCTGCTACAAACCAATCACACCAGGATAACAAGAGATAGAGAACAAATGTCAATTGTATTGTTACAATAACATCATAAAATGCATTAGAACTCATGTTTCAAAATATGTATGTATACATCGATCCCATAATGAGTTATATAAAAATCTTGGGAATGCAATAATTTATATATTATGTTTTAATAATTAAATTTAATTTCTTGTATGTACAATTTTGTCTTTGTTACAAACAAAGAATTTATATAAAAAAATACAAAAGAACTATTTAAACGCCATGGGTAATTTTTATGTAGACAAAAAATTAACAGTGTATTGCAAAAAAAGTTAAAGTTGCAAAAAAAGTTGTCCCTCGAAAAATACTGTAAAACAAAACCCATTCAATTAAAACTTGAATGTGATTTGAAACCCATTAACATCCGTGATAACAGTTTTCCAATAATATAATCAGTTTTTTTTTTCTTATGTAGATCGTAAAAATGCAATATCAGAAATTCGTAACAACATAAATTTCTCCCTTGGTTTTGAAAGTTAATCAGATTAGCGTTAAAATTAGATGGAAAATAAATATAACATCAATATCATTGACATTTTTTTAAATGAAAATAAATTAATCATATTATCTGCAACGGTGCATAGATATACAGTATAATGCATTACAATTGTAAATAAAAACATATTTTGATGTTTTAAATAAAATGTAATCGCTGAGACAAAGTGTTACCCTGCATCGCCGGTAGATGGCATTTTCTTTTTGCTGGTAATTGTTTCAATTCCATTGAAACTTCCTGAAAAAAATATTAAATAACATCAACGAGTGGGCATAATTAAAAACAATTTAAACCGTATATTTAATTTAAAAAACAACACAAAATCTTTTTAAGGATTAATTGTATCTCAATAGAGACGAATATGTAAATTTTTTTTGGAAACAAAAATGGTGGTCGAGGCGTTTACAGTGCTTATGACAGTAACATAGTAGCATATATACGAGTACATCTATACGATATATCATAGTAGCATATATACGAGTTCTTCTCGTACATCTTTCAAAAATTTGTCAGACGTGGTGGTAGTAAGAAGGGCGGAATGGGGAATGTTGTTAACATAAAGGGATCGCTTAACCCAACCAATGACAGGTCATAAGTCCTGTAAACGCCTCGACCACCATATTCTGTTTTCAAAAACAATTTACATCTTCGTCTCTATTGAGATACAATTAATCCTTAAAAATGATTAACCCGCAATGGGTAAAAACCAGTATTTGTCTTCAAGTATTTGTATATATTCAAAAACAAACATTAAATCTCAAATTATTTTATGCGAATATTTTGCTATCCGAAATTCTGAAATAAATTCAAATTAAAAATCTAGTAATAAAAGAGGTAATTTTCTGTATATTTTATATTTTTATTACATAAAAACTTTTTTTCAATTCCTGGTGGTCTTAAAATAATAAGAAAACTATGCTATGTTAATTTGGATGGAGAATTCATATAACACTGAATAAAAACATGTTTTATTAAATAATTTTATAAAAAAAATTATTCTATTATACATAAATTATTTTCACAATTTATTTATTTACATCTCCGGATGGAGGTCACCTCTGAAACATGTTGTGCAGAATATTTTTTATTTATAAAACTATTTAATAAAAACATTGGATGTTAAGAGAAAGTGTTTTATAAATTCTCCTTCTAAAATTAACGTAATATTCTAATTGTAAGTTAATCAAATGATTTTACTGAAATCTCTTGATGGAAGTTCATTTTAAATAATAATTAAATAAAACGATGTTTTTTAACTACTTCCACTTTTGTCTTTATTTAGACAGCGACCGGTTTCGCCAGGCTCGCTGGCATCGACAGACTGGTAACACTATTGTAAACTTAGTCCTTTATATACATACAGATCAGGGGTGGTAAACATGATTCTATACAAAAATAATCTTCAAATATTTATGTAAAATTTTTCTGAATTTAACTATTGGTATTACAGGTATTCTTGGAGGTTCGTGTTTAATACAATGGGTTTTAATTTTTATTATCTCTTACATATTCATATATAATTTTTGAAAAAATGGTAATTTTGTTTAAATTTTTACTGAATTTAAATATTATATGTTATAGTTCTTGGTTATTATATGTTATAGTTCTTGGTTCTTCTCTAGCCAAGAACTATAACATATAATATTTAAATTCAGTAAAAATTTAAACAAAATTACCATTTTTTCAAAAATTATATATGAATATGTAAGAGATAATAAAAATTAAAACCCATTGTATTAAACACGAACCTCCAAGAATACCTGTAATACCAATAGTTAAATTCAAAAAATTTTTACATAAATATTTGAAGATTATTTTTGTATAGAATCATGTTTACCACCCCTGATCTGTATGTATATAAAGGACTAAGTTTACAATAGTGTTACCAGTCTGTCGATGCCAACGAGCCTGGCGAAACCGGTCGCTGTCTAAATAAAGACAAAAGTGGAAGTAGTTAAAAAACATCGTTTTATTTAATTATTATCTAATTGTAAGTGTTGTACTCGTGTATCATAACCATATTTTTCTACCCACATACATACAATAAATATGTTTTTTTTATTTAAACTATAAAAATACACGATTTCAACATTATATATTTAAATATTATTATAAGTAATAAATATACAATATTATGTTAACCCTTCATTGCACGGTGTAGCAAAATTGCTACAAACCGAAAAATCTATTAATATTTGTAAAGAATAATTTAATTTCATACATATTATTTTTGTTCTCTACACTCTACATTCCCATCTACTTATTAAGGTACATATGCCATCGTTAGTGGCGTTCTTTACAAAAAAATCAATTTTACTCCTATATTACTGCTTCAATTACTGATAGTTTTTAAGATACATTTTGAGTTTTTAAAAAACGTTCTTTTCAAATAAATAAATAAAAACTACATTGCTAGGTTAGTATTCATATCATGTTAAATAATAAAATTATTTATTAATTATTTTTTTGAATCGCTCTTACATCATTACATTACAAATCGGTGTAAAGGGTATTGCTATCATATTGATTTTCATGACATATGATTGGTAGCTAATCTATCGCCATTTTATCGTCACGTGAATTTTACACCGGACCAAAGACAGTGTGACAATCACTCTGCCATCGTCGGGAATCGTAAAATCAAAAAAATATATAAATTGAATTATCAAAATTAAAAAAAAATCATCCAATGAAGGGTTAATTTTGAGAATGCTTTGTCTTTCAAATACAAACACGTGTGAGTTAAAAATCTACTTAATTCTTGAAAATGCATTGTTCAAACATGAACGAGTAAAATATTTACACAATAGTTGGAAAATCTTGAATGATTATATTTCTTCGACGAATGTGAAAGACATACGTACCCATTGACTTGTAAGTATTGGCTTGAAGATCAAACCTATAAATAGGGTATTTTTCTGAAGACATTTTCGTAAAAGATTTTTTTTACAAATAAAAAAAAAATCTATTATCTGAAAAGAAAAAAAAAATACTATTAGAATAAAAGTAAACTAACCGGTAACAAGATTTCTGAAGGGATGAAAATATATACATAGACAGATTAATCAAATATACTCGTATTTTATGATGTACTATGTAGGTTATTTTTTAGAAGCGGTAATAATTTGTTTGTTTCCATATATTCTAGAACCTAGGTTCTTAAAGTGGGCGATAACGCCCCCTTGTGGGCGTTTGAGACTTTCAGGGGGCAGTAGAAGACCCAGAAAAAATAGAGAGCGTGGGCAGATAAAAAAATATAGTCTAAAAAGACAAAAAAACACGATATTCATTTCTTCCTTCGGTATTCTACAATATGTCGTTTTCAGACACATAAAAGATTTAATAATATTTTAAGTTTCAACTATGCGTTTCTAAATATTTGGAATAACTTTTATGGGAGGGGGGCCTTGAACGTTTATTTTTCTTGTAAAGGGGGCGGTGGCCCAGAAAAGATTGGAAACCTATGTTCTAGAAGCTATATTTGTTTTGTAAACGATTTAAAACGATTAATAATTATCATCATCATCATCAGCCTTTAGTTGTCCAGTGCTGAGCATAAGCCTCCCTTCCCGACTTCCACAACTCTCTATCTCTCGCCGCTCTATCCCATTGACCTCCTGCAGCTCTCTTGATGTCATCAGACCATCTGGCTTGTGGTCTGCCAGGATTTCTATGGCCGGTTCTCGGTCGCCACTCCAGGGTGCGTCTTGTCCACCGATCATCCGTTATCCGCTGGCTATATGACCGGCCCAATTCCAATTCAACGAGGCTATTTTGCACGCTACGTCCGCAATTTTGGTCCTTTATCTGATCCATTCATTTCGTTTCCTGTCTCACAGACTGATGTTTAAGATCCTCCTCTCCATTGCCCGCTGGGTCACTAGGAGTTTCTATATTGATCTTCTTGTGAACGTATATCAGTAGGTATTGGGAGGAAGAACATGTCAAATATATAGCAATAATATTTATAAAGTTAATATTTAGAATTATACTCAAATTCCAAGCGATTAATTTGGAGTTGATTTTTTTATTAAATACAATACATACAAACCATCACGCCGTTTCCCCGCAAGAATAGGCAGAGAGAATGGACCGCCACACTACTCTATCCTGACAAACCTATCTAGCTTCCTCCACATTCATACAACGAGTCATACACGCACGTCGATTCCTCCGACTTCTAACATGACCAACCTTTCAAATTTGATTTATCTGGTCATGCCATGTTTTCCTCGTTCTGCGTCGACTCCGTACCCCATTTACATCATTAACGTATACTTTCTTAACCATTCTTTCTCCATCCATGCGTTCCATATGTCCGAACCAACGCAGCGATCCTTTCATAATTTTGTTCATAATACCTTCTTCCGATCTACATTCCTTTCTTATATCAGCATTTGAGATTCTGTCGTATATCGTTCTACCACACATACATCTTAGGGACCTCATCTCTACCGCATTTATTCTGCTCTCATCCTTCTTCTGCCAGTTCCATGCTTTGCTTCCATATTTTTTTTTATTAAAGATGACTCTAATATTACAATTAGTTCAAATTCACCTACAAAATTGACGGTTGCAAATAATTTTCCATTTAACATCTACATATTCCATTTTAACTTCGTTTTCTTCAGTATTAAAAAAAAATTGGTTTAGTAAAAAAAAATTCGATATTGAAATATTTTTTTTCAGAAATAAATGTTTTCAAGTTTCGTAGAGAAACTAATAATAACGCGTATTGTATAAAGTCTTTTTCGAGCGCAAAAATCAATTAAAATCAATTGCTGCGTACGTAGGTAAGTAAAATTATTTGTGAGGAATATGTGACAAAAAAATCCAAATACTGTTTTGGGCTTTCTATTAAAGTACGTGAATATTTTTTCTTTATAAATATATTATACCTACATATAAATTTCAATCATAAGTTTTTTTATTATTGCAATAAAATGTGATTTAATAATTCGTTGAAATGTGGTAAATTAAAAAAAAAATATCTCAAAACAATATATATAATCGTATTAGGTACCGTTTTCTGATCCTTCAACTATTGTATATAAATAACGCGTTAAATTTTTCGCTACATTTAATAATGCCTTTGCCAGGCGAAAAATGTGGTAAAATACAATAAAACTTCTAGAAAACAGATGTTTTCATTCGTGTTAATTATTTGATGTATAACCATTTATGCTTGTTACGAATACTTTCTTATTTTGTAATTTTATAATATTTTAGAAACATACCGTGAAAGTTCGTCACCGAACTAAAATATCTACATAGGTATATCTCTAACAAATGCAATAAAGAGCGTCGGTTTTTCAAATTGCAGAGATAGCTAGTTAAAATTATGCTAATGGAACAAGTGAAATATTATGGCCACTTAGCTCCCTCTAGAAAGAAGCGTTGGTCATTGAACTTGCATAGAAAATGGAGCACTCAACTGGCTATGCATGCACGCTGGAGTGAAACTAGTCTGGCAGAACGGATATGTATGGCGTTCTATGAAATCTACCCACCTACCAACTATTGCAAATTATTGAGAATATTGCATTAAAATCACACCAAATTAAATAAACATTCTGTAATTAATTGATCGCTTATTATATCCGAATCCGAGAGATATTGAAAGAAAGGTTGGGGCAGGCAAAAAAGTGTTCTTGTACCGACCTTATGTATGCAGGCGAAGCATGAAACTGGCAAAAGAAGGATGAAAGTAGAAAACATGCAGTAAAAACGAGATCTCTTAGACGAATGTGTGAAATAACTGTATGATAAGAGTGTCATGAAAATATAAGAAGTGAATGCGATGCGAATGAAAGTGTTATGAACAAAATAATGAAAAGAACATTAAGATGGTTTGGACACATGGAAAGAATGAATGAAGAAATAATGGTAAAAAAAGTATATGTTAACGATGTAAATGTAACTAAAAATAGAGGAAGACCGAGGAAAATGTGGCACGATTATAAATCAAATATTGAATATCAGCCACGTGAAGAGTCGAAGAAATCGACGTGCGTGCCTGATACGATGTTGAGGAAACCAGAAAAGTATGTCAGGAAAGAAAAGTGCATCAGTCCATTCTTTCTACCTTCCCCTTTGGGGAGACGGCGTGATCGTGAGTTAGTTGGTTTATTAAAATTATAACTTAATATGTACCATATTCAAAATTTACATATATTCAAATGACATATTGAATCAAATGTTTTATGAAATGTTAAAATGAGCTAAAATATTCAATCACAACGATGAATTTAGATATGATAGTAGTACAATCCACATTCAATAGATCAAAAAATAAAAAAATTATCTCTAGATAAACCGAATAGCGTTTTAGATTGAACCTTTTTAGGAATATTAGTTATCCTTGTGATGTGGTAAGATATTTTCAATTACAAGCAGAATAAAATAAATAGCTATGATTAAAATATCAACAGAATAAACCAACAATCATATTGTAGAGTTAATTCAAAAAACAATAGCAAGTAAAAAAGTAATTTCCCTTTAATTATAATAGCAAAGAGGGTTGGTGGATGTTATCTGGAATGTATTATACATCATATTTCAAACGTGGTGTTATTGATTTTCAATAAAAAGTATATTAACTTTAATTAAAATGTTTACCTTCACTGTCTGATGAAACAGCGATGAAGGCTTCACAGCATACTTTTTTACTATAAAATAAGTTTTAACACTTCACCAAACAAATATAGGCACCATTTAATCTGCTAAACGATCCATCTCTTATGTATTTAAAAATATTTAGAAATTCAACTCACAATTGATTAAATACAATTAGAAGTTTGGTGCTTTGTGAGTATGCAGCCAAGATCGACAGAAATATTATAAATAGGACTGGTAACGATTTTCTCTTGTATTTATAACAAATGAACTGCAACAATAATAATCCTACAACAATTATTTGGATGTTATTCTTAACAAATTTAGTACCTACATAAGTTTGAAAGATTTAAATACATGGAAGACATCAAAGATTCTAGACATACCCACAATAATGTGAAATTTAGCAAAAGAAATATAAAATGTAATATAACATAATATTAAAAGCTTCATTTTGAATAAAAACACTGTTTTTTCCACTTTTCCACTAAAATTATTTATTGTTTCTTGAACACTGGTATAAAACTCGTTATGAAATAATTAATACAAATGAAAACGTCTGTTATCTAGAAGTTTTATTATATTTTATGAAAATGACATGACATTGTATTTTCTCACTACATTTTATAAAGCCTTAGCAAGGCAAAACATGTCATTCCAATAAAATACAAAAAAAAATCTGGAAATCAGACATTTTCATTCATTATAGTTTAAACTAAAAAGTGGGAAAAACAGTATTTTTTTAAATTTATCATTATGGAATTCCACAGTGTTACAAAACAATATACTTTTAAATTTTTTTTTTTTTTAATTTGAAAAAGCTTTGCTTGAAAAAATTGTTTCTTCTATGTATTATAATGAAAATTTATGTATAGAATCATGTCATTGCTTTGAGGTTAATTAATTGTAACGTAATGTTTTCATTTGTATTATTTCAGGAAAAAATATGGCAGTCGTCAGATGTTAGTTAATGAAGAAGAAACACCTAGCAATTACAAACATTCTTCGGTAAGGGAAAATTTAAACATTATTAATTTAATTATAACCTCAATAAGTAATTGTATATTTGATTATGATACAATATAAATAAAATTCTTTATCTCTATACAATTTATATTAATGCTAAGAGGTCACTTCACACTTCAATACAGTCAAACTACTTCTTCTTCCACTGTGTCATGTCAGGTCCCCCCGACATTGACTTATTACTGAGAGTAGGCATCTCTGCCCCAAACACATTCCAGACTTATTCAAGGGTTGCCTGGGACTCGGGCTCGATTCCTCTTCATAGTGATGTCCTGGAGAATGATATTGAAAGTAGTTACCCCTCTCTCTCTCTAAAGAATTTATTGTTGGGGTTGCCTTACCTTAACCGGGAGAATCCAGTTTTATGGCGCTAGAAATTTACTATTCGTCCACTCTCTATTTGCTATGACACTTGTTCCCAAAAACATATTATATTTATGTATAATATTTACTACCCTTATATATGAAAGTGAAGCATGGAACTGGCAAAAGAAGGATGAAAGTAGACTGCAGTAGAAATGAGATCTCTAAAACGAAAGTGAGGTAAATCTGTATATGATAGTGTATGCGGTGCGAATGAAAGTGTTAAAAAGAAAAAAGTGAAAGGGTCGTTATGATAGATTGGACACATGAAAAGAATGAGTGAAGGCAGAATGGTGAAGAAGGTATATGTAAATGACATGAACGGAGCTAGAAATAGAGGAAGGCTGAGGAAAAAGTCGCACGATCAAATATTAAATCTCGGTCACGTGAGGAGTAGGAAAAATTGACATGTGTGCTTGTCATGATGTATTAATTAAAGAAAAAGGAGAGAAGTCTGTCCATTCTTTCTGTCTATCCTAATACTGTTTATATAAATAAATATTTCAGTTTTTTAAACAGAATGTGATCATGGATCCGCTCAATGTTGCCTTCCCTTAGCTATAGAAATTCGCACGGTCTAAGAGACCACTCGTGGATGGTAGAGAGTTGAACTGGCAGTAGTGTTGCTGGTATCATTGCAACATGACGCATTATAGAGCCATATTTTCCATAAGAGTATACTCTATCGTAACCTTACTATCCATCAGAACCCTAGATAGTTACTCTCTCTCTCTGGTTTCAATCCTGGGATTGGTTTGCATCAATTTCCTCTATTCTTCTCTTCCATTCTTCCCTGTCTTGTACGGTTCTTTTGAAATCTTTATATATTATGATGAGCAGCGCACGTCCACCAACAGGTCCTCCAGGTACTCTCGGCGTGGGCGTCCCCTAGAGTTTGTCCCCTCGGTCATACCCTCCATTATGGCATGCAAGAGACCTTCTTGTCGTATTACATGACCGATCCATCTTGCACGCCTTTCGGACAAGGTCCTGAGCAGGTGCCTTCCTCCTTCGATTCTTTGGAGAACCTCCTCATTTGTAAGGTGGTCTCTCCAGGAAATTCCTAATAGTCTTCTATAGGACCACATCTCAAAAGCCTCTAGTCTCCGTTTAGTTCTTCCGGATAGGCACCATGTCTTGCAGCCGTACATCAAGATACTCCATACATAGGTCTTGATGAGGAGTATTCTCAGTTTTAGGTCTATATTATTTGATTGTATTATTTTCGACCTTTTATTAAATGCAAGCCTAGCCTGATGTATACGGCTGTTGACCTCGCTCTTAGACCGACCGTCCCATGTTATTTTGCTCCCGAGGTAGACAAACTCCTTGGTGTTCTTTAGTGGAACTCCTGACATCACTACTCTCATCTGATGTTGCGTTCGGCCTACAGTCAGCAGCTTTGTTTTGTCTTTATTTATCTTCATGTTGTAGTTATTTTGAAGAATGCTTTGCATAGTTGTTAAGGCGTCTTGCAGTTCTTTTTCATTTTCTGCAACTATAGCAATATCGTCAGCAAACCTTATCATATCCACCTTTTGCCCTGTATCTTTACACCTTCTCTGTGTTTCATTCTCTCTCTCTCAAGTCGTCAATCGCACTCTGTATATAAGTGTTAAAAAGAACATGTGACAGAGAGCTTCCCTGTCTTACCCCTTGTCTTATACTGGTTTCCTTTGTATCATCGTCACATCTGATTATAGCGATGTCATTCTTGTATAGCGCCTGGATTATTCGTCTATCTCTATATTTGATATGAATTCTCTTCAAAACTCGAAGAGTCTTTTCCATTCTACTTTGCCGAAAGCCTTCTCCAGGTCTATGAATGCGATGTATGTGCTTTGGTTTCTTAGTTTCCTTTTTTTGATAGTTACTATTTATAAGGTATTCTGTAATTAATTATAATATAACAATTTTAAAATGTATTATATTATTATACTAAATGACTATTTTTTATTTCAGGTATGAACTTTGGACAAGAAAAAAGTGAAAACATGTCTGTCTACAAGTACTAAAATAAATCAGACTATTGAAAAGTGCAGTGAACATTATAATATTGTTTATTTCAAATGACTGAAGTGTTTCACTAAAGGATTTTTGTATTAGTGAAGGACAATGCTAAATTGGTATGAAAAAATTATGAATTTAGATTTAATTCAATTATGTTGATGTAAATTATTATTTTAACATTTTAAATATAGATTCTACTACGATATGTAATGTGGAAAATAAGAAATTACAATGAGATTATAAAATTAAGTTGCTGCATTTTTTATTCTTTTACCATATTTTAATATTCTGAAACTATCCACAAGAGCCATCAATACTAAAAAACTAAGATTTATAGGATTACAAGCTGACCCGGCGAACTTCGTACCGCCTCAGAATCAATAAATGTTGTGTTAACTTATTGGTTGAATTAAATTCAGTTATTTATTAAGTGACAATGAATACTCAAAATGAATAAAGTTAAAATGAAAAGTATATGAATTACATTGATTTGAATGTAATTCATACGGCAGCAAGGGATTTGCTTTATAGAAGCGAATCGAAATGATTCGCGTAGAATTTTTGCATTACTTTCTGTTAAACTATTATATTTGCTGGATGGGATGCACTGGGGTAGATTTTTTCCGATGTTTTAATAGTTATTCTGCTATTCGGGATGGAGACGAATCTAACAAATCAAAGATCATCAAAATCGGTCCAACCGTTCTTGAGTTATAAATGGTGTAACTAACACGACTTTGTTTTATATATAGATTTCAAATACATATCTATACTATCATGTGATCATGTATCGAAATGGAATTGGGCTAGTCATTTAGTGAGAACAACGGATGATTGGTGGACTAAATGCGCCCTGGAGTGCCAACTGGCCATAGAAACCTGAGCAAGCTACAAGCAAGATGGTCTGATAACATAAAAAAAAGTGGCAAGAGGTTAATGGCAGAATGACAAGGGATGGAAAGTTGTGGAAGTCGCGAAGGGAGGCCTATGTCCAACAATGAAAGACTAATGGCAAATGATGATGATAATGATATCCGCGGATATATTATCTAAATAGATTTTATACAAAAATGTTGTTATAGTAAATAATGATACAGATTTATCATTATCAGTTTAGCAGAATGCACTCTGCAGTAAATGGACTTTTAATGGAAAATGTGTGTAGTACAAGGAATAATTCAAATAGCATTTTATATAAAAGGTAGACAGGTTTAATTATTTAAAAATATTAAAAATATTATATATTAAAAATATGTCTATAATTATCTTATCTATTACAAACTTGGATCAAATGATACAAAATTCAAGGATTGATGAACCTGCAAGAAGTTATAATGGTGATCGCAAAGCACCACTTATGGAACAGGGTCATCCAAATTTTTTTTTTCAAATCAAGTTGAAACATAATATAATAATTTAATATTGTTGGTTTTATAAGATAAATTAAATTACTGGCAATTTTTGTTTATTTAAAATACTTGTTTTTTATACCTCCGACTGCCCCTAACCCCTTAACCGTCGCGTTGCCATGTGGTCAATTGAGTTTCCACTGACAATTTAAAGTTGATTTTCTTAAAACCTATGGACCCTAATATTATAAAAAAAATTGTAATCCTCCATTGAAGTGTTCTCAATATTTCGTAATAAAAAAAAGCAAAAAATTACTTCTTTCATCCCAAAAAAAAATATTTTCTAAGACTGCCCTCACCTTCATTCGTGTTAAGGTAGAATTTGTTTTGCTAATATTTACAACTTTATCAAAAGTGACAAATACTTACTCGCTGTTTTGAACGTATTATAAATTATATGTTTGGCCTTTTCAATAGGTACGTAATAATACCGACTGTTGATGGAAACGCAGCACGCAACTTAATAATATCAGAACTGTGAAAATATTAACACTTTACCAAAAGGGACAAATATTAATACGTACTCGTTGTCTTGAACGTACTATGCATTTTGCCTAGGTGCCTTTATCATACGTAAAATCTCGTAAAGTCTCGCCCCGCCGGCCGCGGCGCGAGACAAGTTTATACTTGGTGTCCAGTTGCTCGTATGCTGTGACGCATTCCATATCAGAAATCGCATGGTTCCAGAAAAAAATTAATAATGATATGTTTTTCAAATAATCCATGTATGTTATAGATATCGATCTATTCCTAATGAAATTCCCTACAAGATGACATAAATTAAATTTTGATTCATCGAGTCATATGCTTGATATTTAGATAAAGTTAGCGGTAAACTGAATTTACCACATGGGAGCGAGCGTTTTGTTTTGAACACAGTACGTTAAGGGTTAAGAGTGTGTGTGAGACAACCATATATTATTTACTATTTACACTTTATAAGCGATATTGCGAAACAATACTGTTAATTTATCAAAAAAAATTATAATAATACTTATTTGGTTGCTAATAAGAATTTATTACGTGACGAAGAGGATTACATACAGTCTTAGCAATGAGAACTAACTGGACTGCATCACCGAGGGAAGGTTAAGTAAAACAATAATTCTGTAACTGGAAAGTTTATTGCACCAAGCACCTTTAACAACATTTATGGTCAATGCACCAACCTCATAGTTTACAATAATGATACAAAAAAAACAATAAGAAAATACGTATTTTAAACTTTGAAAACAATATTAAAAATCACTTGAATGCACTTCCACTTGGTGGTCAAACCATCTATTATTATTTTTATTCTAGCCCTTTTATAAACATTATGACTAAGGTGTTTTGTCTTTTTAAAATCACATTGCACTTGATGAAGTATTATATATTTGTTCAATCTGTAAACGATAGTTTGCATAATCTGCAAAAAAAATATTCTAAAAAATAAACTAAATTCTGCTACATATAAGTATTTGGTTCAAGTGAAGTAAAATATATTTTCAATAAAATAATACTTCATTAAACTAAATAATAAAGAAAATATATAATTACTACACTAGAATCTGTTTTTTATTATTATTATATGAACTAGTAAAGAAACGAAAGGCTGATCTTAATATTAAAAAAGCAAAAGTATTGTTTTTTAGACATATGGACTCAACTAGCATTAAATGCTTTAACGACATTCTTGGGTAGTTTTAGTACAAAATAAAGTATTCACATTGTTCTATCTACTTTTTGTGGGCCACAACAGCTGGTCCTACATTGTCTCCGGTCGCCTTATTGTGCGGTCCATGGCTACCATCACAATATGGCCACTGAAATAAATAAAAAATATTAAAATTTGGTTTGGAATGTAAGGAGATTAATATTTATTGATTTTTGAAGTTATGTTTCTTTTGGCGCATTTAGTAGAGGGTAACATTGAGAGCTACGCACACACCCTGTTACGAAAGTCAGACATGAAGAAGTTAGGCATCAATGATAAAAAATAACAGCCAGACATTTCACATGTGCCAACTCACGAATTGTAAAAATATAGTAATAACGGGAGAAGATATAAATAATGTGTGAGTGATAGTCATATATTCTTTACTCTTTATGGTTCAACATGCAACATTACAACATATTTACATATTCTTTTATTGTATTAGTAATTTTCTAAAAAATTTTGATAAAATACTTTTATTGGACCCATCAACATCAGCATATTGCACCTTTCGCATGAAGATCCACATACAGTCAAAGAATGAAATGCACGGCTTAGAATGACGCCATGCTAACGTACAACTATATTATATATTTTTTATATTACAATATTAAGTATACTATTATAGGCTTTGGCTCGTACTACATAATACGTAATACGACGTACTACGTAAATGTACAAGAGAGCTGTTGTCGAGTGTGAAGTTTAGGAAGATCTCAAATTTGGGTAATGTGCTGAGAGGGGATAATATCTAATACTTTATTGAAAGTTAAGGCATTAACAGCACTGTGGAATTCCATTGCAAAAACTTTGTAATTGAAAAAAATAACACTGATTATGTTCTACTTCAATAATGATCCCGCCAGCTGCAATAGTGGAACATTAACAGCTTTGTTTTTTCAGAGAGTTGACAGGAAGCATTTGTCCGGGTTGTGAAATGCAAGTAATTGAACAGGAGTGAGGAGAGGTGAATTTTGCAGGACAGAGATGCCTTCGGTGCAGTGATCGTCAATGTTGGAGGGTCTGATACGGCAGCTGAAGAATACTTACATTTTTGGACAGCCAACACCTACAGAGAACTGCTTTCTCAGAGATGTCTTCAATGTCGATGGTGTCCACAACTTTGGGACTGTCCTTCTTGATGGCGGGATTAATCCATTTGCAGGCTGGCCCGCGGGCCTTCGGGCAGAAGGCCTTGTAGGTGATGTAGTAGAGACCGGCAGTGGCTGCTGCTGGTGGAATCAGGGCCAGCCAATCCTTGACTGCAAGAAAAAGTAAATATTGAGTAACTACAGTATTCTCTCTAACGTTCAATTACATTATTTACATTCAATTTGAAAATGCAGTTTTTTATGTATGTAGTAGATGTAAATATTTATTTTTTTATAGACAATAGCATAAAAGGTGGGGGTTGCTAGACATTCGTTAAGCGGGAAACAAAAGATGCCGACAAATACCCTACCTTAGGGCGCCAGCACTACCTGCTCATGTAGTGCTGGCGCCCGGCCCACTTTATAATCAAGACAGAAGGGGCACTTGAACAACTGAAATATCATTGTTATAAAGAGAGAGAGAGCAATATCGGTATAGAGAAAGAATAAATAGAACAAATACTACCAAAACCAAACAACCCTCATTCACTTCATCGTTATAGAGAGATTCTTGTTATAGAGAATTCTCCCTGTTTTAGAGACTACTGTACGAGTATTAATTTAAAAGAAAAAGACAATTCTTTATAACACATAGCTTCATATGTTACGTAAAATAATTTGTTATTAAATTTAATGAAGTAAGAGAAGAGGATAAAACCAAATCAATGAGGAAATTATTAAGGATCATCCCTTTCGATTTCAATCGTAATTGATAATATAATGAAATAAAAATTCCCACCTAAAACCTCTGCTAAGTCGAAAGTTCAGAAGTCTGTTTACATATTTAAATTAGTAACTAACTAACTAACTAACCATCACGCCGTCTCTCCGAAGGGGTAGGCAGAAAGAATGGGCTGCCACACTTTTCTTTATTGACATATTTCTCTCGCTTCCTCAACATTCATACATCGTGTCATGCACGCGCGTCGATTTCTGACTCCTCACATGGCCGATTTTCAATATTTGATTTATTTGATCATGCCACGTTTTCCTCGATCTTCCTCTATTTCTGGTTCCATTTACATCGTTAACATATATTTTTTTACCATTCTTTCTTCATTCATTCTTTCCATATGTCCAAACCATCTTAACGATCCTTTCATTATTTTGTTCATAACACCATCATTCGCACCGCATTCACTTCTTATATTTTCATTCGACACTCTATCATACACAGATTGGTTAATTCCTTATTTGTAATAGTTAAATGGATCAATAACCCTCGCATTAAGATGGTGTCATGATAAGAACAGAAAGAAAATGTAATGCGAAAATGAATGTGATTTCTGATTTTCATTACATGTTACTGTAAATTAAACTTAATGATTGGAGTACTTTCTTTCGTATGTCTCATTTTAAAGTTGTCAGTTTTGTGACAACAAGTGCTTTAATATGTCAAAAAATTCAATTAAATAACAATCATGAGGTGTCTCTGAGGGAGTAAGTAGAGGATGGTTTGCAATATACCAGATATTTGATATATTATCTAAATGCTGATCTGTCACAGCGCTCTTGTCTATTCACTTGTGTGAGGGATGAATTAGGTTGCACACATCATAATTTTCTGATAGCATATGTCTGATACATGTCAGTGAATTTGAAGACAATAATCTTATGATATGAAAGAATGAAAAAAAACAAGTTAAATATTACATGTAGAAAACTGCCTTTAATTTTTTTTTTAAATACAGTAGCAGGCATCAATTGAAAAATTAATAATGTACATGGTATGAAGCATGGAACTGGCAAAAGAAGGATAAAGTAGAATAAATGCAGTAGAAATTAGATCTCTTAGACGAATGTGTGGATACTCTGTGTATGATAGAGTGTCGAATGAAAATATAAGAAGTGAATGCGGTGCGAATGATGGTGTCATGAACAAAATAATGAAACGATCATTAAGATGGTTTGGACATATGGAAAGAATGAATGAAGAAAGAATGGTAAAAAAATTATATGTTAATGATGTAAATGGAACCAGAAATAGAGGAAGACCGAGGAAAACGTGGCACGATCAAATAAATCAAATATTGAATGTCGGCCATGTGAGGAGTCAGAGAAATCGACGCGCGTGCATGACACGATGTATGAATGTTGAGGAAGCGAGAGAAATATGTCAGGAAAGAAAAGTGTGGCAGTCCATTCTTTCTGCCTACACCTCCGGGGAGACGGCGTGATGGTTAGTTAGTTAGTTGGTATATTTTTGCACTGTGAAACCGATTTTGTCCTTTTCTCGTAATATTTAGAACAAAATTTACAATTTAAATTAAAAATGCATTTTGAAACTGATTCGTCTTTTTCTGATACTATAATATCCACTATTAATGAGGTGGTTTTGAAAATTAAATTTTCTATATTTTGTATATTTTAGCATAATGATGGCACTACAGTTTTTATTTTCATTATAAAACGCAAGTATCATGGCCATTATCGTTTTTTGCTTTATGTAAATACAAACTAGTTATCACATTTTAATGCAAAATATATTTATATTCACATTCTTCTCGTATGACGCGATAATGTTTTTATAACAAATATTTTATTTATATTATCTATGATCACATAATAATAATAAAACTAAAGTATAGTGATAACTATAATATATAAAAATTCGGGATAAACAAGGAAAACAGATAAGTTAATGCAAATGGCCTTGGGTAAGTTTTTGACTTACCTACGGGGAAATAAACAAGTATCGGGAAAGGTGACTATTTATAATTCAAAACAAAAATAATTATGCCGTGTAAGTCTACATTAAACTCCATTTCATAATTTAGAATGTCTGCCAAACGTGACGTAACTGGGTCAGCATTTCGTTTGAGATATGTCTTGAATCAACTTTATATCGAATAATGTAAAGTAATGGTACTTACACCCCAGTCTAAACCATCCTCCAATTGAATCTGGAATTGGTAGACTCTCCAAATATCCGGGCAGAGAAACTTTCACCAGATGAGCAATAGGCTGCATGATTGGTTTTCCTTTTAGTTTTAACTTCGATAAACCTGAAAGCGTTGTTAACCACTTTACCGGGCTTCAAACGTACGCTAGCGAACGGAGTGAAATTCTTAAATCATTCTGACAGAATAACATTTCCAAAAACACACCAAGAATGAATTTGTTAAGCTAAAATAGCCTTAAATGCAATATAGATAAAGCATATATTTAAACACCAATGCCAATCACAATTTTCTCTCAGAAAACACTAATAAAGGATACAAAATAGTTTGGCAAAAATATAAGAGATGGCAGTATAAACCAGATATTGTGATTATTCAAGGATTACAAGTTGAAGTACACTTGTACTGTGGCGCTACCTGCATGTATATTCCGTTACTACTGCAGTGTTGTGCAGGGAGTGCCGTCGGGTGCTGCGTGAATAATAATTGCAAGGGCAATTCGTTTTGTTGGTACCGTGAAATCGATGTTGTTAAAAACCGAATATGGCTGAAGAGTGGTTGGTGGTGTTAAATCGAAGTGACAGTTTAGGATTTGGTTTCTCTTTAATAGAGATCGCTGGACTACCACATGTTATTAATAAAATTGAAGAAAATTCGCCGGCAGCAAAAAGCGGCAAGGTAAGAATTTCCGTCCATTTTGGATTATAAACATGATATAGTAAATCGGCGTCCCGTCAATTTGACGTTTTGCAAAATGTGGTTTAACGATATTTTAGGGCGCATTTTTAAAGATAACCGTAACTCTCACATGGACTCAAATATAGTTTTGAAATTGTTTTCATTGATCAATGAATCTTCTGATGTCTTCAATTTTCCAGATGCTAAATAATTAAAATTAATCAACTGATTGTAATTTGGTTTAACTTTATATTTACTTTGCGATGTATTTTAAAAATTGGAATGAAATTCTTGAAATAAAATAACTATACATTAACTAGATTCGTGTTTTCTATAGCTTAAACAAATTGGCTGTGATTCTAAAGATATCAATAACAGTGCAATCACGTTAGCTGCACACCAATCATGTCCTATATTTTTAGCTTCTACCGAGTAAATGCAACGGTAAATAGCAAATAGGTTCTCTACCTGCCCTTTTAATGATTTATCCATGTTTATTTTCTTTAAACACCAGTCAAATATGTTTTTGTCATTGAATGGCGATTAACCTCCGCCCACTTTTGACGCAGTTAGTTTCTATTTTAATTTTTATAATAATCCCATTGGGATCACCTGTTCCTTATTAAAAAGAAGTAGCTGAATATTGTTGCTGGATGCTTCACATAATATAATATTTCATTTAACTCGTATTATTTAAGGGCGTATCTAATTCAACCAGTTTATTAAATTTACATAGAAACTCCATTTATTTTATTTGTGCATAACAAAATAAACAAATTTATTCGTCGTATTATTCTGTATATTTAATATTTGGGTTATATTTAATGTTAGGGATATTTTGTAAGGGAATCCAGCAGTACTCACGTCCGTTAATAATTTCTAATGAAATTGATAAGTTCTCCGCAGTTTTCAAACTAAAATAAAAATATTCCTCGAATTGGCCGAAAAGGGCAAGTTCACGAGACAGTATTTTTGACCTTTTATAAATCTTTAAAAGCACATTGATTTTGGGGTCTGGACTCCATCCCCTGTAACTGTATTATTTACTCAATCCCGTATGCAAATTAGTACCTGCCTAGAATATATTCTAATAGATTTTGATCAACACACAAGTTTGATGGTTAAGCATGAACCTACAACCCGTACTTCGAAATTTTGATTGAAGAATATATGTATAATCGACTAGGTAGGTACGTTGATACATTTTATAGTCTATGTGAGTATTTGATGAATTTGCGTCACGAGTCATGACATTTTCTTAGATTTGGAAATATATTTATATTCACTCCAATAATATATACTTGCAAATAATATTTAGCATGATTTCAGCCCTTATCGAAATATTTTAAGCAATTTTATTTTAATAGTTAAAAATTAAGTAAACACATGGTTGTCAATTATTGTGGTTCATTATTTATACATCCCTTACGGAAATGTAGCGTAATGATAACTTCAGTATCTTTTATATTTAATATTAAAATTATTATTTCCCTGCCCACGGGCATTACTTTAGGTAAATTGATTCTATAATCCATTGTTTTGACGGAAACACTTATATTTCAACATTATTAACTGTTTAATTAAAACTAACCATCACGCCGTCTCTCCGAAGGGGTAGGCTGACAGAATAGACTGCCACACTTTAACCGACGCGGCACTCCATCCTTCTCTTTTCGCCCCCGCGGGAGACGCGGTGTGATGGGTTGCGAACCTAATCGCCACCAGTAGCCATCTCCCGACAATTGATTTAATTTTAATGAAATTGTCTAATTGAATTATCTTTGATCATTTAAGATTTAGTTCACGAGGCTTTTATCCGAATTAATATATCTTAATAGGTCTTATATAATAATTTAACATTATATCATCGTTTATATTGTTCTGATTTTGAATGTATAATACCTTTGAAACGCCAAAATTTTTATAACGTATATCGTTTGATATTTTACAACAATTATCTAATTGCTACCGCTGATGAATCATTATAAATATACATTATTAAATACTGTTAAACTGTTACCCGGATGAAAACCAAATTGATATTTGCTTGAATAATTTTCGGCCTTCGAAAATTTAAATGCAATCCTTTGGTACATAAAGAATACGTATTCCAAATTCAAATACGCTTCTGCGATAAATGAAGTTCTCGACGCGAAAGCTAAACGGGCTCGAGCACCCAGCCAGCTCGGCAGTCGGCGGCCAGTCGTTATACTCCGAGCACCACTCCTCAAACATTTCTGAAAATATTACCCAGAATCCAAATGATACTTCATGAATACCCCAACGACCCTCGGAGAGTGGTACATTTTCGCATTTGTGTGAAATTTTCAAGTTATTTTTAGCACCTCTCTCAATTAAACATCCGTAGCAAAACATTATTCAAAATCTGCAATTTAACTCAAATGAATAATATTTTTAAATAGCATGTTTTATGAGAGATCTGCAGCCAAAGTGACCTTCATACCGAAGTACGTGAACAAGTCAGTAAAGCCTCTGCCGTGTCAGGATGCCTGAAGAATCTGGTCTGGAAAAACAAGCACATGCGTATCGACAGCAAGATCAGAACCTACAAAACATGCGTGCGATCCATCATGACGTACGCTGTAGAGACGCGGGCTGACACTGTGCGAACCAAGGGACTACTAAGAACATCGGAGATGAAGGTCCTAAGATCAATTACTGGAAAAACCCTCCGAGATCGTGTCCGCAACGCAGACACAAGAAAAACCTGCGAAATAGAGGATATCGTTCAGTGGAGTAGATCCAGAAGAAGATACTGGAGGGACCATATAGCCCGAATGGATGGTGACAGACTCGCATATACAGCCGCCTATGAAATCCCTTCCGGACACCGCCCACCTGGAAGACCGCCTAAGAGATGGAGGGACAGCTGGATCTCATCATCCGACGAGATATGATTTCTGTGTCACAGATCGTCAGATCTATCAAAAGAAGAAGAAGAAGAAGATGTTTTATTTATTAAAATAATAATAATAATAATATTTTATTCAAAACATGCTCAAAAACAATAAACAAACCATCACGCCGTTTCCCCGCAGGGGTAGGCAGAGAGAATGGACCGCCACACTACTCTATCCTGGCAAACCTTTTCTAGCTTCCTCCACATTCATACAACGAGTCGTACACGCACGTTGATTCCTCCGCCTTCTAACATGACCAACCTTTAAAATTTGATTAATTTGGTCATGCCATGTTTTCCTCGGTCTGCCTCGACTCCGTACCCCATTTACATCATTAACATATACTTTCTTAACCATTCTTTCTCCATCCATGCGTTCCATATGTCCGAACCAACGCAGCGATCCTTTCATAATTTTGTTCATAATACCTTCTTCCGCTCTACATTTCTTTCTTATATAGTTTTGGTTAAAACAATTTTCAAACAACTGCATTACATACGTATAAATTTTTGTCCACTGCAATTGAAATGGTTATTAAATGACAATTATAAGCGGCACTTACGTCATATGTGTTTTTATCTATTGTTAACGTCAATGAAGTCATTTTGACCATATATTTTTTTTACTTGCACGTGGTTAAATTATTGGTTAAGGTTAATAATTATTATTAGTATAAGAATTATTCAATATTAAAAAATATGTATATATCTTTGATAATGGCTTCACACAAAAATAGTTTTACGGCTGGTGTTAGTAACATGGGTATTACAAGGACAAAATAGTAAATATAAAAATACTAACTTGATCTCCTTATTAAATATTTTTTATTCTCAGTTAAGTATTTTAAAAAATGTTTTGCACATGTTTTTTGGTTGTTCGATAATTCAAATTTTTTTTAAAGGATTAATTGCATCTCAATAGAGACGAAGATGTAAATTGTTTTTTGGAAACATAATATGGTGGTCGAGGCGTTTACAGGACTTATGACCTGTCATTTGTAGGGTTAAGCGATCGCTTTATGTAATACAACATTCCCCATTCTGCCCTTCTTACGACCACCACGTCTGACAAATTTTTGAAAGATGTATATATGCTACTATGTTGAGGAACACTTCACATATTTTTGTTCAATATACACTAGCGCCATCTATTAAGATTAGGTGTAAGCATAAAGCAGAAAATCTTTATTATTATTTTTTGTTTATCTTAATGGGAAGGTTTATCAATGTAAATGCTTTAAATCCCATCTGACCTGGCAATAAAATATCACAAAAAATGTTCAAAAACGTGTTTATATTGAACAAATCTGATATTTTATTTACAAGAAATATCTTATTTTGTTCGTAAGCACAATGAATTATGTCGAGCAAAAGCTTACGAGAATAAATATTATGTCGATATTTTCCCTTTAGTTGCGTATCCTTTGTGCTGTTCCATTTGTTAGGGTCTTTTAAAAATAAAATAAAACGTTTAAAACTAGCTTGTTTATGAAACGTGTTCATATTTTCTAATGCCTTTTAATAATACACTAAAATGATAGCAAATAAACTAACACTAGTTGATCGGTACATCGATTGTTAATATTTTTCTAACATCTCCAGTAAAAAAAATAGGTGGTGCTCCGACGGACAAAGCTTGATCCCTGATCCTGAGAGAGGATGGACCGTCATACTGCTCTGTCCTGACATAATTCTCGAGATTCTTCTACATTCGTACATCGTAACATGCACGATCGTTGATTTTTCTGACTTTGAATGTGGCCACCTTTTAGTATTTGATTAATTTGGTCATCCCATGCTTTCTTTGGTCTACTGGTGCTTCTCTTTTCACTTACGCTGCTTGCATACAAGATTTTAACCATTCTTCTCTCGTCCATTCGTTTCATATGTCCAAACCATCTCAGGAATCATTTTTTAATTTTAGTTATGATGCAATCATCTGCCTTATATTTCTTCCTTATTTCGTCTTTCTGTATTCTATTATATAATGTTTTTCCACACATTTTTTTATTCGATTTGACATGGAAGTATCGTGAGAAGACTCTCATTATTGATACCCCACTATTTATGAATTGAGTGGTTCTTTTGAATATTATTAGTGACAGTAAATATACTTTTTTCGTTTTCTTTTATGTTCGCCATACTTTTGTTGTAGATGTTTTATTTGTCTTTTTTTATTATATATACGAGTACTTTGTATATACAACACTAATGATAGTGTTGTATATACAAAGTATATAAAAAAAATAAAAAGACAAATACTTTTTTCAAGTTGATGAAAATTGATTATACCTATACATTATTCTCAGTGATCTCATTTCTACGGCATTTATCCTACTTTTATGCTTCTTTTGCCAGCTCTAAGCTTCAGCGTATCACGCCATTAGATTATTACACCTGCTAGTATGCAATACATTAAAATAATTATGAAGTTTAGATGTTGAGAATCTCTTTGCAAAGGAGCAAAGCTTTTAACCATTTTCGCTCCTTTACCTGAAACACCTGCTTTATTTTTATTTACTGCGCGTTATACTATAATACCCCATTAGTAATCAAGTTAAGGAACCCATAACACCGTCCGCTTAGCTACTAACAGGTACCCACTTAAAACAATGGTGCCAAAACTACCTTTCGACCTTATAAAAACTTCGACGAAATAAAAACTTCTGATTAGTACCCAAGAAAGGTATGCAGAGTCGTTACTTACCTCACCCATTCTGAGAATATTAAGAGTCTTACTGTATTTGCAGAACGTTTTGAATGTTCAATTATTTTACCTGTTGTCGTTTTACCACTGTATCTTTCCATTTATATTTGAATAACTTTATAGTTCACAATCAAATACTTTTCCACAAAATCGCCAATTTAGTTGCAATTGTACATATGTATGAAAGTTTTTATATTATATTTAATATAATATATTACATTCTTGAAGTATTTGGAATTGATGATATCAGTGTGTGCGTTTTGGAATGCGGATGAGATGCTATAAAATTATATTGAGTTATTTAGTACTATTTCCGACAACGCCAGGTGATATTTCTTTACACCCCTTTTTATATTATACTTAGTCTACTAAATTTTCGATTTATTCATCTTTCAAAAACTCAATATTATTTAAACTTTCGTATGAAGCACTTAATTTGTGGTGAGACATTATTAAATAAAATAATAATACACTTTTAGTAATTTGTATAAACACCACTTTATTTGGTAACACTAAACGGTTTCGCTCCCGCCGGAGCTTCGTCGGGGTGGGGGAGTAAAGTAAATAATATATTAACTAACATATTTAGTTTACTCTCTCACCCTGACGAAGCTCCGGCGGGAGCGAAACCGGTCGGTGTTAACCAAATAAAGTGGTGTTTATACAAATTACTAAAAGTGTATTATTATTTAATAATGTCACACCATAAATTAAGTGCTTCATACGAATGTTTACATAGTATTGAGTTTCAATGTGCAAACAAAACTTGATTCCTTTTTCAAAGCAGGATTACCGAAAGCAAGCGCGTCGATATCAAATAGCAACGTCACTTCACGACGAGTGTCCGAAGACAATCAATAGATTTTTGTTTGTGTTATGTATTGTTTATTCATATCTAAATACAGTACCTACGTATTTTCAAAAAAAGTTTTTTTGATTTTTTAATCCTATTTTTATATAACTTTCGGCTTCAACGACACCCCCTCCCCACAATTAGTCCGTTATATCGAGGTTTTACTGTACGTTAAAAAAAAGATTTTCAATCTTGTTATTTAGAAATTAACTAGCCCACCATTACGCCGTTTCTCCAGAGGGGTAGGCGGAGAGGATGGAGCGCCATACTGCTCTGATTCAAACCTCTCTAGATTCCTCTAAATTCATCGTAACATGCACGCTCGCCAATTTTTCCCACTTTTAATTTGTCCGCCTTTTTGTATTTAATTCATTCGGTCATGCCATGCTTTCCTTGGTCTTCCACGGCTTCGCTTCCGACTCGCATTGCTTGTACACAACATTTTGAGTAGTAAAGTTGTATTATAGAGGTATACATAATTCATGAATACTGGAAGAACTAAATATAATATATCGTTCCTTGCAGTAAAAATATAGCCTGGGTCTATTTTTATTATTTATTCTCCAAATTATCAAGCGGAAGCACTTTAAAACTCATGTTTTTAATGGGATTCGATTTTTAAGTAGTATTTTATGTATGATAGTTTGACTCTAATGATGATCGGGACAAAATTGATAATTTCCTATTTACATAATTATATTTGAATATGAAAATAAAATTTATTAAATATTTACGTCGCATTGTCATTTTATTAACTAAGAAGAAGAATAATTTGTAACACTGTTTTATCCGCTTTTTTAATAAATATTTTTACAGATAAAAATATTACTGTCACAATTTATTTTCATTCACTGAGAATGTCGGGACAGCTGTTTCGCCAACCGTTGTTAGCATCATCATGTGTTACAATAAACGTTGTAACACCTGATGATGGCAACATCGATTGGCGAAACAGCTGTCCCGACGTTCTCAGTGAATAAAAATAAATTGTGTTTTTGTGTTATAAATTTTAACAGTAATAATGTTGAAGTATCATAGTGTTTTGGCCAAAAAAATGGATAAAAATATGTTCACACAACATGTTTCAGAGGTGATCTATTCCATCCTTCACTCTTCAAAGCGCTACATGGAATGGCTCCAAATTATATATCCGAACTCTGTATAACGAACAGCCTTAATACAAGGAAATCCACACTTCGCTCGGCGAACTCCTCGGCAATAGGAAGATTAGTTGAACCAAAGCGTTGTCATAGTACAAATTTCGGGGATCGAGCGTTTGCGGTAGCCGGTCCATCAGCTTGGAACAATCTCCCTTCACACCTTAGATGCATAAATTATCCGACAGACTTCAGATCTAAGCTGAAAACCCATATTTTTCATATTTCATACCCAATTTAAAACCTGCATATTTTGTTATATTATACTTTCTAATCGATCGCGAATATCTATCAGATGCAGCGTTCACATTTAGATTTAAAATACGTCTTAATTGCCGCCCTTGAGGTGATTACATCACAAAAATGGCGTTTTAAAAGTTAGCATATTATTATTATTATCCTCAGGTCTATATATAACTAAACTAAAAATACCGAAAAACTTGTAATGTAATGAATACATTGTAACTAATATTTAAAAGTACACAATTACAATTGAGAAAATCATAATTGATTATTTTTTAATTGTATCTCAATAGAGACGAAGACGCAAACTGGAAACTGAACATGGATGATCAAGGTGTTTACAGGACTTATGACCTGTCATTGGTTGGGTTAAGCGCACGCTTTATGTAATTACAACATTCTCCATTCCACCTTTGTTATTATGATCATGCATGACAAATTTTTGGAAGATGTATATATACTTCAAAATCCATATCTATCTTCACGTGTCAGTTTCAATCAGCCATCTATGTAGATTTGGTTGCACTTGTGAATTTTTTCAAGATTAACCTATACAACCGACCCACTAACGCCATCTATGGAGAATGATTTTCGGCATTTAGCAAACTACCTTATTAGCACAATGCGAAGGCTGTCGCCTAACATATTGTTAGAAGCCGCCAGAAGTATTATTCCATTCTATATGCCAAAGAATTGACCAGAATATTTGAAGAACAAATATTTGTGAATGTATACTTATACCTGTATACGAAATCCTGGATTTACACCAAAGGGTGGTTAATTCCAATGACAGGTCATAAGTCCTGTAAACACCTTGATCATCCATGTTCAGTTTCCAGTTTGCGTCTTCGTCTCTATTGAGATACAATTAAAATTTGAATTAACCACCCTTTGGTGTAAATCCAGGATTTCGTATACAGGTATAAGTATACATTCACAAATAATTGATTATGTTTGTAATTTCTATTGATTGATACAAAACCGGTCTGTAATAAAAGTGATGAGATGACGTAAAACTTGTAAGACGATATGTAAGTTGAGTAATAATAATATGTGACCAAAAACGACAATATTTTGTGTTTGGAAAATTGTGTCTCTTTCCGTTACACTTGTTATTTTGCACGGTCGTAATTCTGTTATCGAACCCATTGATGGATGGGTCCAAATAGTGGCCATTTGCTCGCGTTCTCTGTATGGGTGACGTATTGTGTGCGCGAATCGGTCAACCTGTCAAAATGTAATGTAAACAGAGCATGTCGGCTAACTGACCCCCGGCAACATTATTCCTAGCGGGTCCCCCAACGCCGCTATTGATTGGGATCACGGCGTGTTTACTTGCGCGCCGTTTGCCTGATTATACACGCATAATGCGTTTCCGTGCTGACTCCGCCCACCCGTGCAATCAAATACGACATTAAATTCTTAGTCAATTTTCACCAATCGAATACCTGATTCTGCATTATCCTGCTCCTATCGGGTTAACGAAATTTTTTGGTTTGTTCTTCCTTTTTGTTGAAGCAGGTTGCTTGATTCAAGCCTCGGGTAAGCTGATGGGTTAAAAAGGACGTGTAATTTATTATTATAACTAACTAACTAACTAACCATCACGCCGTCTCTCCGGAGGGGTAGGCAGAAAGAATGGAACGCCACACTGTTCTGACCTGACATACTTCTCTCGCTTCCTCTACATTCATACATTTTGTCATGCACGCACGTCGATTTCTCCGACTCCTCACGTGACCGACATTTAATATTTGATCGTGCCACGTTTCCCTTGGCCTTCCTCTATTTCTAGCTCCGTTCACGCCGTTTACATATACCTTCTTTACCATTATGTCTTCACTCGTTCTTTCCATGTGTCCAAACCATCTTAATAACCCTTTCATTATTTTGTTCATAACACTTTCATTATTATTATTATTATTATTATTATTATTATTATTATTCTTCCTCAGCCTATTCCCGTCCACTCCTGGACCAATGTCTCCTCCATCCGCTTCCATGTCACTCTGTCTTGTGCAGACTGCATCCAGGTTATTCCGACGTGTCTGTTCAGATCATCCTTCCACCGTAGTTGCGGTCGCCCTGCACTTCTCTTTGCCGTCCACGGTCTCCAAGTCAGCAGTCTTCTTGTCCATTTTTCATCTGAGTTTCTGGCTACGTGACCTGCCCAATGCCATTTTAGAGTCGCCACCCGGTGGATGATGTCAGTGACTTTTCTTTTTTCTCTCACCGTATCGTTTCTGACTCTGTTTCTTAGGTTTATTCCGAACATGGCTCTTTCCATGGCCATTATTATTTTTATTTTTATTATATAATAACTTCTTTCCATTATTATTATATAATCACTTCTATAGATATATAGATATAGTAAAAAAAAAAGTATATATTAACGATGTAATTGGAACTAGAAATAGAGGAAGACCGAGGAAAACTTGTCACGGTCAAATTAATCAAATATTGAATGTCGACCACGTGTGAAGTCAAAGAAATCGACGCGCGTGCATGACACGATGTATAAATTTTGGGGAAGCGAGAGAAATATGTCAGGAAAGAAAAGCGTGGCAGTCCATTCATTCTGCCTACCCCTTCTGAGAGACGGCGTGATGGTTTGTTAGTTAGTTAGCTATAATTACTTTTATTCACATTATCATCTGCACTATATACAAATTACTTATTTTTTCTATTGTAGAACAATGATGTGAAAAAAGTTTTATTATATTTTATGTGAGTGACATGTTTCACGCTGCTGGGTAATGCCTTCATTCATTCATATTTTTATATAGCGTCTGCATTAAGACTATTTAATTTTTTTTTGTTTCTTGTACAATAATGCCAAATGAAAACGTATGTTTTCTAAAAGTTTTTTTTTATAGTTTATGGGAGTGACATGTTTCTTTTTGCCAGGGCATTATCGAAAGGCATAGCATGGCAAAGCATTACATTATCATAAAATATTATAAATTTGAAACAAAAAATGCAAACCATATTCTAAGAGTTTTTTTGCATTTTTAGGATCAAAAACAACGTATGACGTCTTTATTATCACAAATGCAGAACATTTTAACAAATATTTGGTAGTTTAAAAAATAGATGTTTTACAGTGTGTACAGAACAAAATCATTAACACCATATTGTACGTAATAACAATACTAACGATAACGTCATTACTGGCGTCGTTGTTTTGTTTCAATACGTCATCGAGTTTTTTCTATATGTGTCAGTAAGCTGTTTGTTGTATGCGGACGACGCTTTGATACTTGCAGACAATGAACATGAACTACAAGCCCTGGTGTCTAGTATGTTTGAGGTATGCAAGCGATACGATTTGGTGATGAATGTGAATAAGTCCAAGGTAATGATTTTCGAAAAAGAAGGAAACACGACAGTCTGCAACATTAGTGTAAACGGTGAAAATCTGGTACAAATGGATGAATTTGTTTATTCAGGAAGTATGTTTACGAAGGGTGGGAGAGTGGAGAAATATATAAAAAGAAGGGTCGGGGCAGGCAACAGAGTAAATGGGGCACTTAAAGTTGTCATCGCAAACAAAAACCTATCCAAAAAAGCTAAGATGGCAGTGCATAATGGTGTTCTTGTGCCGACCCTTATGTATGGAAGTGAAACATGGAACTGGCAAAAAAAAATATGAGAGTAGAATAAATGCAGTTATGTTAGTACACGAATGTGTGTAAATCTGTATATGATAAAATGTCATGCATGTATAAGAATTTAATGTGGTGCGAATGAAAGGGTTTTGAACAAAATAATGAAAGGTCGTTAAGGACACATGGAATGAATGAGTGAAGAGAGAATGAGAGTGTATATGTAAACGACGTAAACGGAGTTAGAAATGGAGGAATGCCGAGGAAAACGTAGCACGATCAAATCTATCAAATAGTAAATGTCGGTCACGTGAGGAGTCGGAAAAATCGACATGCGTGCATGACAAGATGCATGAATGTAGAGGAAACGATAGAAGTATGTCAGGGCAGAACAGTGTGGCGGTCCATTATTTCTGCCTACCCCTCCGGAGAGACGGCGTGATGGTTAGTTAGTTAGTTTGTTTTGAAAATAATGTCGGATTTTAAAAATACATTAATAATAACCCACGGAAATTATTTTACTTTTCAATACTGTCAGAAGGTTTTAAGGATCCATCCGTCACGCTGATTCCGGTAGCTCTTCTTTTAATCTTGATACAAAACCCTAATTTACTTTCAACCAACATTCATATCCAAACCAACATTCTAGCCGTATTTTTTTTGCCGTTTAGACTGTTATATTATTTTTTCGCTCCTCGCTTCGCTATTTCGTATTATTATTTTTCTATCAATCGAGATAGTCGTGATATACCAATCTACAGATCTACCGAAACCAAGAGATCAGAGAATATTCATTTGGTTTTAATATTTATTAAACTCTAGTACAATAGCTGTGAAATTTTCTACCTTCTCCAATATAATAGTCGTTAACACATTGGGATCTGATCTGGCATAAAAACATTTTTATTTAATTTAATTCAATATTTACAAGATAAGGCTGCCTGAAATATGTCATATGGAGAAACAAGGACATGAGGACTGACAGCAAGGTACGCATTTATAAGACCTGTGTGTGACCAATCCTCACATATGGCATTGAATCGAGGGCAGACACTGTCAAGACAAAGAGCATGCTCAGGACAACCGAGATGAAAACACTCCGCGCTATACCTATTTTAGCTGGCAAAACCCTACGTGATCGAGTTAGGAATACAGCAATCCGAGAAATCTGCGAGGTCGAAGATGTGGTCAGGTGGGGACGTCAAAGACGGCGATACTGGCATCAACATGTAGAAAGAATGAGCTCAAATAGGATACCATACATAGCTCTTCATGGAACGCCAAATAGACAACGCCGACCAGGAAGACCCCCGAAACGGTGGAGAGAAAGCTGGAGTTCAGCGTCTCAAGAGGACCCGCCTGGAATAACAGACTCCTGAGTCTACCAAAAGTGAAGAAGAAGAAAAAGATTTACAAGAAATGAAAAGACTGTCTGGAGACAGGGACTGAATAGAGGGAACGAGTGAAGTATGTTGCAGATCAATCCGCAGGATTGTAACCACGAAGAAGAATGAAATACTTATGTATATAATAATATCCTTTTTGCGGTGATTTCACATCATTGGTATTCGTTAATTCAATTTTACAAACTTGTTTTATCAAGATAACATGCCCTAACTTATCTATGGTTTCCACGTAAATTTGATATAACTTTACGTGTTTATCATATTTTTGTATTACACAGTATATCGATTGTTCTGGGGTAGGTCCCTACTTATCGTTGTATAACACTATACGTGAACTTTATTAGTTTCGATTATTTTTGTATTTTCACAAATCTTCTTTGCACTTTTTAAAATCATATTTCGGACTGTACACGTCGTTGATCAGTGTAATAATTGTAATATTGTAAAAGTTTTACTAGCTTAAAACTATTTTGGATTTTCATAATTATGATAATTTTAACTAACTAACTAACTCACCATCACGCCGTCTCTCCGAAAGGGGTAGGCAGAAAAAATGGACTGCCACACTTTTCTTTCCTTACATATTTCTCTCGCTTCCTCAACATTCATACATCGTGTCATGCACGCGCGTCGATTTCTCTGACTCCTCGCATGGCCGACATTCAATATTTGATTTGTTTGATCGTGTCACGTTTTCCTCGGTCTTCCTCTATTTCTGGTTCCATTTACATCGTTAACATATCTTTTTTTATTATTCTTTCTTCATTCATTCTTTCCATATGTCCAAACCATATTAATGATCCTTTTATTATTTTGTTCATAACACCATCATTCGCACCGCATTCACTTCTTATATTTTCATTCGAAACTCTATTAACAAAGAGTATTCACACATTCGTCTAAGAGATATCATTTCTACTGCATTTATTCTACTTACATCCTTCTTTTGCCAGTTCCATGCTTCGCTTCCATACATAATTTGATGTCATAATTTATTCATTTTTTTAGAGTATGTCAATCTATTAAAAAAATACGTATTGTTAATAATCAAATCCATTTCCTCAAACATTTTTGTTGCAGAACTTTTGGAATAATCGGCGGTTAAATTTTTATTGAAGATTTTTTTTTTTTATGAGCTTGTGTTTTACAACGATAGGTGGCACTTTATCACAATAAATAAAACTATTTCGATTTAGTTACTATTTAGATATCCGGGGCTGAAGAGTTAAGCTCTCCCAACGAAGCACGAGTGTGCATTACAGAGTGCTCTCGACTTAATCCGCTGTACACTCTCCTGGGAGCCTTTCCTCTGTCTTTCTTCTCGTCCTCCCGCCCTTATCTTCCCTCTCTCTCCGTCTATCACCTTCTGTGAACCTCGCTTTCACGGGGTACCTGACCGCACTGGCAGAATACTGTAAATTGTGAATGTCTTACTTTTGTATTGAATTTTAAATATAAAATCTGTTAGTGCAACCACGGAGTTATGTCTATCGTTAATGCTGAATTAATAACGAGTTGGAGATTATGGCAAGCAAATTTTACGACAAAATAGATGATCAAATATTTTTGTTTTTTATTTTAATAAAAACATTTCATATTTTGATGTTAACATATGTTTTCTAGTAGTTTTATTATTTATGGAATTTAAGATGTTTCGCATTCTTACGGGATTATCAAGGCTACGAAAAAAGTTTTTCGTCAACACTCAGAAACTCATATGGAGGTTTACATCTTCTTCTTCTTCTTTGCTAGCCTTCTTCCCTCCATTGCTGGATATAGGCCTCTTCCAATTTCTTCCACTCGTCTCTATCCTGCCCCTTTTGCATCCAAAATTTTCCAACCCTTTTGATAATATCATCGGTCCATCTCATCGGTGGCCTTCCGACACTTCGTCTATTTTCCCATGGTCTCCAACTGAGTATCCTGGGTGCCCATCTATTGCCACCCTGTCTATCCAAGTGTCCAGCCCATTGCCATTTCAATTTTGCCACTTGGTCCATGACGTCAGCAACCCTGGTGCGGCGTCTGATTTCTTCATTTCTTATGCGGTCATGCAAGCTCACACTAAGTATCTGTCTTTCCATGGACCTCTGTGGACACTTGAGCCTGTGGACACTTTTTGTTGTAAGGTTTACATCATTGTTCAAGAAATAACAAAGTATGAAGACGTTCATTTTGTAGATTTTTAAATATTTTAATGGAGTGACATATTTTTCTTGCTAGAGCACTGTCAAATGAGTCAAAATAATTTCTCATATTTGATAAATACCATATCAAGAAAAAAGTGTCCACAGGCAAAAACTGGCCACAGGCTCAAGTGTACACAGAGGTCCATGGAAAGATAGATACTTGGTGTGAGCTTGCGTGACCGCATAAGGAATGAATAAATCAGACGCCGCACCAGGGTTGCTGACGTCATGGACCGATGATATTGTCAAAAGGGTTGGAAAATCTTGGATACAAAGAGGGTAGGATAAAGACGAGTGGAGGAAATTGGAAGAGGCCTATGTCCACCAGTGGAGGGAAGAAGGCTAGCAAAGAAGAAGAAAAATATATCAAGACTACACATTTCAATCCCTTAAAGTTAAAGCGTAATAAAACTTCTTGAAAATGTACTTTACATAAGGTAAAATAATTTATTTGTATTATAGTTTATCGCCATTGTTCAATTAACAATAAACATACAATTTATTTTAAGCGTACATAATTTACAATGCATAGTGTTTATGATATCACGCGTAATTTTCGGTAGTTACTTATTTATTGTAATATAGTAACGGTTAAACAATGGGTTTTCCTATTAGGAATTATCCTGTACATGTTCACTATTCCAACAAGAAAAATGTTTGAAATTTTTTACATTTTTTACATTGTAAAAGTTTTTAGTAAAAAATAGTGCTAAGTTAATGTCGATTTTGACGTCAGTAATTTACAGAACCTATGTTTCAACGGAAAACGGAAACGTTAATTTTCGTTACGACTTGTGAATCCTTTTCGTCAGATCTAACCGTGCCGTAATTTGAACTTTTGAACTTTTCACAAACGGCTGAAAATACATTATACTGACGTTTTTACCGACAACTGCTTAATTGGTTTTTGTAGTAAACTTAATGCAGTTAAATTGATGCCTTAACTAAATGGTTGTATAACATGTCACAATTTATTTAAATTTTCTTCACAACGAACATTTACGTTTAACATTATTGAAACTGTTTAATGAGAAATATGCTAGCAGAATCTTAAAGTATTGTTATTTCGTCACCTGAGAGTAAGAGGGTTCCAACTAACAAAATGTCACATTTGGCTTTTTTCGTGAAAAGGGTTCTTACTAACCTTATCTATACGTAAAATTAAAAAAAACATGTAATAATATCGTCATTTTGATGTTACGAAAAGAATCAAGTTCCATCTGATCATTTAAAACACACGATTCACTGAAGAAGGATTCATTTAAACATAGAACTTTATTATTCCAACTGTTGCCAAACAAAATTTACACGTTTCTCGGTAAAAGAATCTCTGGAAATTGGAATAAAACCCTTTTATTCCAAGATACACACCCGAAACCAACAAAACTTTGACTTCATTTTTCTCAGCTTTTTACTTTTGTCAGTTGGAACCTTCTTACTCTCAGGTGACGATTTATCTTAGCAGTTTTATTGAGAAGTGCGTTACCCTTACCAACATGTGTAATAATTGGACGGTAAGACCTAATTGTGAAAAGTCTTTATTATCCTTCTTCTTTTAATAGATCTGACGATCTGTGACGCAGAAATCATGCCTCGTCCGTTGATGAGGTCCGGCTGTCTCTTCATCTCTTAGGCGGTCTTCCAGGTCGGCGGTGTCCGGAGATAATTTCATAAACATATATGCAAGTCTCACCATCCATTCGGGTTACATGGTCCCTCCAGTATCCAGTATCTTCTTCTGAGTCTGCGATGCGGACACGATCTCGTAGAGTTTTTCCAGTAATTGATCTAAGGACCTTCACCTCCGATGTTTTTAGTAGACCCTTGGTTCGCACAGTGTCGGGCCGCGTCTCTACAGCGTACGTCATGATAGGTCGCATGCATGTCTTATAAATTCTGATATTGCTGTCGATACGCATGTGCTTGTTCTTCCAGACCAGATTCTTGAGACACCCATACTCGTATATTATCCGTGTCTTGGATATAGTTTTTGTTTGTGTATTAAAATTCAATCATCTATCGAAAATGCTTTTCAAACTTATTTTTTTTAATTACTACCAGAAACAAATTTACTATAAACTATGTTCAATCTTCAAAAGTCATGCTTTGAAAAGCACCCCACTATCTCGCAGATTATGCAAGAGAGCTCTTAAACCCTTGATAGTCTATGGTACGATCTGCAAAAGATGAATACAAAAATTGTTATTTTTTGTTCCACTTCGCCCAGCAGCTTCAAATTTCGTAGATCGTACCTTTGGCGTCATGGGAACGTCTACACGAAGATAAAATAACCGTGTTCAAGACAATGAAGGATTTTTCAGCTCTCTTAAAACTCTTCTTTTGAGAGTTTCCCGGATGCCGAGCCCCTTTAAAGTAATTCTTACACGAAAATAGCGCTATACTCATTGTATTATCAGTAAAGATGAACTATCTCTAAATAGTAGTAATTTATTGTCCGTGTACTGGCGAAAATTTTTAAAGTTCATTCCTTGCGGGAAAACTTCAAGTCACTTAAAGTGATTTACTTGTACCCAAATTAGTTTTAGATAAACCTAAGGCGTTAACACTTTGGAATTCCATAATGACGATTTTTTTATGAATTGAAACACTTTTTTTTCCACTTTTGAGTTTATTTTTCCCGACATGTTTCGAAGGTTACACCTTCATCATCGGGAGAACGATATAAACTAGTAAAGTTTAGTTTATTTTATAAAAAATTAATAGTATTATGACGAATCTTACTTAAATTGTTTTGCCAGACGATAGACACCAATAAATTCTATCGACTGAAATTGCTCAAAAGAGACCATTTTTATTCTTTTTTAACTTATAACGAAACAGATTATATTTTAACTTATGTCGAGTGGCAGAGTGGTAAGAGCTCTGACTACCATACCGAAGGTCCTGGGTTCGATACCCGGCGATGGCAGTGTGATTGTCACACTGTCTTTGGTCTGGTGTAGTATTGATGTGACAATAAAATGGCGATAGATTGGCTACCTATCCCACGTCATGAGAATCAATATATAATAGCTTAAATAAATTCTAAACAGTAATTAGGTTCGAACGACCTGTTGTATGCAAAAAAAAATTATTTTGCCAGTATAAGGAATATTATTATTATTATTTTGTTGAATCGCTCATTACATCATGACAGCATGAGCCAAATCGATGTAAAGGGTATTATAGCTATCATAGTGATTCTCGTGACACGTGATAGGTAGCTAATCTATCACCATTTTATTGTCATGTGAATTCTACACCAGACTAAAGACATTGTGACAATCACGCTGCCCTCGCCGGGAATCGAACCCGGAACCTTCGGGGTGACAGTCAATGCGCTTACCACGTTTGTATCATATAAGATGGCGTCTCAAGAGAAGACTCATTAATTAATGTTTATTTATAATTAAAAGATCACGAAAAGAGCGTGAATTAAAAAGAAACACAATATTGTTAAATGGAGTAGAATGTTAATGAAATGAAATTTGAGTTGTTAGATCATACTTTCTATTTTTCAACACAATTGAGCGAGTATGTAATGGTCGTTATTATATTTTTTTATTGCCATTGGCGTTTTATTACATTACGCAAACAAATTTCCTCGCCGAGTATATTGTATTTGATTAAATTTTCATACGGTACGTATCGAGCATGTGACATCATTACTCCGGGGTGTACTCGAACTTGTTACTATGGGAGGGCTGGGATGCGAAGTAATAACGATATTAATCCACACAGACGTAACGGAACGCAGACTTACATAATCTGAATCAATATTTTTATGGTATTGTCAAATATATCGTGTACCCGCTTTTAATCGCAACACTATCGCGTGTTTTCGCTGTTAGATCATATCTTTAACAAATACGGCCGCGCTTTTAATCTACATTTTTATTTAATTTTCTCCGACAACGCTCTTGGTCATTGCAAATAGCGAAAAGTCTACTTAACCCCTAGAATGCTTAACAACTATACAGTTGAACCTCTCATAACGAGAATATATCGTTCCAGAATCTTACTCGTTATTTGAAACTTTTTTCCCATATAAATCAATGTAAATTACGATAATGCGTTCGGAAAAAAATATTTTATTTTTATTTATGACGTTTATTCAAATAAAATTACATACTTATAAATTATTAAGCAGCATAAGTCAGCTCTTGACTATGCTCTTCCACGAGCTCATCAATATCGTTGTTATCCACCTGTAGTCCCATGTTGGCTGGCCATATCTGTCGGAGAACCGACGGCCGATGGGGGAGACGGGTTCTGGAGTGGAGACCGCGTACAGGATTCCGCAGAGTTGGACGTCCCCCTTCCCGCTAGACCGACGATCTGAAGAGGATTGCTGGACATAAATGGATGGAATCGGCAATGGATAGGCAATGCTTTGGGGGAGGCCTACATTCAGCAGTGGATGACAGACGGCTGATGATAATGGCAATATTGTTGACTGTAAACTCCACGGGTACTATTTCATACCCAACAAAATCACTTCGGGTACGGCCACAAGGCCTGAGTAGGCGCCAAGACACAGTTCGCTTGTGATCACGCCCTGTGGCGCGAACCCTATAGTGTAGCCGGTCCCATATTACGCCATATGTTGGTTCGCCAGGTGCCCACCTAGCCTTCGACCCAGGCACTCCGGTGTGGCCGTACCCTTCGACATAGCTCTTTGGCCATAGCTTCTTCCAAGCAGAAGTTACGAATACTTGTTACGCGAAATGTCGCCCGTTAAGGGATCTTTTTTTTTTTTCAAATTTTGTTTTGCTCGTTATGAGAGGTTCCAATGTATATCATTTTTCGCAAAATCATTAATTATATATCCAAACCACCTTGGAGACTATTTTAAGTGTAGTTCTTAATTTAAACTTCTGTGCGTTCACATTCTAATCTTCACTTCCATACATAAGCTTTTTTTAAAAAACTGCTTTCAGTGCCAAATTATTACAGTTTGGTGGAATATTTTTTTTCAATACGCACATTTTTTTTCTAGTTCTATAAAATTAATTAATATTCATATTCATTTATGTCCTTTCGAAAAATTGTTCAGAATACTAGGGATTCTTATATTTTCAAAAATAACAGGTTTGAGAATTCAGTAGCATCTTTCACATTCCTTCATATTTCACATAGTTCTGTATCAGGATTCTTCGCCGGATTTTAAACGAAAATGTATATTCTCTTCTTGGAGATATTAAATTTCTATTGTGACTGGGTAAATAAAAATGTTCTTCATTGATGAGGATAGAACGCAAAGAGTTCACGAGTTCCTCGGACACGATTGTTTACTCTAGCTTGTAAAATAAGTCTACGTTATTTTCTCTTGGTGTTGACTTATTTGTTGTTACGGCTTCTGACATTACTCTTTCAGAATCTAGGTCACTTGGTCATGACTTTATTCTTGGAATTTTTCACACGCTGAGTTATATTATACCCACCTTCCGTTTTAACTGCGTAAACTAAAAAAATAAAAACGCCGAATCAATTTTTCATTACTTTTACTTTAATACTTTCGTTAAAAACAAATTTTTGGTTTGTTTATACTATTTTTGATGAATTAAAAAACTGATTTTTATTTCTCTGGCTCTGTTGGATTAAAAAAAATTGTCAACTCAGCTTTGTATAATGTAATGAAAATGTAAATTGCTGCACCTGATCATTCAGGGGAAAAATAGAGGATCGACAAGGTAAGCAGAATGCGAATCTCCTGGCTCCTAAACACAAGGGACTGGACTGGACTGACTTGAGCGTCAAGACAAAGACGCCTACTCTCGGGTGACAGTCAACTTCGGGAGATCTGACATGACACTGGAAGAAGAAGAAGAAGAAGAATAATGTATTTGTATATTTTTTTGTAACAACATTTTTCACGTGCCACGTTACTTACCCACATCGACGAAATGATTTTCTAAATAAATAAATGAATATTGATGCCGTTTTTAATCACATTTTTGTCACATAACCCTTGATGGGTCTTGGCCTCCAAGAAACGTCTCCATCCCGTCCTGTCTCTGGCCGCCACCTCCCAGTCTTGCTGCTTCAGGACCTGACAATCTGCCACGGCACCATCCAGCCATCGCAGTCTCGGCCTACCGATGCTTCTTCGCCCTGTTGGATTGTCATACAACACTCTTTTGGGGGGCTCCAAATCTCCCATGCGGTGCACGTGCACTAAGGGGGTTGGGCGTTAGGCCAACAACCTAACCTCGTAAAAAAAACTAAAATTGCGATATGTGAAACACAGTTTAAAAATTTGTATTCGAAAGTCAAAAATCCTTCGTTGCGCACATGCTAATAAATATTTGCATTGGTCAAGAATTCAAAATGTTTTGAATGTGATTTAAGTTGATTTTATTTGGCACGACTTTCAATTTTGCATTGATCCGAAGTCAGTACTCATGGTAATGTTTACACATCTAAGTAATCGCGATTGCTGCGATTTTCAATCACCACAAGCGCATCTATTATCAGACTCGTGATGAGATCAACATCAAATAAGTTCCGCAACTGTTTGTCTTCGGCCACATATCTCGGGAAATGTTTGAAATCCCCAGACGATCATGGGGCGAGGAATGTCTTTCTGAGCGGAAGTTCTATGAAACTGTCCGAATTCCAAGACGTCTCTCAGCTGGGGCTATTCGTGTCCGAGACGTGATGCTGTAGATGCTTTAGTGTTGCCATTCCCGCTGATTTGTCAATTCCAACACGAGATATCCTATAAATACTGAAAATAAGACATCAATGAGTGCATTCTATGGAGAGTGTTTTGTAATTGGAATTGATTTATAAATTATTCCGGATTCAAACTCGCCATTGATCACATTTGAGATAATAATTTTCATAATGATGTTGACATTAGTATAGTGACTATTTTTATATTGTCGTTTTTATTAATAAAAATTAACAACAGGTTTTTATGAATCAATTTTTCGAATTTCTAAATTTAACAATGACTGTATATCTGTTAATCTATTTATAATTTCGTTTTTCTTAAATTAAATTGTGTCCCGTTGTTTTTCCTGTAACATACGTTTAGATATTTGCTGTTTGACATAAAGGTTCATCCCATCATCACTTAATTCGACGATGGACTCTGCAAAAAATTCCGAAACGTCGCGTCGGTTACAAAATTAATCTTTGGACTCGGTTATATACAAAAACCAATAATGATTCTGTCAATTGTCTTCATCTACACATATATTTGACTCATAATTGAATTTTTGTTTTTTGAATGATGGTATGAAACTCCATATTAAGTTTTTGATGTTAATGAAAACCTCATTTTAGAAATTTTATGGTAATTCGTGTTACTAGAGCATTATCAAATGATTTGATAATATCTCAGAAATGCGGTATATGTCACTTATATAATACACAAGCAAACAAACCATCACGCCGTTTCCCCGCAGGGGTAGGCAGAGAGAATGGACCGCCACACTACTCTATTCTGATATACCTCTCTAGCTTCCTCCACGTTCATACACGCACGTCGATTCTTCCGGCTTCTGACATGACCAACCTTTAATATTTGATTAATTTGGTCATGCCATGTTTTCCTCTGTCTACCTCGACTCCTTACTCCATTTACATCGTTTACGTACACTTTTTTAACCATTCTTTCTCCACCCATGCGCTCCATATGTCCGAACCAACGCAGCGATCCTTTCATAATTTTGTTCATAATTCCTTCCTTCGCTCTACATTCCTTCCTAATATCACATCGTTCTACCACTCTTAAATTATAAAACTTAAAAAAAGAAACAGACATTTGACGACATAAAGTATAAATAATCATAGGAACTTAAACAAAATTCAGGGAGCTTATATCGTGATGATGTCGCACCGTGAGTGTAAAACCGAAACAAGTGCAAATATACAGTTTGGAGATATGGGAGTTTAAAGACTTCATATTGCTTGGAAAAACTGTTTTTTTTTTAATAAACCAATGATTTTCAGTTTAAAGTAATATACCTATAAACCGAAAATCATTCGTTTATTAAAAAAAAAATGTTTTTCCAAGCAATATGAAGTCTTTAAACTCCCATATCTCCAAACTGTATATTTGCACTTGTTTCGGTTTTACACTCACGGTGCGATGTTGTTGATGTGTTTTTTTTATGAATATATTTTTTAAACTTATTAAAAAGAGATTATAAAATTAAGAAAGGATCCCTGAGATGGTTCGGACATATGGAACGAATGGATGAGAGTAGAATGGTTAAAAAGTTGTACACAAGCAGTGTGAGTGGGAAAAGAAGCCGAGGACGACCGAGGAAAACATGGTATGACCAAATTAACCAATTACTAAAAGGCGGCCAAATTCGAAGTCGGAATAATCGACGTGCGTGCATGGTGCGATGTATGAATGTGGAGGAAGCCCGAGAGGTGTGCCAGGACAGGCCAGTGTGGCGATCCATCCTCTCTGCCTACCCCTCCGGGGAAATGGCGTGATGGTTAGTTAGTTACATATAATCAAAAATTAATGTATGTCAGTAAAATTGTGCTTAATTTTATTATGAAAATGTCACAGATTAATAATGTACGAAAACGGCGAATTTTATTTCTCACGCGGTCACGGTCGCCCTGTCAACCGCGAGAGTTCGAATCGCGATTGCCCAAACTGAAACGCCATGCCATCGCATTGCATTGTTGCACGGCCGCTATTCTGTTGTGTTCTGCACACAGCGCGGGCAAGTACTCCCGCCCGGCGCGGCGGGCGTCTCGCGCTCCGTGCCCAGCGAGGCGGTACTTACTCCTCGGCGTTTTTTTTTATTCCTTCGCGAAATTGCCGGCGGAACGCTCTCTATTAAATTGTTTGTATGTAGGAAGGTAGGTACCGACGTTGATTTACCCAAACAAACATGGCACATCACTTTTTTTTTTCGTGACAATTATTTTCCACTCCGATGTTTCAATTTCAGTTTTTTTTAATCGTGTATTCTCTCTTTGCTCCACTGTTTTGGGAAATAACCAAATTTTTTGTTGCGTGAAATTGTTTTTCCAATTTATTACAAACGGCGTAATTTACATGCACGGTACCTTTTTGAAATTGAAAATTGATAGAGTAACATATACAATAAATACAAAAACTAGCGTCCGATAAGGATTAAATAAACACTGATACATATCGCGAAAGTAAAATCTTTATAATTATAATATTACAACATTCTAACTTTTACATGCCTAGTGTAGGATAAAAAAAGGAAAAAAAAATATACGAGGCATATATAGAAAGTAAGCGTACTGAGGGTCTCACGACCGGGTGGATTTTATTTTCGACATGTTGGCTACACTTCCGTATAACCCGACCCTTCCCCTCCGCAACGAGACCGGTTCAAGGTCAGTACGTTGAGAAGTGTCGACGCGATAACACGTTTCGTGAAAAATGTCAATCCAATCTCCCGCCAAGTGCGAAATACGCGGCGCCGGGCAAGAGTTTTTGAGGCGCCGCAAACTCCACGGAGAGGACTTTCTCCGCTCCATCGTTACTTGAGTTGCACACTACACGCCTGAAACCAAAAGGCAGTCTCAACAGTGGCGTCACACCTCTTCACCCTCCGCCAAAAAGTTCAAAACCACAATTTCTGCCAAGAAAATCATGGCATTCGTGTTTTGGGACTGTCAAGGCATAATTTTAATTGAATATATGCCTCAAGGAGAGACCATCAACTCTGCGAGATACTGTGAAACAAGTGATTCAGAATAAGAGGAGAGGCATGCTAAAAAAGGGAGTCTGCCTGCTGCACTACAATGCCAGAAGGAACTGCTCGCCTCGTTTAAATGGGATGTCTTGAACTATCCCGCGCATTCCCCTGACCTAGCACCTTCAGATTACTATCTTTTCTCTTCTCTGAAGCTGCACAAGGGTGGAAAAAGGTTTTCAACCGACGAGGTAGTGGACGAAGGGGTTGGCGGGAAACTACTTCCAGGAGGGCATCAAAAAGTTGATACCCCGCTTCACCACCTGCATTGAGAGGAATGGCGACAATGCCGAGAAATAGCTTACATATGTACTACGGTAACCACGTATTTTTTTTGTTTAAATAAAAAAAATTGTAACCTAAAAAAATTCAGTACACTTACTTTCTGGAGATGCCTCGTAATTTTAGCAAATCTCTGTTAATGATGATGTCATTGTTGGTATTGTGTTTTGTTTCTGGTGCTCAATGTTTTTGTTTTATACAAATAAATATATTTTTTAAATATTTAATTTTCAATCTATATTATAATATTTAAGAATTCTTTTTAAGTATAAATAATTTGTTCGTAAGTATAAATAATTTGTATATGGTTAACTTACTATTTTATCTACATTGCTTTGGAGCGCTCACAAGTGTCACCCTTATTGCAGTTTTTCTGATAGCGCAAAGCCTTTCACCAGCGCGAGGGTTTCAACGCGAAACGTTTTACCATATGGAACATGTAATGCATACGTACGTCGCGATAATTAAAATGCATTCTCGTATAAAATAATCTAAGTATCGTCAAACTGTACTGAAAAACACGTGCGTTTCATCTTTATCTGTGGATTTGTTTTTTTTCATAACTAGATTATTATACGAACGAAGAAAAGAAAAACAAAGATGTTTAATATGAATGCTAACGTATGTTTTTATTATATTTTGTAGGAATGTCATGTTTAGTTTTGGTAAGACATTATAATATATTTGCAAAGTGAAATACGTTTCCATAAAATATTATAAAATTTCTAGAAAACAAGGAATGTAGAGTAAAGAAAGTATTATAAATAAAATTATGAAAGGGTCGCTGCATTGGTTTGGTCACATGAAACGTATGGATGTAGAAAGAATGGTTAAGAAAGTGTACTTTAACCATCTGAATAGAGAACGGGGTCGAGACCAAGACAATAAAATATTAAAGGTCGGCCAAGTTAGAAGTCGAAAGAATCGATGTGCATGTATGAGTCGCTGTATGAATGTGAAGGAAGCTAGAGAGGTGTGTCAAGATAGAGTAGTGTGGCGGTCCATTCTCTCTGCCTACCCTTTCGGAAAGAAACGGCGTGATGGTTTTTTTGTTTTTCCAGAAAACAGACAAAAAAAATATTTGATTGAAGTATTAGATATATTAGAACCGCAGTTGGGAGGTATTAAAACCGTTCACTCGGAAAATGGATCAATAAATAATATTAATAATGTAGGAAGTTTTTTTTCAGTTCATATGTGACCATAAATAATTACACTTCATTAATTTTCAATACAAATTCGTTCTGTAGTGTCTACTATTTCAGATTTTTATTTAAAAAAAATGTTTTATAGAACATCGTACGTATATGCCCGCACCAACAACGGAAGCCTGTATAGTATAAATATTTTCTCATATTGGATTTCTTTTGTGAACAAAGCCATATAAGACACAACGAATGAACGGGTATTTTCATGTTATCATAATCCGCTTCAGTGAATCACAGTGTAATCTCTATAATTAGCAACTGAGAATGTTTATTATTTTAATGTGTATGAAAAACTTGCTAGGCAGTACGATTGACTTAGATAAGCCAGCCTAGCAAGTGATGTATTTTTTGATAAATAATTATTACCATTATTACGAATGAAAACGTCAGTTTTATAGAAGTTTTATCATAAACCCTAAATCCCCTCTTTCGGAGGGACACTCCGGGCCATAAATTTAGCCCCATCATAAAACAACTACCAAATCACATTCCAACAATGTTTCCTACAGACGTAAGAGGAATAGCCATTAGAGCTGAACCTCTGTAAGTCAGAAGATCCAAGTCCAATTATATTTAATGGGAATGACTTGTTTCGCCCCATCAAAGGCATTATCAAATGTGTTTAATTAATGCCTTAGAAGGGCGAAACGTGCCACTCCCATAAAATATAATAAAACTTCTAAAAAACTGACGTTTTCATTCGTATTAATTATTTAATACGGAGTTGTTACATTATTGTTCAAGAAACAATAAATAATTATTATCATTGTTTTTTCGATCGAATGCCAAAGAAAGTAAAAAATGTGATTTGATTAATTTCAATCAATATTGTATTTTTCTCTTCCCGCCCTTTCAGCGAAAACGCTTTTAACTCTTTATTCTTAGCCAGCAACGCGCAATGTTTTTGCAAATGGATGAGTGGTATCTGATGTTCCATAGTTCGCTCCATTCATTAACGAGAGTTACACAAAACTGTCTCGATATCGCGCGATACCATTATCTGAGTCGAGTGCCGGTTTGATTGGCGAACGAAGTAATTGATTGCCCCGGAGGAAATGCACTATGGACGTCCAGGAACAAAAAAATATACTCTTATGAATGAGACTGGCATCAGTTTACAGAGACCGGCGTAATTGAGAGGACTCAATTAAAAACGAATTAATTATTTATTTTTATTGTTACAATGGAGGTTTCTACTACTTTTTCAGGTCTATTTTATAACCGGGCGGTGGTCTAGGGGATAGAACGTTTGGCTCCTGATCCAGGGGACATTGATTCGAGCCTGGATACGACCAGATTCCTTCTTCATAATAATAAGCTACTTTCTGCTCATCTTGAAGATTGTAAAATAAATTCTAATATCATTGATTTAAATCTTTGATGTTAGTATTTAAAAAATAAAAATAAAATGAACCTCGATGTGTATTGTCGTTCAATAGGAATAAAATTTGTATTCAAATCTATCGTGTATTGCACTCTATGTAGTGTATTATTATTTCAACCATAAATTACGTTTTATCATTATATAAAATATTAAAATAACAACTTTTTGTTTGCTCCTCCAACGCAGTTTTAATTGTTCAAATTAATTAAAGATTGGCATATAAGGCATAAACTAGAATGAATCAAATGTCTAGATGTGTATTTATTTGATGAAAATTACTTTTAAAAATATAATGTTTAGTTTTTGTTTATTGATAATCTTATCAATTCTGTAATACCCTGTGAACTTGTGTTGCAACTGACTTGGAGCAGCGCGGACCCTGCGACTGTCGCTATTTCGAACCATTGGACCGTAGTAAGTTCATGGACATCCATTTTTAAGTGCGATAAAATTGGATTCGTCGGGGACACAGTGCTGTATGCAGTTCGGGCCGGGAATGTACACTTCAACCCGCAATTCGAACCTATATTCTATAACATATCTTAACAACGCGATTTGTATTATGAGTTTGATAGCTTCTCCTTTATAACGTCCTATTCGTTCGCTTTATATCATTTAACATTTTTAACAATCACGTTCACAAAATGTGACCTGGTTAGCAATGGAGAGGACGTTGTTGAACATCAGTCTGAGGGACTGGGAACGAAATGAATGGATCAGAGAAAGGACCAAAGCTGCCGATGTAGCATGTGAAATAGCTTTGTTAATATGGAATTGGGCCGGCCGTATAGTGAGGACAACGGATGATCGGTTGACCAGACGCACCCTGGAGTGGCGACCGAGAACCGACCACAGAAACCCGGACAGACCACAAACAAGATAGTCTGATAACATAAAATAGTAACAGGAGGTCAATGGTACATATTGGCGAGGGAGAGAAAATTGTGGTAGTTAGGAAAGGAGACCTGTATCAAACACTGGACTTGGTAATGGATGATGATGATGATATAATTTTAAATGTTAATTCTAATGCTGCTTCCTCAAACCAAACATACTAATGCTATATGTTAATTGATTAAGCGCGAAAACTATCACGTTTGGTAGAAATCTTGGGATCCTGGGTGTGTATGTCCGTGCCTCTTGGTGTTCTCTTCGATGGACGGTTATAGTCTCAGTTTTAGGGAAACTACAATAATCTCCAAAACGTCGGCCGAAGGGGACACTATGAGACGAAAATGTTCCCAATATACTATGAAATGTTTAAAAGAGAATAATCTTTAGAAAAACGTATTCTTCCAATTGGACTCTTCCAAACGAGCTATTGTAAAAACTTGGACTTGGATCTTCTGGCTTAATCGGCTCTAATGGATATTTCTCTTACGTTTGTAGGAAACATTGTTGGAATTGTGATTTGGTAGTTGTATTATGCGGGGCTAAATGTGTGGCCCAGAGTGCTCCTCCGAAAGAAGGCAAGGGAGGATTTATGGTTTATGCTAAAGTCCTACATTATTCTCGGTCAGGGTAAATTGATATGCATCCACACCCCAATCATGAACAAAATAAACATAAGTGTTGAAAGATAATATGTTGGGTTATTTATGATCGTAGATTATGGAGCGATTGGGATATTCAATAAATCAAATCGTTGCTTCACATATCGACATGCTTAATTAATTGAATCAACTAACCATTGTTTATTGAATAGAATCTCCTCTCCACTGATATCCTCTACGCTGTTTATATGTCTCTGGGGCATTTGATAACATTGTTTCTTTTTATTGTTTTACGCTTCATAAATTCTCGTTCGCTAAGATTATCACCGTGGAGCAAAATCAAAGACCGACTACGGGATTTTGCGGCTTCAATCATTCCTTATCGGTCAATACTTGTTTTGGATGTTTTTGTCGCATCTATCTACAGACTTTGTCGTATAAAATAAGTCAAATATGAATGGTCTGGCTACCACCTAACCCACAATCGTTTTTCGCATGGATTGTATGTTTCTCTACCGCTGTTTTGTTTTCTGCATTTTTAAATCAAAACCTCTTCTGGCTTGCAGAGGTTCAGCTCTTGTGGCTATTCCTCTTACATCTGATGGGAACATTGTTGGTAGGTGATTTGGTGGGTTGTTAGTTTATGCGGGGGTATGATTTATGTGGCCCGGAATGTTCCTCTGAAGGAGGATCGATTTTGGGCGCTTGTGGCGGCTGGAGGTGTTTGGGTCGTAATTTGAGAGGTATTTTATTGTGGGGTTAGGATGTAAAGGGAGTCCTTTGTAAAAACGTTCGGCAAGTTTCAGAATGAATTCATTTATCATCGGGATTCTCGATTCTAGGTGCAGTTGTGTGATCCTGGTCCATGAAGGCGCACCAAGCGATAAACGGATAGCCTTATTTTGCAGGATTTGGGGTTTTCATATGTGACTCTTCGAACGACTATTGTATACAAAAAAGTCTGAAGATATGTAATTGATAAGAAGAAGAAGAAGAAACCAAATGTTTTGTATGTTTCTCTACCGCTGTATTGTTTTCTGCATATACAATCTTTCCAGTTCCTAATGTTTTCAATCGATGTCCGGTAAACGCATTTCGTATAGCTCGTTATGTGTTCTATCAGCGGCGCCGTTGCGTTGTATCGGTCATATGATCCGCGCCGTTTCTCTAATGCGATTCACCAAATCGACCTACTTCGGAGTGATAGCAGAATATGTGTAAACTCCACGCGAATACAGGCCGTTTGATCCATTTCACTGCGGGCGGGACTCGGGTGATATTACGGCAAGTGGATAATAAGTAAGCACCTGCATATCATACAACGTGCATTAGAATTGGAAGGAATATACTAAAACACTTCACGCCAATGTATACTGCGCACACAATTATGGAATGTACTATTTGTTAGTGTAAATATTATATAACAACGGTATTATCCACTGTGTAGGTGCGCAGTTCACGAGATGTTCTTCCTTTTAAATGGATACGGGTTCTTTAACCGGAACTTGTGGCGTATTACTGTCTATACTTCGGTAGTCACGTGTCATCTCACTTTTTATTTGAATTTAGAAGTAAAATAAAATATTTAATGATTACTATGTTTGATCGTGTTTTCACATATGTTTTATAAATGAATATATTATATTTATGTCTTCTTCTTTTAATTGATCTGACGATCTGTGATACAGAAATCTTGTCTCGTCGGATGATGAGGTCCAGCTGTCCTTCTATATCTTAGGCGGTCTTCCAAGTGGGCGCGGTGTCCGGAGGGGATTTCATAAGCGGCTGTATATGCAAGTCTGTCACCATCCATTCGGGCTACATGGTACCTCCAGTATCTTCTTCTGGATCTACTCCACTAAACGATTTCCTCTATTTGGCAAGTTTTTCTTATGTCTACTTTGCGGACACGATCTCTGAGAGTTTTTCCAGTAATTGATCTTAAGACCTTCATCTCCGATGTTCTTAGTAGTCCCTTGGTTCGCATAGTGTTGGCCCACGTCTCTTCAGCGTACGTCAAAATAGGTCGCACGCATGTTTTATAAATTCTGATCTTGCTGTTGATACGCATGTGCTTGTTCTTCCAGACCAGACATCCTGACACGGCAGAGGCTTTACTGACTTGTTCTCGTACTTCGGTATAAAGGTCATTTTGGCTGCAGATCTCTACTCCCAAATAACTTAAACTCATTACTTGCTCCATTTATGTAATATAATTTATTGGTTAAGCATTGACCTTGTATTTTAATCCATGACACGACGTGCGTACATGGTAACGATGTGGGGATGTTAGAATGGAAGCGAGAGAAGTGCGTCAGGAAAGAACAATATACAAATCCATCCTTTCTTTCCGTAATTCAGGGAATTTGTATGATGTTTTTCTGTCCCCTCTTTGAATTACTTTCACGGTGTTTTTTTTTAAATAAACTTTTATATCGTTTTTCCGATGATGAAAGAATAATATCCTTAAAACGTGTCCAAAAAATAAACTCAAAATTTAAAATTGTTTTATTATTTAAAAAAATATTATTATCGGATTCCACATTGTCAACACTTTTTCTATAGCCGTATTTTTTTCCGTTAGATATTCCTTGTATGTCGCTTCTTAACATTTTAGAATTAACAATAATGTGTAAAAAAAAATACCTACAAGTTTTGTTCTGTCATCGTTCTGTAGAAGTTTCTGTAACAAAACAATGGAAAAAGAAACATTGTTTTCCAGGTGTTGATGAAGAATTAGCAATGCGAAACACGTCTTTCTCTTGTAATATATTACGAATTTTTTATGAATTAAAAACACTGTTTTTTCCACATTTGAGTTTATTTTTCTCGACATGTTTCTAAGGCTTACACCTTCATCATCGGGAGAACGATAATATATTCAGTACGATAGTTTATATCGTTCTCCCGATAATGAAGGTCTAAGCTTTCGAAACATGTCGAGAAAAATAAACCCAAAAGTGGAAAAAAACAGTGATTTAATTAATAAAAAATTCGCCATTATGGAATTCTACAGTGTTAACGTCTTAAGTTTATCTAAAATAAAATGAAAACGTAATATATTAACTAAACTTCTACAAAACTGACGCTTTAGTCAATAATCAAAACCAGTGCGAACTAATTTAGTTTGTAATGCCCTATAAATAATTAATTAATACGAATAAAAACGTCTGTTTTCTGGAAGTTTTAAATTTTATTATACAATAATTTAAGTGAATGACATGTTTCGCTTGTCTGAGGTATTATCGAGTGTCTTTATAAGTAATTTGAGTCAAACAAAACGAACGTAGCTTTTTATTTATATAAATTGATAATTTTAGGCTTGATGGACTTACTTGGACTTGGATCTTCTGGCTTACAGAGGTTCAGCTCTAATGGCTATTCCTCTTACGTCTGTAGGAAACATTGTTGGAATGTGATTTGGTAGTTGTTTTATGATGGGGCTAAATGTATGGCCCGGAGTGTCCCTCCGAAAGAGGGCGAGGGGGGATTTAGGGTTTATGATAAAGTCTTACATTATTGTCGAGGAATGGAAGACCAGTTAGGGTTGGGATTGTATTTATAAAAAATAGCATCCTGCGTGAGACCATTTTGTTTGGCGGAGTACGTAGTGGGCTATCGGGGAGGATTTTTTTATCCGTATTGATTGCGGGAGGGGTAAAGGACTGAATGATGGTGGATATCTTGGTGGTAAAGGGTCATTATTGATAAGGAAGGTGGTAATAATTTAGGTTGTGGTCTGGAAATGAAAGAGATGTAGTTGGAGTAGTGTAAGGAATAATAGAGCTGGAGTCCCAGTATTGCGTGATTCAACAGTTGTTTGTAAATTAATTTCGATATCGAGGCAAAGACAGTATTCTATACGTTTAATGTTAGATCATATTTTGTAATGTTGAAATTCATATAACGATCGTGTCACTGCATTTCCCCCCCTCATGTGTATGCTGGCGCAGGATCTGGCTGTTGTCGCCCGCCCACTGCAGGATGCTCCAATTTCCTCGCTCTTGGCACACATAGCAGCCCACATGACATATCTAAATTTAATTCATTATTTCCGTATCCGCGCAATCATGGTTTAAACCTCGAGTCGAGTACGGAAAATTTAATCACCTCAATAAAAAGCTCTCCGGGTGCTTTACGTATTATTATCGTTGCGTATTTTTTAATTTGGAATGATTTTTTAAAATTAATTCTTGTGAACGTAACTAACCAGATTAATAAAAAAACTAACTAACTAACAACCATCACGCCGTCTCCCTGAAGGGGTAGGCAGAAAGAATGGACTGACACATTTTTCTTTCCTGACATATTTCTCTCACTTCCTCAACATTCATACATCGTGTCATGCACGCGCGTCGATTTCTCTGAATCGTCACATGGCCGACATTTAATATTTTATTTATTTGATCGTGCCACGTTTTCCTCGGTCTTCCTCTATTTCTGGTTCCATTTACATTATTAACATATAATTTTTTTACCATTCTTTCTTCATTCATTCTTTCCATATGTCTCTTCATTCATTCATTCTTTCCATATATCTCTCGCATCTTCTCAGATTAATAAATATATGAATAAATGCGATAGAAATGAAATCTCTTGGAATATCACATCAAATCAAATCAGTTTATTAACTCAAAAGACATTACAAACAGGAAAATGTGTAAGGCATCTATTGAGTACAGGTAAAATATTATAAAAATACAACATAGTACCAGGAACCCATTAGAGATGGTTCGACATTAGGAAGACAGGATACTTTCTATAGTCAAGAGTATTTGTCTCCTGAACGTACCTTCACTAATATAAAAGTCGTCGTTCTCCGAGGAGACCGCGTTCAGAAAACTAATTGCTCTTCCCACCGGTATCACCAGAGGCAGATTGGTTCTGGTGGCCGGTAGGTAAAACAATCTGTGCTATCGCTGTCGAAGAAATCTATCAGGAACAAAAAGACCAACACCATCTAGCACGGCCGAATGTGTGATAAATTATTTTATTGAGTGCCAATCGCCGATGAGTAAAAAGCAATCGAAAGGAAAGCTATATGAACAAAAAATGACAGAATCACTTAGATTGTTTGGACGCATGAATGAAAAAAGTATAACGATGTGTATGGATCACGAAATCGATGCAGATCGAATAAAAAATAACACGATGAAATCTAATTTTTAAGGTCCCACATTCGTAAAAATCTTCACGCGTGCATGAAATGATGCATTAATTTTGAAAACCCTAGAAAATAATATCCGGAAGAAATGGTGTGACGGATTATCCTCTCTGCACGCGCTTCGATAAAACGAAAATTATAATGGTTAAAAAAATATTTTGAACTTATTAAAATGTTAATTTTGATGTCTTTGCTCCAATGCGGCAGATGTCAGTTATCAGAAATTAAATCAGTTAGCTCCAGCTATCAGGACGACAGGATTAGGTATATATTGCTATTTGGATAACGGAGTCAGTCCACAGATATAGATTAATGTATTAACAAAAAAAGGGTTAACTATATCTATTGGGGTACCAAAATATCTCCAGCTATAAGAGTAACTAATTAGGTAGCTACAGTTATCAAGATAGCAAGATCAGATAATTCCGGCTTGTGGGAAAATAGAATCAGGTAGGTAAAGCTGGTAAGATTATTGAATCAAGCGACTATAGCTATTAGGATAATGGAATTAGATTAGAGGTATTACTTGGAAGAAAGTCTATATACCCAGCCCCGCGACACAGCTCTCCCACCCTTTTTATTTTATCGATTTCATGACTTTCCTTTACTCTTTAATATACTCGTATCTTATACAACCAACACATGACTGAAAGATGTTATAAGGCGGATATTAAAAAAAAATTATCTCTTAATATTACTAACCAACTATCACGCCGTCTCCCCGTAGGGATAGGTAGAAAGAATGGACTGCCACACAATTCTTTCCTGACATACTTCTCTCGATTCCTCAACATGCATACATCGTATCATGCATGCACGTCGATTTCTCTGACTCCTCACGTGACCTTCATTCAATATTTGATTTATTTGATCGTGCCACGTTATAAGGTTTATATCAATAGAATGTAAACTAATTAATACTAATAATATAGTTTTCTAGAAATTTTATTATATTTTATGGTAATGACATATTTTACCATGTTAAGGCATTTTCAAATGTTTAATAAAGCCTTAACAAGACGATATTGTCATTCCCATAAAATATAATCGAGCTTCTTGGACTTGGACTTGGATCTTCTGACTTACAGAGGTTCAGCTCATGTGGCTATTCCTCTTACGTCTGATGGGAACATTGTTGGAAGGTGATTTGGTGGGTTGTCAGTTTATGCGGGGGCATGATTTGTGTGGCCCGGAGTGTTCCTCTGAAGGAGGATCGATTTTGGGCGCTTGTGGCGGCTGGAGATGTTTGGATCGTAATTTGAGAGGTCTTTTATTGTGGGTATAAAGCTTCTTGAAAATAGACGTTTCCATTCGTAATCATTTCTATGTAGTTTTAAAATCATTGTTCAAGAAACAATAAATACGAATCTAAATTGTTTTAAAAAAAATGTGACCATAAAAAACCTCATTCAGTTGAATAATATAATATTATTGTATTATATTAGTTTAAAGATCTTCATCTATTAGAACAAGTGAGTCCGATAACTTTAACTTCGTCTATACAATATCAGGTAGGTATTACAAATCTTCAAGTGCGATGGAACTAATCGATTGTGTGTAATCAAAAGCACTGACATATGAACAATTAAGTTTCGGAGGATGGCGAATCAATTAATCAGCGGGGATTATTCGCCCGATCAATAATTGAAATTGAAGCCATTACGCCATTATAACGCCGGGCCGAAGTCACGACTGTGGAAACATTCCGAGTTTCTGATATCGGAATTCGCTCATTCCAGGAAACTCGGAGATATGCGATCCGGCGCTAACTAGAGCGTGGTGATTCTGTCCAGCTCCGTGCATCTGCCGCGGTGCAATCGTGCCCGGCGGGGCGCTAGAGCTCTCTTTTCCATTGTAACGCCCGTAGACGTATGCATAATCGAGCCTGACCAGTCCATATCGGCGAATGTGTGAAGACGATCGAGTATTCAAGAAACGGATTTCTTTCCAGGTTCGATTCTCACACTAAGTACACCCACAATACTTCTTATTAGTGTATTTGTGGCCTGTTTCTTAAGAGAATTGGCTTCCTACGAGGTCGACTCCCAGCTGCCAATCCATCTCTTTGGTGGTCTGCCCGGGGTTTGTCTACCTTGGGGTTAGCCGTGCTACACAAGGGGGAGGGGGAGATCCATTCTCACGTGTGCATACCGGCATCTTCTTTGCCTTCCCCACCTATCAACACCCTCGGACCTTGCATAGCTCCCCTAGGGTGCCTGTCCACCGGAGCGGAGCTAGGTTGCAGAGCGGTGAGCGAGGTAAAAATCCACCAATAGAATTGCATAAAATCTCCGCTCCGAATCGGAGCGGAGATTTTATGCAATTCAATTTTCGGATTTTTACCTCGCTCACCGCTCCGCAACCTAGCTGTGCTCCGGTGGACTGGCACCCTAATCCCTGAATTCCTTATTCTACCTGGTAGTGACATGCCAGATATGTACAATAACAATACATAAATAATTACCGCTGTCTTTGGTAGAATATCATTTGTTTGGGAGGTTTTTGTCCTAATTATCACATTGGGCAGGCAAGTTTGGTAATCGTCGAGTTTGACTACTTTTTTGTTAATTTATAAAAGTACCATATATATCTTGGTGATTATCCCGTCATCGCTTCGGTCGTCAGAGCCTCGTATGTTAAGTAGCAGGGTGTATCACGTGCAGGTGTGGTTGACTTTTGGGCAGGTGAACTGATATGTTTTCCCCTTGCACTCCAGAAGGTTCGATAGATTTGGTGGAATTCATGTGACAATAAAAATGGCGATAGATTAATCACCTTTCACGTGTCATAAGAATCAATAGCTAAACAAATATATACAATACAGTAATTGGATTCAAATAACTCGCAATATTAAAAAATGTGGAAAGTAAGGGAGAATACCATATTTAAAAAGGCCCAAGTGGCATCTCAAGAACCAGCAAAATTAAGTTATAAGTCTTTGTTGCAAACCAATCCCTAGGATTGTATCAAACAAAACTAACACATGATTTTTGAAAAAAAACTTTCTTCACTAGTGATTTCTTTGGATACCTGTTTAACAGTTTGTTCCTTTTTAGAACGCAGTAAGAAATGGCACAATCATCTAATCTATTGCTTACTACTATTCTAACAAAGCACCACGTGTTAACGTAAAAGCTTTCGTTTGTTAAAGGCGGATCAAGTAATCGTTCATTAGTAAAGAATCGTCGTCTACTGACTTGTGGTTTCTAAATCGCCAATGTGATGGTGTGGAACGGAACCAGCTTTTAATAACCCGTCGGAAAAGTTTGAAAATGTTACAAGGTTTGCTAAAGTGCTTGAATCTTCACCATGAACGCATGTTTGCAAATTAAGGTTTTAGTTGTTTTTTTACAAATGAACTACATTTGGACGAATCACTCGGAGTTAAAACAGTTAAGATGCGGAATGAAAAACATTAATTCCTAATTTGGACGCTTTCCAATTTTGGTTGGTCCATTTCTAAATTTGTATTTAGCCCTGGATCATTATCACGTTCGAATTGTTTTGATTTTAACACTCTTTAAAAGATCAGTTAAAATTTTTCCTATGTTAAATTTGTTTAATTTATTGCAAGAATTAACTATGGCAAAATAATATTTTCTAACTAACTAACTAACCATCACGCCGTCTCCCCGAAAGGGTAGGTAGAAAGAATGGACTGTCACACTTTAACCGATGCGGCACTCCATCTTTCTCTTTTCGCCTCGCGGGAGACGCGGTGTGATGGATTGCGAACCTCATGGCCACCAATTGGCACCTGTCAAAATTCTTTGTAAAAACGAAAAACTTAATTATAATTTTAACATCCAAACAGTACAAACGTATTAAGTGTCACAATTAACTATTATAAAGTGCGAAACAATCAAATTGACCAAAACAATTCACTTATACAAGAAATATCTCCAAATTTACGGGAGAACCACATGAACCCAACCAAATTTTTAAAATCAGAAGCAGTAATAATATTTTCTATCAATATAAATAGTAACTTTGACAATGGCACGCTTCTAGAACACTAGTATACTTTTGTATGAAGTACTTAATGTGTGGTGAGGCATTTTTTAAAAATATGATTTTATTTATTTATTTTATTTATTTATTTTTTTTATGTACACAACAGGTCGTTTCGACCCAATTACTGTATACATTTTTTATTTTTTAGCTATTATATTGATTCTTGCGACATGTGATAGGTAGCCAATCTATCGCCATTTTATTGTCACGTGAATTCTACACCAGACCAAAGACAGTGTGACAATCACACTGCCATTGCCGGGAATCGAACCCAGGACCTTCGAAGTGGAAGTCGGGGCTCGTAACCACTCTGCCACGAAGGTCGTCTTTTTTTTTTATAAATTTAAATTATAATTTGTTTTTGTAACCCTGACAATCCTTCGGCAGGAGCGAAACCGGTTGGTTTGATAAAACAAATAATATGGTATAAGTGTTTTAAATTATGTTCACTAGTATACTTATTCTTATGGCGTGCTATAACTTAAACAAACGTTTATATTTTGTTAGAATATCAAACTATTTAATTTTTTTGATATTTTGTCATTTTAAGATTTCTCATCCTCTTTTAAAACTTAATTAACTAGTATAATTATACTTAAATGTAAATAATATGAAAAAGCAATTTCACTTAGATTCATAGATGTTTTAAATAATCGTATATTTCAACAGCTTTACCAAGGTCAGTGTGTTTAAATATTAGTACTAACAACAACAAAAAAACGAGTAATTTGAGTCTTCCTCGATGGTATATATTTTCGTTTCATCTCTTTATAAATATGAGTTTATGTATAACAATTTATTTTTTACTATTGCTTGAGCAATATCGGGCTTGAAATTTATATTTTTTTAATTTCTGTCACAAGTAAATTGTTTTTATGACTGGTCTCTCTTTGACATTCGAAAGCAGGCAACTATCCGTACTCGTCATTTGTTTATTCTTTGTGAAGTCACTTGCCCCTTTGAGGGGGTGCCGATTATCTTGCTGGGGGGAGGGGAGACTGATCCGCAATGCCGGACCTCGTCCTCCTCCTCCTTAGTTCAATTTCATTATTTTTCTTCTCTTAAATATATAGAGTATAAACTTCATCTGTTACCTTCCCTAGTCCACATATTAAATAAATTTCCTTATTTCCCTCATCCTGCATTTTGTCTCCTCCCTCCCTCCTGTGCCTTCTGCCGTGCATTATTTATTTTTTATTCTTTCTCTAACATATGTTATTTATGTATCAATTGTGTATTTTCTTTTGCTGTTGTATTGCTATGTGTGTACGGCGGGACATCGAGAGAGAGTAGCGTAGCTTAAATGTGGTCTGGGTCCCCCATGGTTGCAAATATACATATATTATTATTATTATTATTATTTAACGTAAGTCCCGCATGGACGGGGGGCGCGCCTAGGGAGTGCACGAGTGAAGCTGACGAAAGGCGCCTCTGCGCCTATAACAGCTTCGGGTAAGCGGAGGGAGCCCCCTATGGCTCGGCCGTATATCCGTACTCGTATATATGTTTTTTTTAATTGATACACTTGATGTATGCGATTTAATGAATGATTCTCTATAAAAACCTATCTCTATAAAAAACCTTTCCCTTATGTATGGAAGCGAAGCATGGAACTGGCAAAATAAGGATGAAAGTAGAATAAATGCATTAGAAATGAGATCTCTTAGACGAATGTGTGGATACTCTGTGTATCATAGAATGTCGAATGAAAATATAAGAAGTGAATGCGGTGCGAATGATGGTGTCATGAACAAAATAATGAAAGGATCATTGAGATGGTTTGGACATATGGAAAGAATGAATGAAGAAAAAATGGTAAAAAAATTATACGTTAATGATGTAAATGGAACCAGAAATAGAGGAAGACCGAGGAAAACGTGGCACGATCAAATAAATCAGATATTGAATGTCGGCCATGTGAGGAGTCGGAGAAATCGACGCGCGTGCATGACACGATGTATGAATGTTGAGGAAGCGAGAGAAATATGTCGAGAAAGAAAAGTGTGGCAGTCCATTCTTTCTGCCCACCCCTTCGGGGAGACGGCGTGATGGTTAGTTAGTAAGTTAGTTAGTTTTCTCCATAAAATTCAATCATTTATATTATTATGGTGGTCCATTATTTTTACTGTATAATTGTTAACTAATACTTGGTTAATTAGTTTTAGGATTCACAAGGCCGATGGACACTTTGTATATCTCATTTTTGCAGTGTAAATTATTTGAATCTACCACAGTAATATATGCAAATTTACACTTTTAGTGCAGTCGATGTGATAATGGTCCACTAATTAGATTGTTTGAATTCCTGTTAGTTCACTCTTCGCTGTTGGTTTTATAGCTTAGTCATCGTGAATCATATAAAATTCGGTCATCTCCACACGTAAAACTTGTATTGTGTGTATTTTTTTTTACTTTGTGAGTAGGTAATGCTTACTTTTTTATAGTAATTGGGATAAAAAAAAACATTATTTTATGTTCACAGAGTACAGTCATTTTGATGATAGAGTTTTATTATTCGGTATTTCAATATTTCCAAGAACTGTTAAAATGTACGTGTATTCAAGTTCACCTTGTAATTTATTTTATTTTTGTATTCAGCATGTTTGCTGAAGAGATTTTATAAATAGTAAAGTCCTATGGTTTTGGTACATGCCGATGTAAATATTAAACTATATCAATACGAATTAAAATGTATGTTTAATAGAAATTTTGTTATATTTTATGCAAATGACAAATATGCCTTAGCAAGGTAAATCATGACATTCCCATATGATGAAATAAAACTTCTAGAAAACGGATGTTTTCATTCGTATTCATGATTTAATAACAGCAACAACAACAAACCATCCCGCCATTTCCCCGTAGGAATAGGCAGAGAGAATGGACCGCCGCACTACTCTATCCTGGCACGCCTTTCTAGCTTCCTCCACATTCATACAGGGAGTCATACACGCACGTCGATTCTTCCGACTTCTAACATGATCAACCTTTAAAATTTGATTATTTTGGTCATGCCATGTTTTCCTCGGTCTGCCTCGACTCCGTACTCCATTCACATCATTAACGTATACTTTCTTAACCATTCTTTCTCCATCCATGTGCTCCATATGTCCGAACCAACGCAGCGAGTTTTATATCATTGTTCTAGAAAATATAAACAAATTTGTTTATTACTCAAATAATATCGTTTTTTAAAACAATTTATTAAATTTTTTGGAATTGCTTGGAAGAATTTCCAATACCCAGATTTTTTATCTCTCTATATTAAAAAGGCATCATAGACCAAGTGAACGTTTACATATACGTTGATATATTTTCAGTTATGGCAACAATTTATAAATATGATGATTTTATTCAAACTGAATTACAATTACGTAATCATGAGTTGTTTAGTCTTACTCTCTGTTTTTTGTTTTAGTTTATTTATACATAACAAACGTATCATAACCTCAACAATATTTGCTGTATCAGATATACATTCCTACTTGATTATTATATAGAATTTTATTTTGGTTAGATGCCAAACTGACCTTGGTGGTGTTGATTAATGGAGTACCTAAAACAACAATAACTTATGCCATTTCCGCTGAAAATTGATTTATCATCAGTTTATCTGAGCATTTCATAAGTAATCGAAGTTTGAACATGCTAGGCATTCTGTATTGTTTAGACAATTCGGCATATTTTCAATAGATCCCCACAAATATATTTTTTACAATTTATATCATACCTATATAAACAACCCTCAGTGTCTGATTCATAAGACGCGTGATCGTTACAGAAAATTATTTGCATATATTATATCTTCTTCTGGTGCCTTGTCAGGTCCCCTCAACGTTGGCGATCACTGCAGGGAAGGCATCTCTGTCTTGCGCCACTGTTTCTCAACTCTGGTCGTTCCTGTCCATTATTCATTAATTTGGTTGTATTTGACATTTTGATAACATTTAAAAACATAATATTTTCTTAAAACTTTATTGCACTTCCTCAGTATAAAATTAATACACACTGGAAACGTGTGTATAATATAAAAAAATGTTTATCAAGTCATTCAAATAAAATTTGTTTTTCTCCGATGTTGATAAGTAATTAAATTTATAAATACGAGGGGTCTCATTATTAATAATTTTAAATAACATTGATATATATATATATATATATATATATATATATTTTTTTAAAAGACTAACACCAATGATTTAAATCAATGATATTAGAATTTATTTTACAATTTTCAATGTGAGCAGAAAATAGCTCATTATTATGAAGAAGGAATCTGGTCGTGTCCAGGCTCGAACCCAAGTCCCCTAGATCAGAAGCCAAGCGTTCTATCCCCTAGACCACCACCTGATTAAGTGATATAATTGTTTTTTTTTATTAAAATTACGCAAATGGGTTTAAAAAAATATTCAGATTAACCTATATTCGCATTTCCCTATATGGATCAAATATGCACCCATTGTCCGTGAACCTTGTGCAGATTTGAATAATGTCATTATATTGACCTGTGTGTTGCGGAATAATGTTTATGATGGAACAGTTTTTACTCACGCGACCTTCCATTGTAAACAGGGTGTCAGCCTAGCCATTACCGATGCGCTTGAGTAGGTAATCGGAGTCCATTTACAGAGTATTATTACGAGCCCGTTTCATAATAAAGAACGCACACAAAATGCACTTTTCACTCATTAAAAATAATTTGAATTGCGATTAAAATATCTCAAATGATGACTTTGAATGGCAGTCAGCTCGTCACGAGAATTTTAGTGTAGGAATCCGAGAAAACTCGTGAAATGGGGATATCTTAGAGAACTCCGCCAATTTGGAGAGTTTCCATCTTAAATCTTCGACAGTGTCGGCAAAGATTATTTTATCTTCTAGCCAACGAACATGCATCTTGTTATACCAGTAGTGACAACAATAAAACTGTTAAACACGATAACTTCAGATATCATTTGGCATATAAATGAAATCGTTTCTAGTGACGCAACAGTCCAAACGATTATATTTTTAATATTTTGCATTATTAGTGTCGAACATGCTAGTATTTTTATGGTTTGGATGTTGTTCCGAGTTGACGCTTAAAGTTTACATGATTTATTCATTATATTTATAATATTTTAATAATTATTCTAAAAAAAATCCGTAAGAGTACGGCCACACCGGAGTACCTGGGTAGAAGTCAAGACACAGTTCGCTTGTGATCACGCCCTATGGCGCGGAGGGTATAGTGTGGCCGGTCCCATAGTACGCCATACCTTGGTTCGCCAGGTGTTCATCTTGACCCTACTCTGGCATTCCGGTGTGGCCGTACCCTAAGTGACTCTCACTGTGTAATAATACCCCCTGCAAATCAATTTCAATTTGTCGCAACCTGCGCATGCTACTCGGAGGGGGTGTTTTATAGTGAAAGGCGCCAGAAGTTTTCCTTCTAGTGGACGCTTAGTTTCATTTTCTTCTTACTTTTATCAACCGTCTATCGTATTTAGGCCTCTCCCAAAGCACGCCACTCCCCCCTATCTATTGCTACTCTATTCATCCACGTCCAGCAATCCTTACGATTTCGTCGATCCATTGGCCAGGGGGACGTCCAATTCTATAGATTCCTGTGCGCGGTCTTCGCTCCACCCGTCTTTCCCATCAGCTGTCGGTTCTCCGACAAATATGGTCAACGCACCAACACTTTAACCCGCTTATCCTCAGAACGATCTCAGTCACCTTGGTTAGTTGTCGAATAAAGTCATTTCTGATTCTGTCCCTCAAGGTTATTCCAAGCATGGCTCTTTCCTTGGCGCGCTGGCCGACCTGGAACTTGTACAGCAGACCCCTTGTGCGTTAATTAATCCATTTAATGGACCCGAATCGTGGACGCTAACAATGGGTTTAAAGGGGATTTATTTTATTTTGTGTGATATATTTTGAACCAAAATTATCCCATGCTAAATATTCATAACAATTTTAGATTAACAGTTTTATGGATAGTTAACCGTAAATCTAATGGGGTCTCGCTACGTATTACAAGAACAGTTTAACGATGAAATTACACAAATTTTATTGCCCTTCAAAGAGCGACTTGCCACAAAATGATTTGTTTAGCAATCGAGTAAAACAACCGCTACTTTGAACATCCCTTCGGAACCGCGCGAGGCGTGGCGTGCCCATCGCGAGATGCCTGAATCTAACGCCGTGCCGCATTATTTTGGGATGATGAGACAAACATTATATCTAGAACCGCGAGCGATGGAATGCAGTCAAATGCACATCTCCCTTATCTGCTTTCCCAACAGCCGGCGACTCCTCTTTCCATCATTGACTAATTTGAACGGTGACAAACGCGGGCTTGGAACGTTTTACGCATTTCGCTACTTTGTTGCTTTGTTTTGATTACTAGAGGTCAACCCAAAGGGCGTTGTTAATGCATTTAATTGATACTTTACACAACATATAATCGTATTATGTTTATTTTAATTTTAATATACCATTCTCCATCAATCAATATAAATCTATACAGCATAATTTATTGTTTATTAACTACTAACCGGTTTCGCTCATTTACCAGATTTTTTCATCAATATATCTAGTTTTATATACTACTTTAGACACATTAAATTGTTTAAAGTTTAAAGCATATGTGTGTTGTGTGTGTTGGTTTGCTTATGATGTGGTTTTTCTGGACAGATTTTTGTCGCAGTCACCAGGCGATTCTGACAAAACTGGCTGAAAACATTTGTTTCGTATTTTATCTAGAATTTAACTAAGAATTTCAATATTTGTATTTTTAATTTATACATTTTATTGCGATATTTTAACCGAGATTAGTACTTTATTAACCCATTAACCCCATCTGTACACCCTTGTATACACCTATTTTGGAAAAATTCTCTCCTAAACCACCAACTGTACATATTTGTGAATACCTCTATAATTTCGAAGTTATACGGATTTTATCTTTATTTTTCTTAATAAACACGTTTTGTTCGTTATCATAACACACTACAAAAACGAATATTCTTCGATTAGATTTATATTTTTGGTATTATATGCATAGGTTCCCAAGAGGTGGTAGTCCCCGCCAGTGAACGCTGGAGCTTTCCATGGGGCGATTCAAGGGTAAATGGGGGGCGTTAAGTCTGTCAAGGGGGGCGACCGTGGCGTATGTATTTTAATAAAGAAAAATTAAATACTTTGAAAATATTTTCTTCATGAATAAACAGTTTATTAATCTTTTTTAAAATAAACACTTTAATATCAACTTTATGAGTATACATAAATATGGTTATAAGTGTTATAACTTAAAAGGGGAGGGGGCGTTGGAAATTTATTTCTTGTAAAGTGTTCAAAAAGCTTGAAAACACGAGGCTTAAAGTCACCACGTTCATATTTAGCCATATTTCTACGATTGTCGTAATTATTCAGAAATTATGCAGAGTCAAAATTTTAAGATTTATAGGACTCGCGTATTCAAGAAATCCATTGTCAGCGAACGTTTCCGCAATCCGAGCGTTAATCTGATCGTTTATATTATTTCTGGGTCATTCCCTCGCCTGTTCCTAATGTAGAGCAATGATGCCCCCCCTAATTAGGCACGCCATTCTTATTCGCCGTCCGCGAGGCACGGGCGGGACGGCCCGGGAGCCCCTCCAGAGATTATAAACTCTCGCCATTTCCTCCTGATTAAACCCACTTTTTGTCTCACTTTCAAAGTTCACGTACTTAACTCACGGGGGTGCGGAATTTGGGCGCGAATCCCCACAACTCTGAAAATTCAATGCCGAAACCTTCATTTTCACACAGTTTGTGCTTAGTTAGTTCGGGTTTATTATTGTTAACTTGCCATATTCTGAATTGTTTAATTAACTTGCGATATTTTGTTAACTTTAGGTTGTGCATTAAAAGTTTGAAATTAATGAATCTGGGCTCTGTGTGGTGGCCCTAGGTGAGCTGTTAATTGAAGGCTGGTCATTACGAAGGTTCCAAGTATCAAAAAAGCCAAAAATTAGTTTAACATTGCTGTTTAACATAAAGGCAAAGGTGCAAAAGTGAATAATATAGTGTAGTTCAAGTTTCACCCTTTATATGCAACTAGCTGACCCGGCAACGCTTCGCTATTGCTAGATTACACCTAAGTACACCCAATATATATTAAAGAAATACAAAAGTTCAATATCAATTATTTTATTGGATAAAATGACATGTGTATAGGTGCAAGAGTGTGTGTATCCTAATTCAGTTCATATCTTTAAAACATTTGTTTAATCCAAGCAAACTTGCTGTGAACTTGAATAATACTAATGTGAATTGAACAATTGAAGGCTGGACATTATTACCAAGGTGGCAAGTTTACAAAAAGTCTGAAATGAGTTTTTGATGCCAATTGGTCTTAAACGTAGCTGTGCAAAAGCGCGTTATGATTAAATAATATAGTGTAGTTCAAACGTTACCCTAAAGATGTCACCCAAAAAAAAGTTAATATTTATCTTTTTCAGCTTTATGTTTAAACCATTAAACGTCCAGTCTTAAATTTTTTCCTTAATATTTTAAGTGAAATTAAAAAAACAAATAAATATACTATATCACATTTGCATAAAACATTCATACATATACAATTCATATCCGTTCACTCCTGGGCGTAGGCCTCCTCCATCTGCTTCAATGTCTTCAATGTCGTCCCTCCATCGAAGTTGAGGACGTCCTGGGTTTCGGGTTGCAGTTCATCTATCATCAGGGCTGCGAGCGGCATGCCATTTTAGCGCTGCCACTCTTCCGATGATGTCCGACACTCCTGTTCTGGCTCTAATAGTGGTGTTTCTTACCCCGTCCATTATACTGATTCCCAACTTTCATAGCTCTTTGGACAATTCTTAATTTAATAGCGCTTTTCTGAGACAACGTTATGGTTTGAAACCAATAAGATAACACCGGCAGGACACAGCAATCCAACACCTTCAGTTTAAGGTTGATGGGGTTCGTGGGCTTTTCAAAATATGCTTTGTTCGATTTCTGCGATTTGATTTTCTCCACTCAGTACTATTGTGTAATCCAAATATATATATATATGAATCGACTATTTTGATTACGGTGTTGTCTATTGTGATTTGTACAGGAGTAGGTACAATGATTTTTGTTTTCCCAAAATGCACGCATAGTCCTATTTCCTTTGATTTTTTATTTAGTTTTTCCAAAATCGTGGATATTTGCTCAGGGTTACTGCTAATCACCACTGTCATCCGCAAACCGTAAATGATTGAAGTATTATTTATTTATGAGTATTCCTCTGTCCTCCCAATTTAATTATTTAAAAATGAGAGTTAATAATTTTGGAGATATGGTATCACCCTGTCGGACTCCTCTTGGTATAGGTATCTCTGCAGTTAGCCAGTAATCATTAATAGTTACTTGTAGGGTAGTCTTGTCATATATACTGCAGATTAAGTTGGAATATCTGGACACTATCTGTGCTTGGTTCATTGACCATACTTCAATTGAATCAAAAGCTTTTTGATAATCCACAAAGGCTAGTACAGAGGCATGTTATACTCGTTGTACTGTAGCTACTCCTGAATAGAAGTCGAATTTTAGTGAGTTTTTTTGTTAGAATTTTCTTGTATTCTTGTTAGAACTTTTTGTGTAAAGATTTATATTCAATGTCAATTGAAGTGCTGGATGCGCTGTTGAAGTCACAGCAATTCCAGATGAAGCGATTGCCAATGTATTTTTTTTCTGAATATATGGTTGGCAATACCAATAAGATGAAATGTTGTCCCTGTGCCACCAGGTGAATCTAAGAAATGCAATCCACCACTTAGATTGCGTACGGCTCGCATTATGGCATCATACACTTGTTTTTGTTGTGGAAGTAATCTTTGAATGTACAAATACACTCAATTCATTGATATCAAAGCATTTTTCTCGTTTTAATCACTATCAAATATGTGATTAACCAACCGATTAGGTGATGTCATTCCCAATTGTACCAATTCATTATTCGTGATTGTCAAATATATCCTTCTATCAAAATGAATGCTTCATTATACTCATGATTAAGACAACTTATACGTAGGGGATATAAAATGTCATCAGTCATAAAATCTTTATATTTTCCCCATAAATCTGTTGGATTTGATGGTAGGCACATAGATAATATGATTATAAATTATGTATATATTTGATTGATGGCGATATTGTCGATGTCCATCATCGCCTGTATTAGTTTCTAGAAGCAATGTTCTTGGATAACATTTCTTGTATTTTTCATGAACCATGCATGACGAATAAATTTTGTGGACCATGATTATAACCATATACACATGGACCATGAATCATATTTTTTGATACAATTTCAGCCAATTGAGGATAAACACTTGAATCAGGAATTTCAGCTGAATACATCTAACGTGTTTCCCCAAATAGGCGATGATGTTAAAATGATATCCATCTTTGCCCTGCCACCGTCATCTGCTGTAAATAAAATTTTATTTTTTAAACGTTTGTAAGACATACGTTATATTGAGTATTATAAAATAAGCTTATTATATTTTACCTCATGGCGGGTTATCGAAATATGTCCTAATTCCATAATTATAACCATATACACATGGACCATGAATCATATTTTTTGATACAATTTCAGCCAATTGAGGATAAACACTTGAATCAGGAATTTCAGCTGAATACATCTAACGTGTTTCCCCAAATAGGCGATGATGTTAAAATGATATCCATCTTTGCCCTGCCACCGTCATCTGCTGTAAATAAAATTTTATTTTTTAAACGTTTGTAAGACATACGTTATATTGAGTATTATAAAATAAGCTTATTATATTTTACCTCATGGCGGGTTATCGAAATATGTCCTAATTCCATAATTATAACCATATACACATGGACCATGAATCATATTTTTGATACAATTTCAGCCAATTGAGGATAAACACTTGAATCAGGAATTTCAGCTGAATACATCTAACGTGTTTCCCCAAATAGGCGATGATGTTAAAATGATATCCATCTTTGCCCTGCCACCGTCATCTGCTGTAAATAAAATTTTATTTTTTACACGTTTGTAAGACATACGTTATATTGAGTGTTATAAAATAAGCATATTATATTTTACCTTATTGTCATTGACAGTCTCATCGACACACCTATTGGAACGGTGTACATTTTGCTCCGCATGTGTTTCTCTCATACCTACTCCTATTGATTCATGTTGTGGATCTATCAGCACGTGACTGGGACATATGTGCTCGATTTTGTGAATTCCGTCGAGCAGATTGGTCCTCAGTTTCATTTCTCCTATTTTCTCTTTTTTTCTTAGCGGCTACGGTACGACTTCCAATGAGTTTCCGCTTGTATGGCATTTTGTCAACCTAAAACCAAAATTTAACAAATTTATGTAATATTATTTTAACATAATTCAGTGATATAAATTTAGAAATAAAATTTGATTTTTAATTTTATTGGCTACATGGTATAATACAACTTGTATTTTAACCCTCCAGTATAATACAACTTGTATTTTAAAAACTAATTAAAATCATGACGCAACAATGGCCGGGTCGTTTTTTCATGTAGTCAAACATAACCTAAAATAATACGTAAGTAAAACTTCTCTATTCGATATAATTTATAACTACAGCTTTGAAATATGTAATGCGGAAATATAATCTGCATTCATTTCAACGGCAAAATAGAATAACCTGAAGATATATATATGAATTAGAAATATAAATATTAACTTACAAAATATTGCGACGCAATCGAAAGTTTCGATTCGAAACATATCAGATGACAGCTCAGAGACCACGTGATCAATCGAACGGCTAGAAGTAATTAATAACGAAAACAAAGTTTCGTTTATAATTTGAACTGCGATCAATTTGAACGATGCCGTAAATACACCCAATATATATTAAAGGAATCCAATTAAAGTCGTTCATAACCTCAAAATGACACTCACGTAAAAATTAACAAATAATTTGAACTGCGATCAATTTGAACGATGGCGTAAATACACCCAATATATATTAAAGAAATATAATTAAAGTCGTTCATAACCTCAAAATGACACTCACGTAAAAATTATACTCGCTATAATTTAGAAGCACCTGTCTGCATTAATGTACATTAAAATAATGCCAATAAAATAGACTGTAACAATTAAACAACCAATTATTTTAGTACGTAATAAGTAAAACGTATTAAGTATTATACATCCCAAAGTAAAACGCAATATATTGGACTGTCAGAAAGAAAAACACATTGTTGCCACTACACAAAATTACATGGAGACTGAATTCTCTCCAGACCATGTCAAACGAATATAGACTCAAAAGATTGATACTCAGGTGATACGAACATTAAGGTCTATATTCGTTTGCACTACGAAAATTTTCAATTAATTGATTAATTTATAAAGTTAATTAGAGCTCGATTAATAACAAAAATATGCCTATGACGACCGCTGAATTCCACTTAGTCCATTCTCCAAATTTCAAAAGGATCAGCTCAGGAATCACCGAGAAAGAAGGAGACACACAGATGGGACATTGAGTTTTATTTATATGTAGATTTACATTTTGTTTCTTTTTTTGTTTGTTTTATATTTAAACCATTTAGCACTTTTGTAATAACCAGCATTAATATTATTTCAATTCATTTGATTAAGGGCTGAAGAAACTGTAGTTAATTTTACCAGCGAACCTGCTTTGCACTAGTTCTATTGTGTTTATTTTTTATAAGCAAATGTTAAATATTTGGTACTTGTATTTTTATTTTCTTTCTGATTGATTTTTGTAAGTTAATATCGTTCTCCTGATAATGAAAATATAATACCTTCGAAACATGTCGGTAAAAATAAACTCATAATTGGAGAGAAAAAACTGTATGTTTAATATATTGAAGTTTCTGAATATTTTTAGAGCAGTCGTCAAATAAATGATATTTATGGTAGTCACAGGTCCCAATTTAGATCCCTGCGGCACGCCTAGACTATTGCGGGTGGCCGAAGTATCCATTGAATGAAATCTGTAGTGGTTCATCGTATGCGAGTATTGCCCCTAGATATTTCAAAGTACGAGTAGGTAGAGCTCCCGCTCCGGCCGGACCGATCCAGTAATTGGATTATGACAAGTTGATTTATGCGGGCTCCCGCTTTGCATATGAAATATGCGGAATTTTCAGAATTACTACACTTCACACCCCACGGCTTAAACGGATATTTTTAAACAGAACGTTTTTGGAATATTTAAATAGTAAGTCGTAAATTGTACAACGATATTATATAATGTATTATTAACGTTGTTGTGTCTGCACATTCGTTTCATACTCTACACTCAATCTGCGACGAGGAAATTGTTTTCTGAGCTGCTGCTGGTTACAAGCCTGAATAAAGGAGGAAGGTTCATCGCAGGGCTAATCACCCTGCATTGTAACATAACACATGATCACAAACACCAACACGATCATCATGAAACTAGGACTCCCCAATGAACAATGGCTTAGGCGAAAACATATGGACCAATGATAAGAGGAAAGTGAAAATACCGGAGAATACTGGAGAGGGATGGCTAAGGCCAAATCCCACACCGGAATGTAGCGGCGAGAAGAAATAAAAGAAAATATTAACGATTTCCTATAATGTGTTATGCCGACGACTCTGCAATATTAGCCGAAAGTCAAGATTATCTTCAGAAACAAAATTCACATTGCTTCTAAGAAATACAATATGACAATTTCTATAAATAAAAACAAAGTGCTTTACAATATCAAAAGAGCCACTCAATACAAACTGATCAACGATAACGTACCTTTTGAACAAGTCATGCGATTCACTTATGTGTAAAGATTTGCAGCTACAGTGACCTATAAAGTGAAGTAGGAACACAAACTAATAAAGAAACAGTTGTGGCTGGGTGCTTGGGGGACACTATATGAAGAAACAAATATATGTTAGCCAAAGGTAAGGTTAGGATATATAAAACATGCGTCTGGGACTCGCATCGTGACATTTGGGATAGAAGAGAGAGCCGAGACCAATAGGACAAGAAAATCTAAAAATTGAGAGAAATGAGAACACTGCGGTTCATCGCAAACAGAACTCTTAGACGTCAGTTCAAAAGTGAGACAATAAGGTATGTCTGTGGTGTTGAAGACATAACAAGGTGGGAATAAAGAGGGATCCTGTAGTGCCATTTGTTGGGAGAAGGTTGTTGTCACGGGGTGAAAAATGAATGAATTTACTCGTATTTCATTCCCGATCTCGAAACAACTCCTCCCAACGTTGCCCATGTGCTCGCCAATGTAATATTATGTTAATTGAGATATGCTCCGGGATGTATAGTGATATGAGATTGAAACCAATATTTACGAATTTTAGAAGATATAGGACTCGCTTAAATTGTTAAAACTGAATATTCCAGGAGGCAAGCTGAAGAGATGGAAGGATGGCTGGACGTCATCATCCTAGGACAGCTCATCGTCATAAACAGGACCTACGACCTTGACCAAGAAGAAGTATTATTATAGTTTGACTACGATCTACGAGTATAGCGAATTATCCATTGGATTTTTTTAACAGTCGCCGCACTACGGTTACTAAGCAACTAGTGACACGCGAGTTCATCCCTGTCGTGGCTGACGCTCGCGCGTCATCATGTGTACATTCTCGCACTTATTTTATATTTATTAAATTTTAATTCATGATAACATCATTTAATGGCTTATCTATTTTAACCACATTTTTAACTGGATATCCCAGAGTCATACTAAAGATTTATTATAACACCATAAAGCAAGCGTTAAAGAATAACGAATGGTTTGCAACATAGAGCACTCTTCAGATTGAGTTATTTATTCGGATAACTTTGAGTTTTTGTGTCAGAATATTCCTTTCATTTTCCTTATTAAACACACGTACATAATTTAATACATTCGCGACTGAAGCTGTGTTGCCTGTATGTATTGATATTTGCTCATAACTTATTTTATGGCAAATCTAGCACGCATGCATATACATCGTAATTTTTATCACGTGTACTCTTTCGCTACGCGTATCTCGTACATTTAAATGCACATATTATTTTTACATTTGCTTCGTAGGCAACAGTTGTTCCAATCGATCCTTATTCGGAGTAACTATGCGATGTACCATATATTGAATGCAGCATATACCAGGCACCAGTGCATTTTGTATGCAGATTCTCTTTTGTATGCCTCGGCGAGAACTTAAATTAATTAACCCTTTGACCGACTATGCCAAAGCTTGCTCGTAACACGACTATGTTCGGAAGTTTTCATACGGTATTTGCTGTACGTCAAAGAACATGCAGGAATAATTTGTTTTGCGAGTAGTTAAAACGAAATGGACCCACCGACTAGTTATTATTACCGTTAAGAAATAACTTATTTATTGTTATTCGCAGTAACTATACAGTAAATCTTTGATAAACTTAAGGCGTTAACATTGGAATTTCATAATTATGTATTTGAATGAATTAAAACACTTTTTTCTATTCTTGAATTTATTGTTATGTATATTTTTATCATTGGGAAAATAATATCAATAAACCCAAAACTAATTGAAACAGAATGCAAGAATCGAAGATATTACACGTGTAATTAAACTAACTAACCATCACGCCATCTCCCCGAAAGGGTAGGCAGACAGAATGAACTGTCACACTTTAACCGATGCGGTACTCCATCCTTCTCTTTTCGCCCCGCGGGAGACACGGTGTGATGGGTTGCGAACGCCACCAATAGGCATCTCCCGCGCGCACTTCGATTGTCAACTACGTCATGTATGATCGTCATGTCATTAAACTAAAGTCTAAAATGTGCTAAATGGGTTATTTTTATGTTTTTCGTTTATTAGTTATCTAGGGTATATCCGTGAATTTTGTTCTTCTACGACCGACGTTTCGGAGATCGTTGCAGTCTCCATCTTCAGGATAATGTAGTGGGGTTATTTTTATACGATGGTAGAAAGGATTTTGTGACATTTTGTTCAATGAGTATTTGTAGGTAATTAATTACATCCAGGGTGTGTGTACTTGTAGTATTACGCGAATAGTTTGAAATTGGATACCCAAATGTACTCGTATAATTTGAATTTGATTATTGTATTATTTTAAATAATTTTGGTATGTTTATTTAGTTCTCCCTATAATAAAGGTTTGAAACGTACTGAGAAAAATAAACACAAGAGTTGAAAAACCAGTGCATAAATGAATTAATAAAATCATAGTTAATCAATGAAATTGGGAACAAAAATGACAAAAAAATATTCCGAATTTTTCTAGTGGTCACTTCTCTCACTATTAAATTCGTGGCCCCCGAATCATCTGATTAACGAAGTATCTGAGTATTTCCTTTCACAGACGACCTTCCAGGCATCTAGCCACTGCCAAATTATCATTTGCTCCACGAGCAATGTGCTAAAAGAACAGGAACTTCCCAAGTACATACTCTTCTTTGAATCGCTCTGAAATATTATAGATGCATCAGGTTCCCAACAGAGGAATTAAATTGTTTTATGTATTTTGATTGAACAAGTTGGTATTACGTGTTCTATACATTAAAGGCATTAATACTAGATAATCAATATGAAATAAAACGCTCGTTTCTAAAAGTTTTATTATATTTAATGAGAATGACATTTTTCGCCTTGCTAAGGTATTATCACATTTGATAATTTTGTATTTGATAATTAAAGGCGAAACATGTTATTCCCATAAAATGTAATAAAACTTAAAAAAACGGACGTTTTCATTCGTATTAATTATTTTAATGTGGAGTTTTATATCATTGGTTAAGAAACAATACATTATTAATTATTGAAGTTTCACCTTATTTTAGGCATCATACAGTTATTTTTCAACTATTATTGGGAGTTACGATATCTCAATGTTTAAATTTCATAACATCCTTACTGGCTCCGTTTTGTTGGGAACTATTCTTCATATAATATATTCTATCGACAGAAGTTATACGCTGCACTAGCTATGGCTATCTACTATACACGGCGTGGCGCCGTGTCGCTTTAACTCCGGAAGGAAAATTAAAAAAGTTAATGACAATAGAGCTCCTAGACTGCGATGACGAGGAGCGGAGAATTTTATAGTGCGAGACAAAACATTCAAGTCGTTAGGAAATTCTCTCGTCTAAATACATCGAGTTTTTTTTTCTTACGTAATAAAACATTCCACTTAAAGTCATGTCTACGAGAAATTTGCGTTAATTACTTATAGAGACGAAATATAAATGTGACTTTAACGAGCCTTTCAGTGGTTGACTCTCTCCACCCACGATCGCATTGTAGAATAGTTAAGAACCGGTTTATGAAAGGGGTATGACGTGCATTCATGAACGTAGTGCATATATCAACATTCATTTAATATTTTTAATGGGGTTAAGATACTCCATATATGTATTCAATCGCTCGTAGGTCGTGTATTTAAAAAAAAATGGTTGTACGCTTATGTTTGCATGTAAGAATTATACTTACAGTGCGTAACAAAACAACAACAAAAAAACACTTAAAAAATTTCACACATGTTAAAAATTTTTAAAGTGTAAACTTTTGTATTTTTCATTGATAGTTAACTTTTTTTTATTTAAAAAAAAAGACTAATACCAAAGATTTAAGTCTATGGTATTAGAATTTATTTTACAATCTTCAATGTGAGCAGAAAATAGCTCATTATTATGAAGAAGGAATCTGGTCGGGTCCAGGCTCGGACCCAAGTCCCCATGATCAGGAGTCAAGCGTTCTATCCCCTAGACCACCACCCAATTTTAACTTAATCATATAACTTTAAAACTTCTTCTTCTTCTTCCCTTTTTGTAGACTCAGGAGTCTGTTATTTCAGGCGGGTCCTCTTGAGATGCTGAACTCCAGCTTTCTCTCCACCGTTTCGGGGGTCTTCCTGGTCGGCGTTGTCCGTTTGGCGTTCCATGGAGAGCTATGTGTGGTATTCTATTTGAGCTCATCCTTTCTACGTGTTCATGCCAGTATCGCCGTCTTTGACGTCCCCATCTGACCACATCTTCGACCTCGCAGATTTCTCGGATTGCTGTATTCCTAACTCGATCACGTAGGGTCTTGCCAGCTATAGCGCGGAGCGTTTTCATCTCGGTTGTCCTGAGCATGCTCTTTGTCTTGACAGTATCTGCCCTCGATTCAATGCCATATGTGAGGATTGGTCTTTAAAACTGTGATTTCTATTATTTATATTCAAATTATTGTTGTAATATAAATGGTACAAGTTCTTTATTCTCATTTAAAAGTTTTTACAGATAATTTTGCTTAAAATATGCAAAATTTCCACACTGAATTGTGACCGTTCGTTAGTACTATTTTACACTTTTTACGACTAACTTCATTCATGTTTCATTTCATGACATGTTTTTGAAATTCGTGGGTTAGCACGCGTGAAATATCCGTCTGTTATTAATCATTAATGGCTAACTTCATGTTGCTATTCCGCAACAGGGTGCGCGCGCAGCTCTTAATTCAACCCTCTACTAAACGCGACATAATAAGTAAAACTTTTAAAAATACTATCCTTTTAACCGTATTTTAAACAGTTTAAACTTTAGTCTCATTAATCTCCCAATCAAAAATATGGCTTTTACAAGACAAGCTTTATTCTTATAAAAACTTTTTTTTATATATATTAATACTGAGCTTTTTTATACTATGACTATTTGTATGTATGGAAATTACACTTTAGTCTCACTAATCTCCCAACCAAAAATATGGCTTTTACAAGACGAGCTTTATTCTTATAAAAAAAAAATTATACATATTAATACTGAGCTTTTTTATACTATGACTATTTGTATGTATGGAAAGTACTAGGGATTGTTTCTTTACTCACTATGCCTCACTTTTTAGATGATGGAGTTAACAATGATCTCCGAAATATTTGTTATATAATAATGAGCATAAGGAAAAAAATAATAATTCTTCGCTACAATTTCACAAAAATATTGCAGTTTTGTTAGTCAATTTTAGATTACCTTTTAATTTACATGTACATTAAATATTACAGGAAACACCAACAATAATCATTTGAAATATTTGTACAGCTTTGGGCCACACATTCAGGTGGAAATTTGAGTAATTACCTGAACATTGCGATTGAAAAAAACATGTTCAGTAGGTGGTTGAATGGGCAATAATGGCGCACATTAGGTTGGAATGGCGAATTATGTAGCTTGGAATTCACAACTGGAAATAAATGATAATCCATACAAGTGTCTCGTTTACGTCTGTTAGTTATGTTATCATTCGTATAATATCGATTTAAAAATTAAAATGGATAATTAACGAATCAAAATAACATTATTTTTCATACATGAAATATGTTTATTTGGGATTCTTTATAGGTAAGACGACTGACTATATTAGCGATTGATATCATTACCGCACTATAAAAAATTTACGCTTTCATTGCTATCTAACTGATCATCACGCCGTCTCCCAAGGGGTAGCCCTTTATATAAACTGCCATACTGTTATATCCTAATATATTTCTCTCGCTTTCTCAACATTCATACATCGTGTCATGAACGCTTTTCGTTTTTTCCGACTCCTCGCGTACAGGGGAAAAACAAGGAATGTCAGTTAAAATTCAAAATAAATGTAATAATGCCATCGAGCCGCATTTGTACGTATCTATCCACAGTAAAATTTTCATATTCAAAAATCATGCGTGTCATCGACTATGGCCAGATAATCGATTGCTAATTGCTAAGAAATATATAGACTTTGATTTGCTTTATTCTCAATTTATTCAAATTAACCTTCAACTGACATTCCTTGTTTTTCCCCTGTAGTCTTCATTTAATGTTTGATTGATTTGGTCGTTCCACTTTTTTTTTGTTTCGTTTAAATCGTTAACGTTTACTTTTTTACAATTAATTCTTCTTTCAAATATCTTTCAAATAAATGGCGCACTCAAAGTCATTACTGCAAATAGAAATATATCCACAGAAGCAAAGATGGCAGTACACAATGGAGTTCTAGTGCCAACCCTCATGTATGGAAGTGAAGCTTGGATCTGGCAAAAGAAGGATGAAAGCAGGATAAACGCCGTAGAAATGAGATCACTAAGAATAATGTACGGGAAAACGTTGTATGATAGAATACCGAACGATGAAGTAAGAGAAATGTAAGGCAGATGACTGCATCATGGATAAAATTTAAAAAATGGATCCCTAAGATGCTTTGGACATATGGAACGAATGGATGAGAGTAGAATGGTTAAAAAGTTGTACACAAGCAGCGTGATTGGAAAAAAAAGCCGAGGACGACCGAGGAAAACATGGCATGACCAAATTAATAAATTATTAAAAGGCGGCCACATTCGAAGTCGGAATAATCGACGTGCGTGCATGGTACGATGTATGAATGTAGAGGTATGCCAGGACAGAACATTGTGGCAATCCATCCTCTCTGCCTACCTCTCAGGAGAAATGGCGTGATGGTTAATTAGCTAGTTAGTTTTTTCTTCTTTCCTTCGAGTTCCATTCACTTCTTATATTTGAATTTAACACTCCGTTATATGAATGTGTATTCGTCTGAGAGATATTTTTTCTACGCTTTCATTGCAATAACCTTTTAAGCTTTCCGACTGCAAAATATTAAATGACGTCAAATTCTCTGTTGCATACAGAATTTTCACTGCATTTCGCGAATTCCTCGGCAATTTTAATAACACGGAATGAAAAGTTCTTAGTCATATAAGATTAAGGGTGGCGCATGGCGATTGCCGGCGTCTGCTAGGTCGTTCACCCGAAAGCTAAGGGGAGCACTAGCATGCCTGTGTTATCCCGCCTGTGTGCACATGCACTGTTTTGCATGTTACTGGCTTTGCTTGCAATTGTAGATCAAGGAATATATAGATTCGACAAAGAATTGTGTTTCGTGTCCAAAAATGGCTCCGATTGCAATTATACTTTATTTATTTATCATTAAACAAGTACCTGGTTTTAATACCTCCCAACTGGGGTAGAAGTAGTGTTTTAAGTTGTTTTTTAGTTACTCTATGAAGAGTCTAAGAAATCGACCTGCGTGCATGACACGATGGATGTATGAATACGAGGATGCGAGAGAAGTATGTCAGGATAGATCAGTGTGGCGGTTCATTATTTCTGCCTACCCTTCCGGAGAGACGACGTGATGGTTAGTTAGTTACTCAGTTGTAGTTGAAATGTTGGTATGTTTTTGTTACTAAATATATTTCGATTTTTAAATATTTTAATTTCATATTTGAATTAATCTAATGATTTGACTGAAATTATTGAGGAAGTTAATTTTAAATAATAATTAAATCAAACGATATTTTCAATGAACGATAAGTACTCCCACTTTTTTATATTTCAATAGCGACCGTTTTCGCCAGACTGGCTGGCATCGACAGACTGGACTGAAATCGGTCGCTGTTGAGTTAGTAGTTATTAAAAAAATATCACATTTGAATGTCTTTCGTGTTGGTAACATAAAACAAGTCGTAGTTTTACATTAGAAAAAAAAAATTAAAATGTTTTTCTTTCTTCTAATAGTGCCGTTTCAGGTACCTCCTACATTAGCGATCACTGTCGCTAGTGCTTTCTCACAAAGTGATTTCATGAAAAGTATTACTGGAGTGGTTTCCTGTTAAATTCTTTACGGATTTTCTGAAGGAGTTACCTTCACTCGGCTGGTGAATCATCGCCGAAGATATGTCAAACGAGCTTTCCCTGTCTGCTATGTCCCTGATGGTGAAGTCAGCGATCACAATGCCCGGGACTCGCGGGAATACAATTACCATCCTAGGACGCCAGGGAGTAGGACTTACTGAAAGTCTTGCTGCTGTCACTCAAGTTGGTGTCTTACGACATTTTATAATAATAGTAATAATAATAATATGCTAACTTTTAAAGCGCCGTTTTTGTGATGTAATCACCTCAAGGGCGCATTAAGACGTGTTTTAAATCTTAAAAATCTAAATGTGACCGCTTAAAAACGATCGGTTTAAAAGTATAGTAGAACAAAGTATAAATGTTTAAATTGGGTATGAAATATGAAAAAGATGGGTTTTCAATTTAGATCTGAAATCTGTCGGATCATTTATGCATCTAAGGTGTGAAGGGAGATTGTTCCAAGCTGATGGACCGGCTACCGCGAACGCTCGATCCCCGAAATTTGTACTGGGGCAACGCTTCGGCTCAACTAATCTTCCTATTGCTGAGGAGTTCGCCGAGCGAAGTGTGGATTTCCGTGAATTTAGGCTGTCCGTTATACAGAGTTCAGATATATAACTTGGTGCCATTCCATGTAGCGCTTTGAAGACTGTCCAGCAGAGTTTATACTGGATTCTTTCTGGACTTTTAAGCCAGTGAAGTTCTTTGAGATGTTGTGTTATATGGGACTTTTTTGGAATGCCTTTAATGAGCCTTGCTGCTGCATTGAACGTAGATTGAAGTTTGTTTATTTGTTGTTTAGGAATGTTTGCATAAATTCCATTACAATAATCTAGTCGTGACACAACGAAGGAATTTACAATTTATAGGTACTAACAGCAGGGTATGTCCCACCATGGCACTTCCAGTCATGGAAGTCCCTTTTATTTAAATTATAAATGATAATTTTTATATGTATATTTAGTTAATTAACACAACTGCATCTAGAATTGGGAATCCCAATGATAGATGAATTTTGATTCAATTTGATGAGAAGGGGCCCCCTTCACATCCTAACCCCACAGTAAAAGACCTCTCAAACTACGACCCAAACACCCTCAGCCGCCACAAGCGTCCAAAATCGTCCTTCAGAGGACAACTCCGGGCCAGACAAATCATGCCCTCGCGTAAACCAACAACCTAACAAATCACCGTTCCAACAATATTCCCATCAGACGTATAAGGAATAGTCATAAGTGCTGAACCTCTGTAAGCAAGAAGATCCAAGAACAAGACCACTCGACCGGTTTCGGCAGCTCACTGTCACCTTCAGGTATCATAAGATGGCAACGATCTGCTGAAACCGGTCGAACCCATAAGGCTAAGCTGAATTAAGTAAATATACATTAAAAAAGTATTATACATTTTTTATTTTCATTATTTGCATTGAACTTCTACCATGAAATTTCAAATAACAATATCCTTCTTATTTAATAATTACTTTTCTTTGGTAAGTATATTGTTACTTTTATATTATTATATGGTATAAAAAATCGCACAATGCCCTGACCAATTTTCTCTTTAAATATCATAGATCAAGTAACTACATTTGGACATGCACTTTTAATTTCGTTGTTATGTTTGTATTGTAGACTCCAATCAATATCAGAATAATACCATTTCACTTGAATGATTGTTCGCAGATATGCTTGAAAGTCTGTCGCCCACATTTATCAGGACGTGAAATTATTTTGATTTGATAATAGAAGGAATTGTGATTGCGACGTGTTTCATCGCTATTGGTTTATCGAGTCGTTGGTAATTATTTTTAGTTTAAATACTTTGCATGTAAGTTTTGTATGTTGAATCATATGACATAAATTGAAATATGATGGTTTGTTAACTGATCTATTCATCTGGCTCACTATTTATTGTGTACCACTTTATCTTGGTTATTCAAGAAATGTATGTTGTAACGAGATCAAATCAAATAAGTATATTTCATCAATAGGCATTTCAAAATTAAGGTTTAAGGCATCTATTAAGAACAGGTAAAATAATTATTGTATATAGTATACTACCAGAAACGCATGAGAGATGGTTAAACATTAGAAAGACAAGATACCCTCCAAAATCAAGAGTATTTGCCTTCTGAAGGTACTTTCACTAATATGAAAGATGTCGATTTCCGAGGAGATCGCGTTCACCAGATGAAATGCTCTTCCCACCGGTGTCACCAGATGCAGGTTGGTTCTGGCGGCCTGTAGGTAAAACAATCTATGCTGTTGCTGTCGAAGATCAGGGACAAAAAGACCAACGTCATCCAGCACGGCCGAGTTCTCGAAATATCCTCTGATTAATCTTAAGAAATGGGTTATGAAATGTCCATCTATTCGAAGCTGCAGAGAGTTGGTCCTAAGCATTCCCAAAAGAAATGCCGTGGGATAGAACCACAGATAGCTACCATATCCCCTCATGTATCCAGGAATATCTCGCCTTGTGAGGACTCCATATCACAGAACCACTTTCGAGTCTCCTCCGAACTAATGCGATATTCCTTATTTCATTATATCTCTCTGTCTTCTGACTTTATCTTTGAAACTGCATTCTTCCTTTAAGAATCACAATGAAATTGGATTAAATATAAAACCACTTTAGTTTACCTATACAGTCATAACTTGTTACACCCAAACTTTAATTTGAATATTTTAGTTTGTACTTTGGATTTAACAGTACACCCAAACTTTCATTTTAATACTTTGCACTTGAAAACAAATTATTTTAATAAAATACAAGGTGATGTTAGGTGTGGGTTTTCATTTTTCAAACTGCATACATCAGGATAAACTGATTCATCTAAGTGACTTAATTTTTTTTCGTAACACATTAACATTAAGCATATGATATTTCTTTAATGTTTTTTTTACGTGAGATCGAAAAAATCGTTCTTTATATTTATTAATAATTCAAATTAATAATATAAAAGCGAATAATATCTCAATAAAAGTGACATTAATTACAAGTTATTGAAATTACTCTCATATGTTCATATAATTTATTGTTTCTTAAGCAACTCCATATAAATATTTAATATAGACGAATCTTATTTTTTTTAAATAAATATTATGTTTTATTAATCGTGTAAGGGTGTTATTTTCTCAAATAATAATGCCCTAGCAAAGCGAAACGTATCTTTTATATAAATTAAAAAAAAATCTTTAAACGAACTGTTTTCAATGTTAAAAACAATCGTATGTTTTCCTTAGTTTGAATACACAAAAATGTATGTTTTATACGTATGTAATATTATTTAATAAGATTATCATTCTTATTAATAGAATGATTTGAATAGATTTCAATTGATATTTTTACAAGATTTTGGATACATTTATATTTTTATTTTTGCAAGATTTTGGATACATTTCAATTGATATTTTTACAAGATTTAGGATTCATTTCAATCGATATTTTTACAAGATTTTGAATACATTTCAATTGATATTTTCCACATTGTTCTTCATAGTTTCGAAACATGATACTTCTTAGTATTGCTTATTTGCATTAAATAGTACCCGCTGTATTAATCTCAGTTCATCTTTGCAGTTCTTTAACGGCGCCATCACAAAGAATTATTCTCGTTTCCATTCTTCATGGAAGACCACTCACTTTAGAAGCACTGCGAAACATCTGCCATTGTCTAAACAGACCATTGTCAAAGCTGTATCTTTAGAAAACTTACCGGCATTTCCGGTTTCTTCTTTGAATCGCGAATTGTCCTAGTTATCCACGTTTTAACTGGCGTCCGCTGCGCATATTTTAATAAGGAGTATCCTTCATGCTTAAACTCAAAGGAGAGTACTGAAAAGACTACCTTTCTATTTTCATATCCATGTATATTAGTCGTTATGCTGAGCGCTGATGATTTTTTTAGCTTTATATTAGTTTCTGAGCTTGTTTGCAACAATATGCATTTTGTATTTTCCACAGAAAACAGTTCAAACTAATCATAATCGACCAGGTGGTGGTCTAGAGGATACAACGTATGGCTCCTATTCCAGGAGACTTGGGTTCGAGTCTGGACACGACCAGATTCCTTCTTCATAATAATGAGCTATTTTCTGCTCATATTGAGGATTGTAAGATAAATTCTAATATCATTGATTTAAATCTTTGATGTAAGTTTTTTTTTTTTAAATTATGTATAAGTATAGTATCTCTGTTTTTTTATATTTCGGACCGAAAAAAAACGTATTTCCAATACGGGAACGCATGACAGGATGTATGAATGTAGAAGAATCGAGAGAAGTATGTCAGGACAGAACAGTGTGGCGTTCCATTATTTCTGCATACCCCTCCGGGGAGACGGCATTATGGTTAGTTAGTTAGGAACACAATTTTCAATTTGAGTTGAACATAATCTAAAACACGTGTTTTATTATTACTATGAGCGTTAGAATTATATATTATAATTACTCATTTTAAAATCACTTAACTTTATTATGTTTTGAAACCACGGCTGAATAATATCGATTACTTTTAATATAGACCAATCACAATTTAAATGCAAATGTTTTATGTATGTAACATCTTTTTTTTTATCTCCAAAATGCACTCAGCTGCATTCATAACTGAACAAAAATAACAGCAAACGCTTACAAATATTACATTTTTATTTACCAAGAGTTTATTAACACATTGGTCACGTTCTTGGATCTCGTGTTTTTGGGAATACCATTTCGGAGGCTATTGCTCCCCCACATGTTGAAATTTTCTTTCTTGGGTCTTGAGGTTGGATGTTAGATGTTTAGAGGAGAATTTATTGTAGGATAGTGGGTTAAGGTTAATATAAGATTTACTTTTGATGAAAACGTCTATTTTTTAAAAAGTTTTAATAATATAATATGGGTATACTTAGGAAATTGAAAATAACTTTGTTTAATCCACAAAATATATAAAAACACGACATGTTTCGGAGGATACCTCCATCTTCAGGTGTAAAATATAATAAAAACTAAACAAAGAAAGACTAATATAAAAACGCATTTAAAATTCGATACAATAATTCAAATTTAAAAATTAACTTGGGCTATTTGTTATAAGTACTAATATTTATATATATTTTTTATCAGTAAGAACTAATAAGTTATATTAAATAATAATAATACATGATGATAATAAAATAAAAATGTATAGAAAATTGTAATTTAGAAAAAACATATTATTAATACATTTGAAAAGACATAATTTATATAGAAATTAATAAATGATTAATTTGCATTTGATTGGGAATGGGAGCTTGGGAGATTAAATGTAGACAAAGTATTTAAGGATAAAGGAGTAAAAGGAGGAATCTGATTATTAATCATTTATTATATTTTTACACCTGAAGATGGAGGTATCCTCCGAAAGAGGTCGTGTTTTTTATTATTTTGTGGATTGAACAAAGTTATTTTCAATTTCCTAAGTATATTACTATGGAATCCCAGTGTTAATGCCTTAGCGTTAAATAAGTTTATATAATATGGGATTGACTTTTTTGCCTAACTCACGCATTATCAAATTAATATATAATTTGATAATGCCATAGCAAGGCGAAACATGTCATTCCCATAAAATATGAAACTTCTAGAAAACTCACGTTTTGAGTAATATTACATATTTGATATAGAGTTTCACATATCTGTCACAGCTATCCCAACGGTCGAGAGGGGTATAGGACGGCATTTGGCGACATGAGGGTCATCTATTGAGGCCACTCTCAAGTCTTGTAGACTCAACAGTGTACTGACCCAAGACATATCTCCGACTTATAGATATCTCCGACAGCATAGATTATTTTACCTACCGGCCGCCATAACCAACGTGCCTCTGGTGACACCGGTGGGAAGTGCAATTGATCTGCTGAACGCGGTCTCCTCGGAGATCGACGTCTTTCATATTAGTGAAATTACGTTCAGAAGTCAAATACTCTTAATTCTGGAGAGTATCCTGTCTTCCTAATGTTGAACCATCTCTCATGCGTTTCTGGTAGTATACTATACAAAGTATATTATTTTACCTGTTGTCAATTTAAAAAAAATATATTTTGTAATGTCTATTGATGAAATAAACTGATTTGATTTGATTTGACAGAGCATCCCGGAGAAATCATGTTATAGGGCCGACCCGTGTGAAATGGCAAAGAGAAAAAGGAGTTGCCATTGAGTTGATCAAGAACCATAAGTTTTCTTTGTATCATTAACAAAAGCTTACGAGGTTTTGTTGGTTTTAAAAAAAAATTTAAGTATTGTACAAAATATATATTTTTTAATGCCCATTTTTATGTATGATACAATGCGTAGATATTTTTACAATTATCTGTAGCTATATATTTTTTTTTATACGCGCAATGTTCAGATTCATATTATTATCGTCCATTAATGATATTTGCATGTACAGTGAAAGTATAGTATAATATCGTTATGCACATTCGAAACTACTTCAATTTTGAACGTCATGGCTTAGCTAACCACAGGTTCCCTCCCGAGTGGTTATGTGTTCACGATCGGTGGAATTGCCTACGAGTAATTCATGGAGCTTTGTTCCACATAAAGTTTAGTGCGCGCCGCTATCTCGGCATCTCGTAATACGGAGTGATGGATCGTCGATTTGCGGTGCAGAGAAATTTAGAAGTTCCCACAAACCGAAATGAAGTCGAAGCAGTATGCAAAATTCTATTATTGGTCGATTTTATATTTCTCATTAATACGGTGATTTATTGTCCGAAATGAGTTATATACATATTACGTTATCATCGATACAGGATCCAGTATATATTATAGCAGTGCTACGCAACCGGTGTGCCGCGGCACACTGGTGTGCCGCGACCAAATGCATAATGAAAAAAATATTTAGTTATAGTCGGAACTCGTGAATTTCTAAAGAGTCGAATCTTTCGTAAATCGGTTCAGAAGACATTGGTGACTTTTTTGTTTATTTTTGGTTATTCGTGAAAAATCGATCGCCGCTGATTTCTACTGGCTGGAAGTTGCTGGCGACCTCAATTTTTAACTTAACAGCGACTTCCGGCTAGTAGAATTCGCGAAAATTTGGTCCTTCAATCTTTCGGGAGGAGAAAAAAAAACCGACGCTGCTGATTTCTACTAGCCGGGAGTCGCCGATGAGCTAAAAAAAACGTCTCCTGAGCTGATTGACGCCCACGTCCAGATCGAATTTTAGGTTTTGGTGTGCCGCGGAATTCTAGGATGAACATATGTGTGCCGTAGGTGAGAAAAGATTGCGGAGCACTGTATTATAGTATACTATATGCAGCACACAGTAATTATTATAAGAAGTTACCTTTAAGACAGACAATTACCCTGGACGCACTCAAAAGGAAGGCAGGACCGTGCCTCCACGTGTGGTGTTACTATAACTATAACACCCGGCGCCTCTGGAAACGACACTCGACCAAACCTTTCACCACAATGGCAAGATAAATATGATTAATACGCCATTTTTGATGCCACCCTTGCGATATATATGTTTATAACTTTCTAGACATTGATACGTAGTAGAAGACCCAAAACGTTAAGAAAATTTGACATGACCGTTATTACTCATTTCGGTCAAAATTTCACTCCAGACTTTATTTCTGGCAAAAACAGATTTGTATTTTGACTTCATAACAAATTCATATCGTGACGCAAGCCTAGTGTTTCAATTCTTCTCTCACTGGGCTAAAAAATCCGCGTCATTCAAAATGAGAGTTTGAAATCGGAATATTTGAATATTCATAAGATATCCCTTCAGTTGAAGTCAAAATGATAATATTTTAGAAAAAATCGGCAAACGTTACGTTTAAAAGACTATCAAGCGGGACGTCAGCTCTTTAGACTGATCATATTGGACTGAACAAAACCGATCATTTATCTTTTTGACGCTCGCGAATATAGACTTAGCGAGAGTGGCACGTTAAAAGTGTGCGCGAGACAGAACACTTAACTTTATTTTGAACACTTTAATATGCGATATTGCGCCACTGGTGTATAGCTAACGATATTTTAAAATTGTATTTGTAAAAAATATCCGATTTTCAATAACAAAAATCTTTTGGCAATAGGAATTTATTGTGTAACAAAATTAATTGTTTTAATCAACGCCTAAATATTAGACATAGACACAACGAAAAAATTTATCCAGTATTTACAAGTATAAGTCGCGATTTCTCTAATCTGGAAAGTATTGTTAAAATTATTAAAATTATTAATAGATACGTTTCATTAATTTACGTCACACTTAAAACTTCAAGATTTTAAAATTATTGTATAATTTAAGATGAAAAATAAAACAATTTTTTTATGTGATTGTACTTGATTGATGAGGCTTTCCATTTGTAACCATCGATTATTTTTATAATAGTTACGACTGCGAACTTATGTACGAGTAGTTATAAGCTTGTAAATTTGAGTTGACATCAATATTTTATTCAACATGGTGAAGGGTTATATTATGTTTAGCAAAAGAATTCGTTATTAATTTAATTTTATGTAACAATTATATTAATAATAATGTTAATTAACTAACTAACCATCACGCCATCTCGCTGAATGGATAGACAGAAAAAATGGACCGCCACTCTTCTTTCCTAGCATACTTCTCTCGATTCCTCAACATTCATTCATCATGTCATGCACATGCGTCGATTTCTCTGATTCCTCGCGTGGCCAACATTTAATATATGATTTATTTGATCGTGCCACATTTTACTCGGTTTTTCTTTATTTCTAGTTCCGTTTACATCGTTTACATATACTTTCTTTACCATTCATTCTTTCCGTGTGTCCAAACCATCTTAGTAATCCTTTCATTATTTCGTTCATAATACTTTCATTCGCACTGCATTAACTTCTCATGTGATATTTGCATTTGACACCATCATGTACAGATTTAGCGCACATTCGTCTTAGAGATCTCATTTCTACGGCATTTATTCAACTTTCATCCTTCTATAGCCAGTTCCATGCTTCACTTCCATACGTAAGTGTCGGCGCAAGGACACTATTTTGCACTGCCATCTCTGCTTTTCTTAAATTTATGTCACATGTTATTTTCGATAATACACAATACCTATATTCATAATAATGTTTTTTTTATCCATTATTTAGTAAAACATTTTAGTGACAAGTGTGAACATAAATCTACTCTTCGATTTATTGTTTCTTGAACAATGATGTAAAACTCCATATTAAATAATTAATATGAATGAAAACGTCAGTTTTCTAGAAGTTTTATTATATTTGATGGGAATGAAATGTTTCACCCTTCTAAGAAATTATTAAAACATTTGATATTGCCTTAGAAAGACTAAACATGTCATTCCCATAAAATATAATAAAACTTCTAGAAAACTGACGTTTAATTAAAGTTGACTCTCTTTTAATTTTTATAGTGTAAAAGATGTACACGGCTGTTTGTATTACTGTTAGTATGTATTTCTTTAAAAAAAAACTTTGTTTTATGCATCGCATGGAGGAAAAATTATTTGAACATGAGTTTTGCGTGTGCGATAATGTAATATCGCGGTTTTCCATCACGATCGACGTCACTTATGCGAACATTTTTTTTGTATCGATGTAAAACGATAAAATAAAAACGCATACACACGGTTTTACACACCGCCAGAAATCACTGCCGAAAGACGTAGGTACTAAAGAAATGGATCAATGAAACACAAATTACCGCAGATTTGTTTGAAGAACATGTTGTTTACATCTACGATAAATCATATTCCGCAGAAAACCCCCGAATAAATCACCTTTTGGGTGTAAAAGTATGTTTAAAGTTATCGTGTATCAATTCTCTTTTTGCGAAGAGTTCGCCGAACAGGGCATTCGATAGTCCTACGTTATTCTTTTGTTTATAAAATCACAATTTAAATAATAACTAGCAACGTGTGAAATATTCCAGAAGTTATGATTTTTTACCCATTAAAAAATTCGGTTCACTGTTCAATCGTAATCAATAATAAGTTTTAACAATCATTGTACTTTTTTTTACATTCGTTAATTCACAATTAACAACACCAAATTGTTCCCCCTTTGTTTTCTACACTACTGTCATACAACAATAATCCAGTAAAGTTCTCGGGCATGCGCATCGTGTGCATTTAGAATTACTTTCGCAGAGAATCGAAATATTCCTCTCTCGCTCCCTTGCATTCATAATATTCTCGTACTCTTTCTTGGCGACATTCGTTTAGTCTTCGTCTATTTATATTACGTTCTTTTTGTTTAGTCTATATTATCATCACATTGGTGTTCTTCTACCTACCCTTATGTATGGAAGCGAAGCATGGAACTGGCAAAATAAGGATGAAAGTAGAATAAATGCAGTAGAAATGAGATCTCTTAGACGAATGTCTGGATACTCTGTGTATGATAGAGTGTCGAATGAAAATATAAGAAGTGAATGCGGTGCGAATGATGGTGTCATGAACAAAATAATGAAAGGATCATTAAGTTGGTTTGGACATATGGAGAGAATGAATGAAGAAAGAATGGTAAAAAAATATATATTAATGATGTAAATGGAACCAGAAATAGAGGAAGACCGGAGAAAACGTGGCACGATCAAATAAATCAAATATTGAATGTCGGCTATGTGAGGAGTCAGAGAAATCGACGCGCATGCATGACACGATGTATGAATGTTGAGGAAAGAGAAATATGTCAGGAAAGAAAAGTGTGGCAGTCCATTCTTTCTGCCTACCCCTTCGGGGAGACGGCGTGATGGTTAGTTAGTTAGTTAATTATATTGTCATTTGTTTTGGCCTATTTATATTATGATTCATTTTTAAAAATTACAATCGCATCTTACTCAGTTGGAAGCAAATGATTTTATCTGTTGCCACGCGAAGAGACGCATAATTTAACTTGAAAGGAAATAACAGGGCAAGTCCATCATTTCTTCTCAACCTCACCGTGCCATCCTGTGCAAGTACTATAAATAAGGTATCGTTTGAATGTATATTTATTTACGGTACACTATTTGACTAATTTAAACGTTGTTGACAACAATTCGAAAGTTTGTCCTGTAAATTGTAGAAAATGAAATAAGTCTCCTGGGATACTAACGAGATGTTTGCATTTTCCATAGTCCAACATACCCGCTACGGTGCTTAGCTACGCAAAGCGGCTCCGCGTTTTCGCTCTTGAACAAGTCGTTATCCTTTAAGTTTATAAACAGCGACGGAACGTGAACCTCCAGTGGGAACTAGGTATTAATAATACATCCTATTCTATGGCGGGGTGGCCCTGATACAGCATCCCTCCCCTTTCCCGAAGAGTGACCCGGTTCGGCGTCATTCCCCCGTCGGGGCGGGGCGGAGCAGGCGGGACGACCGCTTTAGCGAGCCAGGCACGCCGGTTTTTGTAAGTTAACTTCTTACTACAGTACTCCATGTAATTTACCCCTAATTATTTAACCCTTTTTATGGTTCCAGTGCTTAACACGCTGATCCATACTTCGTAATTACAATATTACTTTCAAGGATTAATTTTATCTGAATAGAGACGAAGATGCAAACTGGAAACTGAATATGGTCATCGAGGTGTTTACAGGACTTATGACCTGTCATTGGTTGGGTTAAGCGCACGCTTTATGTAATTACAACATTCCCCATTCCACCTTTCTTATGACCACCATGTCTGACAAATTTTTGGAAGTTGTATATATGTTAATATCCAATACCACAATTCACATGTCAGTTTCAATACGCAATCTATGAAGATTAGATTTTCCATTACGATACAGAAGATTAGATCCTTGAATTGATAACCCGCAATGGGTAAATCAAATCCATTATTCGTCTACAAGTATTTGTATACATTCAAAATGTAATATTACTTTCGTTTTTTTATTATTCTTCTTCTCCGGCGCTACAACCCTTGGTGGGTCTTGGCCTCCTCCAAGAAACGTCTCCATCCCGTCCTGTCTCTGGCCGCCACCTCCCAGTCTTGCTGCTCCAGGACCCGACAATCTGCCACGGCACCATCCAGCCATCGCAGTCTCGGTCTACCGATGCTTCTTCGCCCTGCTGGATTGTCATACAACACTTGGGGGGCTCCAGATCTCCCATGCGGTGCAAGTGCCCTAGCCAGCGCACTCTGTCAATCTTTATAAACTTGACCACGCTGACGTCCTGATACAGATCGTAGAGCTCTGTGTTGTATCTCCTTCTCCACGTCTGACCATCTTTAATAGGTCCGAAGATTCTGCGGAGGATCTTCCTTTCGAAGCAGTTTATTTTGTTTTCATCCCGTTTAGTGAGCGTCCAAGTCTCCGAGGCATATGTTAGGACTGGTCTAATCAGAGTTTTATATATTGTGGTCTTTGTCTTTCTAGACAGTATTATTATTATTATTATTATTATTATAATTATTATTATCATCAAAACGCAATTTGTTCAGCTGTCGTGATTTATATTTATCTCGACGCATTTCATCGAGAAGTGTATTATCACAGACTTTAGTGATGACTTTTCAGAAACATTGCATTTTCACATTCACAGACACGTATCAGACGGTTCTCGTCTGTCACCGGTATAAAAAAATGTATTTTGTCCTTAAAATGTGTACACAGAAGAAGGATGAGAACAATCCAAAACACGTGAACACTCATACTTCCGACCGGTTTTGGCAGTCTCGGTCTGTCGTCTTCTGACAGCGAGCTTCCGAGACCGCTAAAAATGTTATAAAACTAAATATGTTATAATTTTTTATGTTCATTATTTACAATGAACTTCTACCAAGAAATTTCATTAAACAACATTAATATTTTTTTATATGTTATTGAAAAACATTTTTGGACTTGGTGAAGGTATGCCCCAAGCGAAGGAATTTGAAAAAAAAATGCGAGTCTTGAATTTGCCTTCTTTTTCCACCCTAAAACTATTCCTCTTTCATCCAACGTCACTTTTACCTAAAATTTGTTTGAAATTTAGGTTTTAAGTTCAGCTAATGTGTCCATAAAACAGTTTTCATCCTGATCCATGTACATTTCTAGGAAAATTCGGAGAAAATTTATTACCGCACGGCTTGAAAAAACAGCTGTCTCTTTGTCCTTTTATGTTCTTGCAAAAATATTTATTCTGAAACATAATATACGGTCTTTGCTTAGCGATTTACCGCTTCATATTCTGTTTTTATTCTATTAACTTTTCAGTTTTCCCCGTGAATACACATTGACTTATTATTCACCCCGACTGCGGCCATTATAAACACGGGGACTGCCTGTTTCTACGGAATTTTCTCCATAAAAAAAACTATTTTCCTTACACTACGAAGAAATGTTTCTCTGTAAAATAAATATCGCCAATCCTTTTACTTTGCTAATCATAATATTTACTTTGCACTTTACTTCAAAAGTGATTAAGGAAAACTGTAATTCCTTACTTTATATCAAGGAAAAATGATAGACATTTGCTATCTTATATATTATCTATTTGCTATCTTATATATTATTATTAACATGAATGAAAATATCTGTTTTATAGAAGTTTTAATCATCATCATCAGCTGTCGTATAAAAGGAAGACTGTCCTCTGCGGTTGTGGTCATCATGTGGCTAAAGAGCCCGATCTTGGACGCACACACTGGGGCATCTAGAAGAGAAGACGTTGACAGTGGAGCCACCACCACTCTCTACGACGTCGTCTCTGGGCTGTGTTTCAAATCCCGCGTTTCTTCATGTATTAATTCTCCGCCTAGGTCTGTTTCTGCAGTTATTTTCCCCAGCATTCTCTATCGACGTTAGTCCCTTTAGTGGTTCGCTTTTAGGGAGTCCTTAAAGCGTTTCCTATGACCTCCGTGTAAACGTTTCCCTTAGGTCAGCTGAGAGTACAGAAGTTTCCTTGAAGTTTTAATGTACTTTATGGAAATGACACGTCTCGCCTTGCTAAGTCATTGTCTAATGTAGCGAGTTTACGTGTTGTTAATATACCGGAGCTAATAGAACATACCAATAGCTTAGGTTCAAGAAACAATAATTAATTTATCATCATTATTGAAGAACAAACCTTAATTCGATATTTACCCTTTCTAAACTATTATTTTTTCCAAGGATTAATTGTATCTCAATAGAGACGAAGATGTAAATTAGAAACATAATATGGTGATCGAGGTGTTTACAGGACTTATGACTTGTCATTGGTTGGGTTAAGCGCACGCTTTATGTAATACAACATTCCTCATTATTTTTCTATTTAAAGAACTCACAAATTTTGATTATCCGATTTCTTCAATATTTCATGTAGTTTCATTAAAATGTCTAAAATGACATAAATAAATGTATATTTTTTTAACCGGTTTCGGCCGCAATCGTATATCCACGCTAAGGTTAATTAACACTATATTATATAGATCTTCCGTGCAGGTCCTTGAAGACCCCATAGTCCTTTGCATGCATATTTTCAAGTGATAGTGAACGTCGGAAAACATGACCTCACATCGAGAGATAAAGAAGATATAACATTCATGTAACATAAAGAATGTTTGTATTATAATATATCAGATGGTTTGTCAAAACCTGTCGAGAAAATTTAAATTTTAAAAAGTTTTTTTTTTTTTTTTTCTAAAAAATCCCCAATCGTATTTTACATTTCCAGTGTTCGAATTATTTTTCATGTATAATTGTATATAAAATGTTTATTCAGGCATTTGTGCATAATTTACGATTCCCGAAAAATGAGGAACAGGCAGGAAACTGTATATTTTGAAAAGTCGACTTTTGACAGCGTTATACGGTCCTACGTGTTACGTAAACAATAAAAGATTATGTGATTTTATCACGCCATGCCCTCGTGGCCGTATCGCCTTTAGGGAAAAGGGGAAAATATTCTAACAAGAATCATGACGCAGCATAAGAAGGCTGGAAATCAGATTCATAATCTAAAGCCGATTTAATATTCGTATGCTAATGTGCTGAGCCACTTGGCACCGTGAATACGACTCCAGTAGCCGCCTGTGAGGGTGTCTGCTTTTCAAGTGTACCTACATTTGGATGATAATCCACGTTAGCCTTTCCAACAAATACGCTCGTTTCGGCGCTGTGTAATTACTACACATGAAAAATGGGAAATTTTAAATTGGGAAAAAAATGGATTCATAAACAATTACTTTAACTATTAACTGCTGTACAAGTCTAAAGTCATAATCTTTTTAATCTAATTTAAAAAAAAAAATTATATAGGAAAATGCTTCAACCTTAAAAAAACAACGGAACGAGAAGTCCGCTCATAACAAGCGTCCAAGACTGCACAATTTTGGTGTAGACTGAATTATAATAATGTATCTCTCGCGCTTGCGAATATAGAAGTAGCAAGAGTGTGGCGTAGACAGTGTCCGTAAGACAGTAGTATATTTTAAAATAGTCTACATGTAATGCTTTTATAAGCGACATTATGTCGCAAACGGTATCCTTTGATTGTATTAGTAATTTATCTCCGATTTTCTATAAAATCTACTTATTCTGTACCTATTAGGAATTTATAATGTAATAATGAATTATTTATATTGAAGCCTAAATGTATAACATACGTTTACCGTAAATCTTTTGCCGGTTTTTATAATATTAATAATATTAAAGTTATTAGATGGAATGTGTACAAGATACACAGTACCGGTAATGGAAGGTTTAGTCTTCGATTCTAGGATTACATCTCTAGTTTATTTTTGATCACATGTACATGTATCCCGTAGGTATATGTTCGTCCAATATATTTTGTTTTGTTATTAATCTTGCTTTCTACTACCATAAACAGCACCTTACTCTTAACCTCAAACAAAATTGAGCTTTTATGACTCCTTCGAGTGCCGTATTACGTTATGCTCGTATATAGTATATTGCTAAATAATGGGCTTAAAATTAGGTTACAGTTTATGTATGAAAATATTTTTTTACGATTGTCTATATATTATTATACGTATAATATTAGTTTACTGTTTCTAGAACAATGGCGTAAAACTCCATATTAAATAATTTATACGTTTTCTAGAAGTCTTATTATATTTTATGGGAATGACATGTTTCGCCCTTCTAAAGCATTATCAAATGTATAAATAATTGATAATGCTTTAGAAGGCGAAAACATGTCATTCCCATAAAATATAATAAAACTTCTAGAAAACTGACGTTTTCATTCGTATTTATTATTGTATAATATTAGGATTCCTATATCATATCAGTATGCCGTATGTAAAAAGACTGTTCTTTTTATAATAATTAACTCTGCGAATATTCGAAGCTTAAATTTTTATGTTGTTTGTAATTTACATACCTTAAATACAACACAGTTCCTAAGTATGACACTCCCGATTTCGATATTGGTTAGCATTTAAAAAAAATGAACTAAAAAGGTTTTCAATAAAATTGTGAAGTCAGTTCCTGAAAAAAAAAATCATTTTAATGTTGTTGGATTTATTGTTTCTTGAACAATGATGTAAAACTCCATATTAAGTAATAAATACGATTGAAAACGTATGTTTTCTGGAAATTTTATTATAAAATATGTTATGGGTATGACAAGTTTCGCCTTTGCAAAGACACTATTAAATGTAAATCAAATGACATAAGATAAATTTTATATGAAACAGCATTCGATAATGTCTTGGCAAGACAAAAGTGTAATTCCCATAAAATATAACAAAACTTCTAGAAAACAGACGTTTTCATTTGTTTGAATTACTATGTAGTTTTAATAAACTATCGCATCTCACTGCACTAAGTACAAATGGGGATTTGCTTTGGACTGGATAAATCCACTCATTGAATCAATACAGATCAACGAACACACGTCGGCTGTTAGTACGACTCAATTCATTTTCATTATTGCCGGTCCACTACTTCTGGTAATAAAGAATTAACGGTTCCACAAAAAAAAAAACATTTTGACATATTAAATTATTATTAATGCTATTTTCCTTTGAAACCAGCTCTGCTCTAGTTAATACTAGCCCTTAGAGGCAGATAAAATAGGATATGACCAAAGGTAGGATATGTTTTGATTATATTGCCGACCTGTTTGTTCCCTTTCTACTCGATTCCAAACGGAACGAGTTTATGCGCAAGTTTATTATTGTGACCGCCACCGCATGAAAAGGGATAACCTAATTTCCCCGATGAAAATATTGTTAGTAAAAGAAAATACCCCCTTATTGCTAGAGGGTCGATTTTAGCATTCGGATAATTTTTTTATACGTGCGAATCACCCCATTTTGGTGTACGCTTTGCTGTTATTTATGTTTTCTCTTACTTTTTGTACTGTCATACATAGTTCTTTGGGATCCTCCCTTGTGTTTTACTTACCTCTTAGGTTAGTAGCGGCTCAAGGTTTGTGTTTCTCTGGTGTAACACTAAATTCATCAATGAAGTCGTTCGAAGTTGCGAAGTTTTTTTGCCATTTGAATGGTTAAAGTAAAATAGCACTAAGTACCAAAAAAAGAAGAAAAAAAATAAGTATGCAGTTTCGTTTAATATGACATATAGAACGAAACTGCATACTTAGTTTTTTTCGTTTTATTTAGTACTTAGTGCCTATTTTACTTCAACCATTCTTTATTCACCAATGAAAACGCTATTAGGCGCCCCATCCAATTACCAATGAATGATTGATTCGTTCTTACATATTGTTTTCAAGACTCTTGTACTGTTATTCAAATGTTTCTTAAATTGTTAGTACGTGTTTGTTAATTTGAGTTAAATTGCTTTCTCCTTTGAAAGTTTTTTTTCCCTATAAATTTTTTGTTTATGTCTCCAAACTTTGTTAATGGAAAATAGATATCCGATTTTCATTTGTTAAAGATTTAAGTAGGCAGCATTTTTTTACATTCTGCGGTACAAAATATGGTAATGTGTTTTGCCATCTTTATGTTCTCCTTGTTAAATAAAATTCTATCTAAAAGAGCTAAAATGGCGGTGCACGGTGGTGTTTTTGTACAAACCCCTATGTATGGAAGTGAATCATGGAACTGGTAAAATAAGAATAAAACTAGAATAAATGCAGTAGAAATGAGAGATCTCTCAGACGTGTTGTGTAGTTAATCTGTATATGATAGAGTGTCAAATGCAAATATAAGATGTAAATACAGTGCGAAGTGTTATGAACTAAGTAATGAAAGGATCATTAAGATGATATGGACATATGGTATGAATGAATGAAAAAAGAATTGTTAATAAAGTCAACTACGTAAAAGGAATCAGAAATAGTAGAAGACCGAGGAAAATGATCATTACACGATCAAATAAATAAAATATTAAATAAAAATAAAATAATCGATGTTTTTCGCCAGGTTCGCTGGCATCGACAGACTGGTCTGGACCAGTCTGTCGATGCCAGCGAGCCTGGCGAAACCATCCGCTGTCGAAATAAAGACAAAAGTGGAAGTAGTTAAAAACATCGTTTTATTTAATTATTGTTTAAAATGAACTTCCATCAAGAGATTTCACTAAAATCATTTGATTATCTTAAAAACAAATGTTTAATGTTTGCCACGTGAGGAGTCGGAGAAATCGACATACCTGGATGACACAATGTATGAATTTTTGAGGAAGCGAGAGAAGAATGTCATTAAATAACAGTGTGGCGGTCTATTATTTTTGCCTACCCCTTCGGGACGACGAAGTGATAGGTTGTTATTCAGTTATATCTATTTGTCCATAGATTAATGCGTATCGTATCTATCTGCAGATATTTCCTCGAAACCTTATACAAATATTCGCTTTTACATCCAATTAAAAGCCACATTGTTTCGCTTAACAAATTACGCTGCGGTGTAATTGGGCGCAAGCGAAATACTATCACCGTTCACCTGCTAATGTCACTCGCCGGGCTTTATGTGCCAGTAAAACCTTTATTTCGTGGCCGCATTACGTAATTAGGGGCTACATTAGCTAATGAAGAGGTTTAATAATTGTATGGAGGCCGCTGGATGGGGATTGATTATCCATTTAGTTAGGCGTTAACGAAAAAACTTCCCCTGACCTTGGCTCCGTCCACGTTGGCTTTTTACTTATTCCTACGCTTGAGGGGTGAGCTTTGCTAGCTGCGAGTAACCGAATGTTCTTGCAATTGTTGGTGCCCGTAGTGAAATCTTCGCCCTGAACAAAAAAAAATATAACTAATAAACCGGGAAACGGCGTGATGGTTAGTTAGTTAGTAAGTTTGCCCTAACAAGACGAAACACAGTTTCCTCAATATTGAATATCTAATGCATAAAATATCCGAAACCAGTCGAATCTTAAATTCTAGTAAAATGAAACTATGTAAATACTCGTATTATAAAGGAATTTTCATTATATACATTTACATTCACTTTACTAAAAGAAATTCAATTAACAACATTAAAAGTATAAAATATTTATGAAATCGTTAGTTATAAAATATTTTTGATATTTTTTATAGGAGTTTCATTTGTATGCATTTGCAAGTTAAATTGAGAATCAATCGCGTAGCTTTAGTTTATTTCATAAAAAATATGTTTTTCATATAGCTAGTATTATTATCAAGTATCTTCGATTTTCAGATACTAAAAGGCAGGTACATTTGAAGTCGGAAAAATCGACGAGCGTGCTTGTTACGATGTACGAATGTAGAAGTGTAGAAGTATGGCTGTCCGTCCTCTCTACCTATCCCTTCGGGGAAACGGTATGATGGTTAATTAGTTAGTTTTTTTATTTCAATTGGCATACTAAAATTAACTACATTTATTTTTTAATATTCGGGAAATATTAAAAAAAAAAAAACTAACTAACTAATTATTACCGCAGGGGTAGGCAGAAATAATGGACTGGCATACTTCTCTCGCTTCCCATAGCATTCATTCATCGTGTCATGCACGCACGTCAATTTTTCCCGATTCCTCACGTGGCCGACATTCAATATGAATAATAATAAAATATTATTTTGTATTTCCAATATTTCCCAATAATTTACCAATTATTGGGAATATGTATGTACCTACATTGATTCTTGAATTATTATGTAAAACTCCATATTTAATATGAATGAAAACGTCTCTCTTCTTGGAGTTTTATTATATTTTAGATGGAATTACATGTTTCTTCCTTCTAATGGAAATTTGACAATGAATAAGAGACGTTTTCATTCATATTTATTATGTATGTATATCATTATACAAGTTTGAAGGAGACTGAGATCCATCAAGGGTTGTAATGCCCCGATATCGGCGATGACAGAATCATATCGCAATGGTATGTTTATTTGAGGCAACTAATTAGGGCGAATGATTTTTATAATGGACAAAAGCAATCGCGTTTCGACCACCGGAGTCGTATGATTACGAGTCTGGTATCTATTATCCGATAAATTGGCTATTAATCGTGACACAAGATTCCGACCATTTCTCGCCAGCCATTCCGAACGTATCCAGCCGCGTTTAGTACTCGGAGTTATGATGGGCCAACTTCGGTTCACTAGTTCGTGAAGATACCATACCCGAATCGCGAATTCTCGGTTATGGAGTGAGTGAATACCCATATCCATCAATCATTCCAACAAGTAGTTTAAACCTATCGAAAGAATGTTTCAACTTCGTGATCCATTTGCAGCTTTTCAACTTTAAAACCAGACAGTTTAAAATGAAGGATTTCACTCTACTCCACTCTACGAATGCACTATACTTCAAAAAGTTTTGTTTTGGTTGTACGCTGTAACGATTTTGACATTTACGTGCGATCTCTTGGCTTATACACGATCTCGGTTACTTCTTCAGTCTAGATTATATTACCACTCAATCAGTCAATTGATTCAATTGATTATGAATTATATATGTTTTTTTTTTTATTTTTTTTTTTGATTTATTTTTTTAAAAACCCGATTGGGTTATAATGTTACATTTTTAGGTCTTACTATTAATTATTTCATTGTTTCAGATATTTTGTCTTGAAGCGCTTTGAAGGTTCCTGGTTCTTCTTTCTGTATTTTTTCTCCTAGGCTTTCTTTTAGTTTGTTGTAGTTAATTTTCTTTGTGGTATATTGTTGATGTTTTATTCTCTGTCTGGGTATGTTTTTTAGTTTAATATTTATTCCTCTGTGATCGCTCAGTGGTGTGTCGAATAGTTCAAGTGTCGTTGAATCAGCTAATTCCTGGTTTGTCATTACATGGTCAATTATAGTATTTCTTCCTTTGTCATTTTTCCGTGTATAATCAATTTCTTTTATTGAGTTGATATATCCAAGATTACTTCCTTTAATTGTATTAATATAGTCCTTTGTGAGTTTATCACTGGAAAGCAGGTTGAATTTAAGGTCCCCTATTATGATCTCACATTTTGCACTCCTGTGTTCTCCCGTTAACATTCTGTCTAAATATTCTATGTATTACTAATTGTACCCAGCCACGCATCGCTGTGGCTCAGTTTGGTTAAATTGAAAATGGTGCCACATTATGAATCAATGTTCCCCACCGGAAACCGGTAATTATCAAAATTTCAAAGGAAACGGTTTTTTTCTAATAGAAGAAGAGTATATAAAAACGCTCGTGTATTTTAATGCAACGTTGTGACACCATTCAAACTATTTCCAAAACCTTCCTGCGACAAATAAGGACAGACTGAAATTTTAAGCGAAATCGCCTTAGTGATTTTCGAGAAAATCGTGGACACAGACAAAAATTCGTTTTTATAAATATAAATAATTTATTAATATTTTATGCGAATGTCAAATTTCAATATTATAATTCATTATGCAATCACTACTACTACATGTTACAAATTAACTAAATATTATAACTGTGTAAGTTTTAAAATTGTAGTGTTTATTTTTTGATTTATGTATTTTAATGTGTAGATATTTTTTAGGTCTGGTTTAAAGAAATACATTGAATTTTATTATTATATATTATATAATTCTCTATTTTACATAGACTCATTCTTGTTGAAGCGAGAGAAATATGTCAGGAAAGAACAGTGTGGTCAGTGGCGGTACTCCCATAGATGCCCAGAAGCCCGGCTTGCGTAAGAAATTTTGAATCAAAACCTCTTCTGGCTTACTTTTCTTGTTCAGCTCTTGTGGCTTTTGATCTTACGTCTGGTGGGAACATTGTTGGAAGGTGATTTGGTGGGTTGTTGATTTATGCGGGGGCATGATTACTTAGATTTGTGGGGTTTTGATTCAAAATTTCTTACGCAAGCCGGGCTTCTGGGCTTCTATGGGAGTACCGCCACTGAGTGTGGCGGTCTATTGTTTCTGCCTACCCTATCGGATAGACGGCTTCACGGATCGTTAGTTAGTTTTTTTAAACTGAATGTTATTTTTTGTCAGGAAAACATTAAGTCTTATTTTAACAGTATACCGAGTTAGACAAAACCAGTCGTACCATCAATCAAGTTGAATTAAAATTTCATCCACGTAATGAAAGGCGTGAGTGTGGAAACAATAAAATGACAAGTAGGATACGCATTGTGTATAAATATTTCCCTCCCGCGGTCCGGCTCGGGCCCGCGGTGCAGAGATTCGGGAGCCATTTATTATTCACGCCGTCACGGCTGCTGCGGCCGGAATTTATTCTGCGAGGGCCCGCGCCGGGACCCGATAATTTCTGATTGGCCTCACGGTCCCTCGATAATATTGTCCTCCCAGAAGTTATCCCTTTTCCCTTTCTTCTCCGGAGATATCTCCGCATATTCAATGAACGGAGCATTCCTTGACACCACCACGGCCAGTAAATCGCCCTGATATACCAATCTTTTACGTTTCAGAAAAGGCAGGGAATTATTCATACATAAGTAAATTATTTTTTTCTTTTCCTAAAATTCACTCGAACCTTGTGGTGCTACAAGACTAGGAAAGATGCTTGGAAAATACTGCAGAACAAAGACCTAGGCGGAGATTGACAATACGTAAAGGAACGCAGAACTTTGAAGCACAGCACAGAAACGACTCTACTACCAACGTCTACCCCTGCCCAAAATGCCCCAGAGTGTGTTGGGTCAAGATTGCGCTTTTTAGCCACATATCAGGATAGTTTTCCTTGGATATGAGGGACAGCCGATAATGATAACACGACTAGGCAGGGGAGTGTAGAAGGGATGGCGGTAGAGGAATCCTCAAGAGCCAACGACAATTCCTAACACTTCCAAGAAGTGTGTCTTTTTGTCAGGTGGCAACCGGCCGCAAAATCAACTAGCCAATTCAACAAAAAAAACTTATGTTGAACCTCACAACTACAAGACGGCATGAAATTACTGCAGGATGGCCCGAGACCGAGAATCCTAGTGCCTACCCCAAATAAATGGGTCAAGGGCTTGGAGAGAGGAAGAAGATTTACTTGAAACTAGCGTATCTTATTCTCGGGGCTATATCGCGATGTGAGTTTACGATAGTCCTCCATTGGCTCCTGTCCCTGACCATATCTTTTCTTAAAAACTTTTCAATTTACCTCAAGGCAGTTAGCCCATCGTTTTCTTGGTCTGCCTCGTAGACTTTTTTTACGTGAAAAATTCCATCTGGATATATTATAATATTTTGTGTTCTAACATTTTTTTTACATGACCAACCCCCCGTAGTCATAAGATAGTTACCGTTAATATAGTATTATTCTATAAGATAGGTTTATTGATAGCTTTTTTCTTTCGCTTTAATTGTATTATTCTGTTTGAAGTTTTCGATTCATGGATTCTTCTCTAATGCACTTTCCTTATTGCATATTGTTTGACGATTTTACCTTAAGGACATTTTATTTTGAATACATCATTATACGTGCGTAATTTATCAATGGCTCTATCCATCGTTAGTTATACTTGTTGGCAGATACGTTTTCGCAATATTATGACTACTTGTCTGTCTGTTTTTCTTGTGTAATTCAGACCATCGAGTGGGCGTTTGACCTATGCTCTTCCACGCCTCATCTGCCTTTATATACAATATTATATCTCACTGACTAGTGCATCATTCTCAGGACTATCGGGGTCTCTCTGCGTAATAAGTACCTGCTTTTAAAACATATTAGAGGCATTCAATAAGAGTAATTTCATATACATATATTGGAGTTCTTATAACACAGAATGAAACCCAGATGGTATTTTATACCCAAAAGATATTAAAGTTTTTAATAACTATATTAGTTTAATCTCATAGGGTAAGTTAGGGGAAGATTCCCTTATTTTTAAAAAAGGCGTGTTACTCCTAAATAAGTTAAAAGTAACTTTAATAAAAAAACGTTTAGTTTTATACATAATAAAATTTTTCTTCGTGCCTATAACTTAAACAAATATTGTTAAATTTACAAAAAAAAAATGAATTCCATTGTCTTACCTAAGCTTGGGCTAAGAAGGCCTAACATATAGGGGTAAGATAGCTGGTGGTATTTTAATATCATCAATAAAAAAGCCTTTAATTCAAAATGTTCCATTAAACGCTCCACGTAAGTCTTTTCTGTCCATGACCCCCGGTTTGTCTTCCTATCATATTTGGGTGGCATTATCTGAAATAAAATCGTACTCAGTTAATGCCTGGTTACTTCGATACATAAGTAAAAAAAAATAATAAAAAATGCCTGGTTACTTAGGAAACCCCAATAGAAAATTAACGGCATCTTACCCCTACCGTAGGCACGGCATCTTCCCTCAAATAGACACAAGACGCCGTATTAAATATTTCTAACTCAGTGGTCAATACGGCCGCCACACTAAGTCAACGTGATCTTTGTTGACCAAGCTTCACATAGCTACAGGATTCATATGTCTATCAAAGCTTATACCTACACTTAACTCACTGTATCTTAAAATAATACAGTATGTTTTCAGAACTTACCAAAGTGAATTTGTTGATTTGAAAGTAGATCATTTAGCATATCACAATAAGGCTATCCGTTTATCACTTCGTGCACCTTCATGGACCAGGATCACACAACTGCACCTAGAATCGGGAATCCCGATGATAAATGAATTCATTTTGAAACTAGCCGAACGTTTTTACAAATGACTCTTCAAATCCTAACCACACAATAAAAGACCTCTCAAAATACAACCTAAACACCTCCAGTCGCCACAAGCGCCCAAAATCGATCCTCCTTCAGAGGCACACTCCAGGCTACACAAATCATAACCCCGCATAAACCATCAACCCACGAAATCACCTTCTAACAATGTTCCCATCAGACGTAAGAGGAATAGCCACAAGAGAAGATCCAATTCCAGGTCCAAATGTTCTAAATTAATAAAAATAATACATCTTAGCTTGCACACTAGGCGTCCACCCCACTGCTGGTGGTCGGTCTCGCTAGCCTCACTCCTTCGCCACAAATCACGTGACACGGCATCTTTTCCAACACAGCATCTTACCCCAACTTACCCTATATATTAATTAGAATATTGTTGATGCAGTCCTCTTTAATTTGCCTCCATTGTTTCTACCTTGAACATCTCTTTCCCATATTTTGCCAATTTGAGTTATGTCGTCAGCACATCTTTTCTGTGGTCAACCGATGTCTCTTTTCTCTTTCCATGGTCTCCACATTAAGACTGGATGCCCGTCTATTCATTCCCTGTCCGGCGACTTGATCTGGCCATTTCCATTTTAATTCCAGTCCGGCATCTAATTTAAATATTCATATTTGGTATTCTGTCCCTCAGACTTACCTTACAAAGGTATTGTCTCCAAATAGCCCGTTGTGCACATTTAAAATTGTTACATAATAATCTTCAATGGTGCATGCAACTATCCGCTAGCTTGTAGATGATTGTACAGAAAGAAAAGGTTACAAAATTATATCAGATTTATGGTACAAGTGTAATTTTACCAAATTTATGGTACTAGTGTTTCCCGAAAGCCACTGTTTCTTTACGTTAATAGATATTTCTTACTGACTTTTCTTCGGCGTGCTTTTTTGGTTGATTATAATATATTATTTTCGTTTGTTTTTGTGAAAGCAGATAAGCAAACTGGGATTGTTTGGTTTTCCGAATAAATTTCTAGAAATTCGCAAAATAGCCTATCCAAAAAACGCTAAGATGGCAGTGCATAATGTTCTTGTGCCAACTCGTATGTATGGAAATGAAGCATGGAACTGGAAAAAAGGATGAAAGTAGAATAAATGCAGTAGAAGATCTCTTAGATGAATGTGTAGTAAATCTGTATATGATAAGAGTATCAAATGCAAATAAAAGAAGTGAATGCAGTGAGAATAAAAGTGTAGTAAACAAAATAATTAAATGGTCATTAAGATGGTTTGGATACATTTAAATAATGAAAAATAAAGTATATGTTAACGATGTTTACGGAACAAGAAATAAAGGATGACCGAGAGAAAAACGTTGCCCGATTAAATTAGTCCAATGTTAAATGTCGGCCACCTGAGGAGTCTGAGAAATTAACGTGCACGATGAGACGATCATTGAATCTAGAGGAATCGAGCGAATTTTGTCAGGATATAACAATGTAGCGGTCTATTTTTTCTGCCTACCCCTTCAGAGAGACGGTGTGATGGTAAGTTAGTTAGTTTAATTTTATTTTGCTCGAGGAACTCGCACGGTTTATGGAACGTTCTCCCGTGTTGAGTAATCGCGTTTGTGTTTTTTGTAGCGATTTGGCAAGTAGCCTAAAGATTTCAATGCGATATAAATCTGCATAATACTGGACGAATCTAAGAACGTGTCACCCCACCGGATTTACATATTCCATACGTTGCCTGTGCTAAAAATATTTCCCACATTCGCAAACGTCTCGCCGAATAAAAGAGGCTCCTTCGTTCAATACTAAGTACCGTATAACTTTTTATTACATCCGGAATACCATATCGTACAGAGAAATATAACATTAATCCGAGTTTAGTTCCCATAGTATCGATGATTCCTTTCAAATTTATTGTTCGTTTAACTTCATTTTCTAAAGGCGATTCGAAGTTCTTTCCCGGGTTTCCATTGAAACTTAACTTGTGGGTTGTCGGCACAGTTTTCTCTATATTGCTATTTCACGGATTTTATACATTTTCCGCTCATTAAAGTTCAAGTCTTGAAAAGGTTAAACGTAAAGTATTTTAACCATTAATTGGACCGAAAGAAAACCATTCCCACTTAATATTATACATGTTCCTATAAACACAGGGTATAATAACTACGAAATATTGTATAAATAAAGTTTACATATTTGTCGATGGAATGAAAAAAATTATAATTCTGAAGAAGTAAGTTATTTAAACAGTAAACCTACCCAAATTAAAAGCCAACTTAAATATTTGTTTTATTTTTTATATTATATATGTTAACGATGTAAATGGAACCAGAAACAGAGGAAGACCGAGGAAAACATGGCACCATCAAATAAATCAAATATTGAATGTCGGCCATGTGAGGAGTCAGAGAAATCGACACGCGTGCATGACACGATGTATGAATGTTGAGGAATCGAGAGAAATATGTCAAGAAAGAAAAGTGTGGCAGTTCATTCTTTATGCCTACCCCTTCGGGGCGTGATGGTTAGTTAGTTAGTTTTTTTTATATTGTAATCTAACCGAACGCAAATATCAAATGCAGCGTTTATATTTAGATTTTTTATATTTAATCTAACTATCACGCACTCCGGAGGCGTAGGAAGAGAGAATGGACCGCTATACTGTTCTATCCTGATATCTCTAGATTTCTCTACATTCATACATATTACTTTGCACGCTCGTCGATTTTTTCGACTTCGAATGTGGTGGCCGCCTTTTACATGTCTTAGTGCGCTTTTGAGGTGATTACACCACAACAACTTCAAAAGTTAACCATGTTAACAGATAATTTTTGGTGCATATTATTGTACTGCTCGATTAAAAAGATATGTTTTAACATAATCAGTTTCCTAACGCCCTAAATAGTACAGCATTCACACGTTTTGTATTGTATTGTATTTAATAACGACTTTTTCTTAACATTAGTTCTTGTGTATAAAAATCCATTCGTCTCTTTTATCCTAAAGGTAATCAAATAATTTATTGAATTAAAGAACTAATAAATCAGATTGACGTGAGATAGTGAGTACTCTGAACTGAATGTCGCCCATAATGTATAGATAATGTAAATGGCGCCCCCGGATCCGTGGGACAGAGGGGGGCACCGCCACCCGCCGGCTGATGACGTAAACCATTTTCGGAGTCAGATGGATTGAGACGGCCCGAGACGGAACGGAGGAGGGGTGGCCCGTGTCCTGCACCGGACAGATCCACACTGAAATGAAGATAATGAACAAATATGTCCTCGAGATAAAGTAATCAGTAAATAATAATTAAACAATCAGACCTAACTAACCATCATTCCATCTCCTCGAAGAGGTAGACAAAAATAATAAACCGCTACTTACTTCTCGATTCCTATATATTCATAATCGTGTCATATATGGACGTCCGATTCTTCACGTGACCGACATTAAATATATTATTTGATCGTGCCCCGTCTTTCTCGGTATTCCTTTTTTTTCTAGTTTCGTTTACGTCGTTTACTACTTATTCTTTCTTAATCCATTCTTTCCATGTATTTAAACCATCTCAATGACCTTTGATTTGACACTTTATCATATACAGTTTTACACACGATCGTCTAAGAGATCTCATTTCTTTCATCCTTATTTTTTCCAGTTCCTCGTTTTACTTCTATACATAATGGTCGGTACAAGAACACCATAAACAATCAGACCAAACTTCTAAAAGTCCTATATTAAACATGTTCCCATGTTAATTTTTTTATATAATCATCACACATGTTCATGACACACCATATTTTTCTACTAATTTCTCACCTATCCATTCGTTGCTTCTTTTCCCTATATATTAAGTCATACTTTCTCCCCCCCCCCCTCCCCCTTATTCTTAATGTTTATATATTATCAGCGCCCTTAAAAAACGCCATTCTTAAAAATGGCGTTCTATAAATTATCCAATTTATATATAATATATTATTATTATTAAATATAAATTAAATAGACGATATGTGCACCATCTAAAAATAACATTTTGTGTTAAATTACTTTTATTTTGTTGTTTTATTTTATATCATTGTATTTTATAATATTTGTTTTAGATTTATTTTGTGGATGTTGGACGATCTAAGTGTGCGCGGGAGATGCCTATTGGTGGCGATGAGGTTCGCAACCCATCACACCGCGTCTCCCGCGGGGCGAAAAGAGAAGGATGGAGTGCCGCATCGGTTAAAGTGTGACAGTCCATTCTTTCTGACTACCCTTTCGGGGAGACGGCGTGATGGTTAGTTTGTTAGTTATTATAATATATATGTGTTTCTTTGTGTATTTATTTGTTTGTTTTTGTAAACCCTGACGAAGCTTCCGTAGGAGCGAAACCTGTTGGTTCGATAAAATGCGTAGATTTTCACGGTTAGTAGCAATATGGTTTTTTTTGGATCTTGGGAAAATCAGTGTGGTTAACCACCCTGAACGATCTCCGAAACGTCGGTCCAGAATGACGAAGTTACATAGATTTTCCCAAGATCACAAAAAAACATTAAAGTGTTATTTTGAAACTATTTTATCTCGTTCGTTTTGTTTTCCAAATAACACCGGGGAGAACACTCGAAAGGCTATTACATCTTCCAAGTATTACAAGGTGAACCCATAACCTTTTTGCTATCAATGCTCTAATTACACGGATAACACGATTATTTCCCGTACTTGTAGCAAACTCGAGCGTATCTGTTGTTTTGTTCACTGGATACACATAAACATTGGAGGTAAATATTTACCCAAGACTGTTCCTATATAAAGGGGCACCGCTCACCTTGGGCAAACACGAAATATGGCAGATTTTTTTAAATGAAAAATAAGGAGAGTCGCGTGCGGCGGCCCTACGGCCCTAGCTCAACCCGTTCCGTGTTGCGTCACGTCAAACAAATAAACCGATTGATAAAAATCTCAACCTTTCGTCGCGTTTGATTGTTTATCATCTTAGCTTTGATTTATTATTATTTTCATTGTGCACTCGACGCAGCTGTTTTTGTTTTATTGTTTTTATACTCGAGTTTAGAAATCCGATCAGATCAATCAAGGTTAATTCTAAAATTAACTTATTTCCTACTTCGTAGATTGGTGTTTTTTATAGCTTTTTATATAGATTATTTTCTTTTTTCTGTAGGCAAGATTTCATCCCATAAATATAACGAAAATGAAAATAAAAATATTTTTTTGTATGTTTAGTTTTTAGAAGCGAGGCGTGGAACTGGCAGAAGAAGGATGAAAGCAGAATAAATGCGGTAGAGATGAGGTTCCGAGGAACGATATACGACAGAATCTCAAATGCAGATATAATAATGGAATGTAGAGCGGAAGAAGGTATTATGAACAAAATTATGAGAGGATCGCTGCGATGGTTCGGACATATGGAACGCATGGATGGAGAAAGAATGGTTAAGAGAGTATACGTTAATGATGTTAATGGAGTACGGAGTCGAGGCAGACCGAGGAAAACATGGCATGACCTAACTAATCAAATTTTAAAGGTTGGTCATGTTAGAAGTCGGAAGAATTGACGTGCGTGTATGACTCTTTGTTTGAATGTGGAGGAAGCTAGAGATGTGTGCCAGGATAGAGTAGTGTGGCGGTATATACTCTCTGCCTACCCCTGCGGGGAAACGGCGTGATGGTTTGTTTGTTTGTTTGTTAGTTTTATTGCACATATAGACTTTACTCCTTCCTCTTTCATTTAGTATATACATACGTAACGAATTTGTACAATTCTATTGTTAAAATTTGTAAAGTGAAGAAGGATGAGAACCATATGAAACATGTCGTAAAGAGTATAATATAGTGTTATCAGAAAAAAAAATGTTTTTAAATTTCTTTTAAATATAAATTTTGTTTTATTGCAGGTTACTTAATTTCGGCCGCTTTCGGCAGCTCAAATATGTTTTTTAATTTTATTTATTAACTGTCTCATAAATATATATTTTACCCCTTTCATATTTCTTGGGTATTGCATTTTTTTAAATGACACATTAGGGTTTTTAAATGACACATTAGGATTATAACTTATATTAAACAAGTACCTACCTAATTTCAATCACTAATAAGTGTTATTAAATTCAATTGGTCGAATGTGCCCTTTTCACTGAGGGACTTAAGTGTCCCCTCTACTATTCAATTTGCCACATTACAAATGTCCCTCACTTGTCCCTTGATGCGCGCCGCAAGCCGCAATCACGGCGGCCGGTCATCAGCCACCGGTCAGCCGTGATATATTATTGTGTATCTAAATCTGCTAGAAATCGGAATACATCTTGCCTTATCCGGTTTTATCTCGGCATCAGATTGATGACTTTCTAAGAGCGCACTCGAAGGTTCTGATGTCAGCGTGGTAGCGTTAAAGTCATGGCATTTATTTCAAATTAGAAAATGCCGCCTCGGAGCGAAGGTAATAACAATTAATAAGAATTTACATGATTTAATACTTACTACTGGTGTCGTGAAAATCTTGACTAAGCTCTTGTGCGAGTCTTCTGCATAGTATTATTGTATAAGAATCTTGTATGGGGTTTAGAATTTTATTAATTTTCCTAATTCCGTTATTTTAGGTTGGCTTGTATATCCGAGCTTTTATGTTAATTTCAGAATTATAATTATTTGATGTGAACACGGTTATTCCGTGCTAAGAAATCATTTCTGTTAGCCTGTTGCTTTTGTTTACCTGTTTCATATAAACATACATTAGTAAATTAGAGTTGTTATACGAATAGAATTCTAATTTGGTATACTGTGTTTCGTAACATATTTACCCTAGTTTACCGTATAATTTCATTAGACATTAAACGGTAAATTTTATGCAGAAAAACACACTCGTTTTTCTTAATTTTATTACGAATATTCATTAAGTTTGATACTTGCGTATGCTAATCCTTAATTTAAATAACGAATTAACGTACCAGTTGATGCGTTCCGAATTGATCAGCTCGATTAATTCCAAGACGACTCTTCCGGGAGAGGGCACGGAGAACATGACAATAGCGGAGGCCGGAGACGTGTCAGTGTACTGCGTCCCTCCTTACCGGTTACCGCTGCCTGCCAGCGCTCGCTGCCCGCACCCCGTTTCACTTCTCGCGGCTCTGGCCTCCTGGCGACTCGGCCTTTTCAAACCGGTGTTTCGTTTATTCCTGGATAAAAAATGAAAGTGAAAAAACCGGACTTTCGATTTTCAACACCGGTGTACGTACTCGGTGTACAGTTGTCTTGTTTATTTTTATACGTCGAAGTATTCGGGCGTCGCTCTCTTCACGCACGGCGGTGATCGGGGACTAGGATACCAGCAGCTCGGGAGCCGCGAGCGCCTAGGCGGGCTTCGCGCTCGGTTAGGACTGTACTGATAACGACTGTTGCGCTTAGCGTATTATCAAACACTTTTTCGGCTGTGGGCGCATGCGAGTGCGGTTATCCGTAACGCGTAAGATAACTATTTCGGCCACGCTCATTCGGTCAAGTCGCCTCGCATTGATTGCCATAAATTCATAGCACGCCGCGTGAATCATACCCACAATGAAACTATTTCGTTGTTCATAGTGTAACATTTTCGAGTGTTATGTAGTGGAATGTGTGTCCCGGTCGAGTGATGTCTTCAGTACGCAGCGCACGGCTCGCATTGGGGCTGGGAGTGAGTGTCTCATTAAGTGCCACCAATTGAGGATTTCGTATTAAGCCTAATCCGGAAACCTGGTGTTGTTTGTTGACTGAAACGATTCAGTAATACGCAGTGACTTCTTTACGACTGCAGTGTACCGACACGTGTACAGTTTTGTTTGTGTTTTGATATTTTAGTGTATAATTCATTCCACTGGTTCATCAGGTATGAAAAATAATATTAACGCAATTTTACATTTCTTTACTATTTTATATAAATACTAATAATAAAGATGGTTTGAACACCTGGAAAGAATGGCAAAAAAGGTATATGTTAGCGATGAAAATGGAAATTGAAATACAGGAATACCGAGAAAAACGTGGAATGATGAAATAAATCAAATATTGACTGTCGGGCATGCGAGGAATCGGAGAAAACGAAGTGCGTGTGTGGCACGATGTATAAATGTTGAGGAACAGGAAGTATGTATGGAAAGAAAATTGTGGCAGTCCATTCTTTCTGCTTACCCCTTCGGGAAGACCGCGTGATGGTTAGTTAGTTTTACTAATATATATTTATATTGAGTATAATTCCACTTAATTTTATGGCTTCAACCGGTTTCAGCAGCTCGTTGTCATCTTCTAGGCCGAACGAGTTAGCGAAACCGGTCAAAGTTATTAATTCTAGTGGAATTAAACTAAATACATACTATAAAGGAATTATTGTTTTTATTTTCATTATTGTCAATGAACTTCTAGCGAGAAATTTCAAATAACAGTATTGAAAGTTTATAATATTATTATTGACTTGTTTTGTTGACCCGTGTACAGATATATCCTAAAGGTTATGAAACAATACATCTGCTATTCAATGTTGCATCGCTCAATATTTATTGCAGTTCATTGTACAACTCTAATCTGCCGTTAAAGGAAGGCAGTTAATTTGACTACGCACGTAATTTGTTTTATGATTTTTCGTGACAAATTATTTTATGGTTAATAAAACCACACACATAATAAGTAGGAGCCTAGGCGGAATACTGATTTGTGAGATTATTTGGGGGATAATATTTGTGTAAGCTTAAAAATAAATCGTACTTTTTATACTTATTATTATGTAATTAAATTATCTACCATTTAAGCTTAATTATCCTTTATACAATAATTAATATAATTTTGTTTTTATTTATTTCATCCATCTAATTTACGTAATGGATTCTTAAGAATATCTTAATTTGTTCTTGTTTATGCAATAATATAAAACTCCATGCTAAATATTTCTTATGAACCCTTTAATGAACGAGAGAACTGGATAGAGTGCAGAAAAGATTTTTGAGATATCTCTACATGAGAGAGTTTGGTAGCTATCCGTGGTGTATCCCACTGCATTCCCCTTGGGCATGCTGGGGACCAATAGTTTGCAGATAATAAGATATGGCATTTCTTCAGACTTATAGGGGATTCTTTGAGAACTCCGTTATCTTGGAGTTTATCCATCTTTATCTTCCGGATGGTTATCTTCGACAGCGTCAGCACAGACTGCTTTATCTCCCAGCATGCAGAACCAACCTGCCTCTGGTGATGCCGGTGGGGAGAGCAATCAAACTGCTGAACATGATCGCTTCGGAGATCGACGTCTTTCATATTCGTGAAAGTACGTTCAGAAGACAAATACTCTTGACTTTGGAGAGTATCTTGTATTCCTAATGTCGAACCATCTCTCATGCGTTCCTGGTATTATATATTTTTTATGTTTTACCTGTTCTCCATAGATGCCTTAAACTATAATTGTTGTTTGTAATATCTTTTGAGAAAATAAACTGATTTGATATTCTGTAATTTAGGTATGTTCGTGACATAAAGCAAAATATATTTTTTGTTAACAAACACTTGTTTATGTGTATGTTTATAGTTGCACCTAACATTTCATGTTCGTAAATGTCACATATGTTTTTTTTAATCGGAAGGGTTAAAGAAAACACACATTTTGTAAAATATTTTGAAAATGCCAATATTTCGCCCTTCTAGGGCACAATGTTTTTGTTTTTCACACAGGCTAGATCACTAGTAAGATGATTCATTTCACTAAAATAATATTTTATAATACTTGTGTTTTCCTTAATATTTAATGAAGCACGCTAAATAAATTATCTAACTGTTAATCTGATTGTAGACAAATCAAAAATATTGGATTTTCATTTCAGTTTCAGTAATTCATTTGACAATTTGAGAATGTTAACTTATATTTTGCAATAGACGCAGGACGCTATCTCCTACCCCAACTCCATCCAGGCACTGATCCTCTCTTCCCCTCGGGAACAGACTTTTTTATAAATACAATCCCAACCCTAACTGGTCTTCCATTCCTTGACAATAATGTAAGACGTTATCATAAACCCTAAATCCCCGCTCGCCTTCTTTCAGAGGGACACTCCGGGCCATACATTTAGCCCCATCATAAAACAACTACCAAATCGCATTCCAACAATGTTTCCTACAGACGTAAGAGGAATAGCCATTAGAGCTGAACCTCTGTAAGCCAGAAGATCCAAGTCCAATCCAAGTATCATCACTGTCGGCATTGTGATTGCTTCTATTAGTATTTTGTTTTGTCCATTTGGATATGTATTTTTCGTTTAATTTATCAAGTTTAAAATGCACAAATATTTTTAATGCGTAATGCGATGTAGCATTTCATATGATTCAATGAAATCAAACATACATTTGATATTGTATAATATTTTAATTTTCGAATTGATAGTAATCGACTTTTCTTTATTTGATGTAAGTTTAATATTAAATTGGATTGAGCGTGCTAATCAGAAATGAGCATGTTAACATTGCGGCTGAACATTCTAGAATGAAAGAATTAATTCATTATACTGATAAGAAGCTAATAAAGGTTAGAATGTGTAATGATACATAATACGATTAGCTTTTTATTTGTCCAGCGACCACGAGGGCCGCGGGCGACTTGCGTATGCGGAGCTTTTGCGTGGAACTTGTTAACCCCTCAACATCCGTCGGCAATTTAGAAGCAAGTTCTTTCTCCGAAAGTTGTTCCAAAAGCAAGTTTCATTTTTGTTTGTTGATATCTGTATTGTAATTGATATCAGTTGATTTCATCGCCAAGCATACGATAATTATAAGTGTCAGCTGAGGGATGTTCTTACAAAATATTAGTTTTACTTCCGGGAAGAGCCCAGGGCTTTACTCCGCCGTACTGAAGTCATATTTGGAATCAAAGTTGTCTTTTTTTACATGTTATTTGTGTTTTTCTTTTTTTAAATTCTTCTTCTTCTTTGCTAGCCTTTTTCCCCCCACTGCTGGATATAGGCCTCTTCCAATTTCTTCCACTCGTCTCTATCCTGCCCCCTTTGTATCCAAGATTTTCCAACCCCTTTGACAATATTATCGGTCCATCTTATCGGTGGCCTTCCGACACTTCGCCTATTTGCCCATGGTCTCCAACTGAGTATCCTGGGTGCCCATCTGTTGCCACCCTGTCTAGCCAAGTGTTTTTTTTTTTAATTATTATATTTCTATTGTAATATTCTTTTTATCCTTATAATAACATGTTTATATACACGTATTTCCTAATCGGTAGTTTAAATGCTTTATTTTAATATATATTTTATAATGTTATAATTTCTACGCTAAGGAAGGAAACATGTTTGTGAGAAGTGGAAAAAAGTATTGGTGAAAATATAATGTTTTTAAAAAAATATACTCAAATGTGAATCCACAGTACTCAGTGATGGCGAATATAGAAGAAATAAATGTTTATATTTTTAATGTATTGTAACTGTCTTATATTTTTGTAAAAAAAGATTATTCTTTATGTCGAGAACCGTAGAAAAATATAATATTATTTATTCGAAATCGTTAGTGTTTATTAAATGAGGTATAATGAATTTTTGATTATTTGTTTTTACTTTTGATACAATAATTAAAATAATAATGCAAAATATACGTATTATATTTATGACGTGAATGAACCCCGATTAAAACCAAATAAATATGTAATACACGCCAAGTCAATCGAATGTTTAATGTCAGATATTTCAGAAATTGAAAAAAAAAATCAGCAGGACTCGTACTCGTATAAATTTAGAAATGTCGAGATCGGAGCTTATTATGATGAAAAATTTGTGGCAGTTTACCCTTACCCCTTTGGATAAACGGCGCCATGGTTAATTATTTCATTTGCGCCGCTGTGCGATTACATCGCTTTTTTAGATTTAAAAGAAGGATTAGAAAGGGTTAAAAGCAGTCGGGAACTGTGCTGGGTCGACACGAACATCGCTACAGACGGCGAGCCGATCAGCTGAGTGCCGATAAGTGACGGCCCATGGGGTAGGGGTGTGGAGGAGGTATTGATTCTTTACAGCCGCTAATATACAGTGCCACACGCTCTAAATAGTAGTATGTACAGCTATTAATTGAACTGCACACGAGTTATAATATACCCAAACCACTTGCATTGTTAGATCATTTCAATTCAACCCGTGTAGTAATATTTATTACCTCCGCCTGAAGAGAGTTATTTTTTTAAATAATTTTAAACTTTGTTATTACACCACTTAACCAACCGGTTTCGCTCTCGCTGGAGCTTCGGCAGGTTTACAAAAACAATCTGCCATTTTTTGTGACCTTGATGAAGCTCCAATGGGCTATTAAAACGATTGATTATTGTATTTTAACTTAATACCTTAACTATATCGATATTTTTTTAATTAATACAATTATTTACATGCATTTATACCAAAACTTATAAGATTAATATCGAGTATATATTTTTTATTATATTTTTATACTTAATCTTTGTAATAACTGTAATTATATGCATTTGTATTGCCCTGATGAAGCTTGGGTACGAAACTATTATAGATGGCACGAGTGAAACTATTATAGATGGCATCAAATATAATTGTAATTCCTTGGATAAAATACAAAGTGTTTACATATTATGATAATACGTTGTTTTGGCGGAAACACTTTGATATTTCAACATTATTAACTAATAATTAAATAAAACGATGTTTTTTAACTACTTCCACTTTTGTCTTTATTTAGACAGCGACCGGTTTCGCCAGGCTCGCTGGCATCGACAGACTGGTCGCCAGCGAGAGAGATGCCAGAGATGCCAGCGAGCCTGGCGAAACCGGTCGCTGTCTAAATAAAGACAAAAGTGGAAGTAGTTAAAAAACATCGTTTTATTTAATTATTATTTAAAATGAACTTCCATCAAGAGATTTCAGTAAAATCATTTGATTATCTTAAAAACATGCTAACATTGGTTAACGAAAAAGCTGTCGCGACAATTTCATAGACATTAAACCAATTGTGATATTATATAACAGTGTTTCAATTAAACATTTAATAAGTTATTATGTGTGTGCGTATTTTTGTATTAAATAGCAGTTACATATATTTTTACCGATTTTGTAAAATAGAGGCTTCTTTTAATATTAACAAAATCGTTTTTAATTTATCGATTATAATTATATCGTGAGTCATTTTTATTTCATTCCAATATTATCTATCCTTCAATTCTTTCACCCTTTTTTTTAGTATAGATCTAATGTTCTATCTAACTATTAAACAGTCTATCTACCCATGTTTTACGCCGTCGCCGATGGCAGCAATTCGACGACCTTCTGTAATCATTAAATTTTGTACGACATAATGAATGTTAAATACTTGAATGGGTCGCAAGTCGCGAGAGCTCTGAGCACGTCGGGACGCAACGCTATCACTAACCACTGTAGACTGCCCAATATAGCAAATACGCCGTACAACGCACACCCAAACGGCTCCTATAGACCACAGGGCGTCTGGAAAGGTCATTCCGAGGGTCAAATCACAGCATACAATCTCATTTTTATCTCTTTTATTTTTTAGGGTTGGATAGATTTGATGGCATATCCACACCCTTCTATTCAGAAATATTCCATGTGTCAAGAATACATGACGATATTTCGAACTTTAACATCTCTTAAATTATCTTCGACTTTTGCGATTGGTTTCCTTCTTCATTCATACTATTAAAAATCAAACATTTCATAATATTTTCAGAAAATTTCATATTTTTTTATTAATGTGAAAATATCAGTTAATAATAATGCAATGTGATTTATTGTAAAATAATATAATTTTGATATTTTTCGCCATCATTATTTACATTGGAAAATAATCGTGGATTCAATCCTAGAGACCAACGGGGACCTTACTTATGTTAACATTATTAAGATTAAATCAAATTATAATTGTGCTCCCATAGTCTTGAGAAAATTCACTTTGCAATTGGTTTGAGCAATGTTTAATCGTTTAACGTGCTATCCCTATCTTCGCAAGATGTATGTTTGTTTTACCAACGATATAAGTATTAGAAGAAGGAATCGGATGGTGTCCAGGTTTAAACCCTAGTTCCCTGGATCAGGTATCTGATTCACATAAAAATTTCATAATAAATCTGTAAATAAACCAATTCAGTATTATCGGTATTTGTAAGTAAATACATTGAAAATAAATTAGGGGTAGGAAAAGATCATTCTTAAAAAGCATGTAACATAATATTTTCTTTGTAGCTTAATTGTATTTTCATTTATTATTTTGTTGAATCACTTTTTACGTTATCACAACGCGAGTCATATCGGTTCAAAGGGTATAGCTACCATATTGATTCTTATGACATGTGATAGGTAGTTGATCTATCGCTATTTTTGTCACGTGAATTCTTCACCACACCATAAACAGTGATCACACTATCATCGCCGGAAATCTAACCCGGGATCATCGATGGAGCAGTCGTAGCACTTGCCTCTCGGCCACGAAGGTCTGAAAGCATTAGTTAACTAAGCCATTATGGGGATGTTGGTTTTCTTTTCGTGATTCTATGCCTAGATTATTTATTTCTTGATTTGTTATGAAAGTACATATATATTATTTTTATGCATTTCTTTCCAGAAGTTTATTTTAACCCAAGAAAATATTTCATGATTTAAAAACGTCATTCGTTTTATCGTGTAATACTGATACATGGTTTACCGAGTACGTGGTTTTAGCACCTCCTAACTTGGGTAAATCGTTTTTCTCTATAGTTCTTATATACAGAAGAACCTGGATTATTGGAACCTGGTTAATTGGCAAAACTCTATAATTGGCGGAAAAGTTCCGGTCCCATACCATTGGAGCACTAAAACCTCTAATTGAAAAAAAACCTGTTTAATTGAACTCGACATTCGGGCCCTAAACCTCTGTAATTGGAGAGCACTCTTCTCGACCTCTGTAATTGGAATGCCAATTATCCGGGTTCAACTGTACTCTCCAATTGTTTATTAACATTAATAATAAACAACAACAACAACAAACCATTACGCCGTTTCCCGTAGGGGTAGGCAGAGAGAATGAACCGCCACACTACTTTATCCTGGCACACCTCTCTAGCTTCCTCCACATTCATACAGCGAGTCATACACGCACGTTGATTCTTCCGACTTCAAACATGACCAACCTTTAAAATTTGATTAATTTGGTTATACCATGTTTTCCTCGGTCTGCCGTACTCCATTTACATAATTAACGTATACTTTCTTTACCATTCTTTCACCATCCATGCGCTCCAAATGGCCGAACCAACGATCCTTTCATAATTTTGTTCTTAATACCTTCTTCCGCTCTACATTCCTTTCTTATATCAAGATTCTGTCGTATATCGTTCTACTACACATACCACACAAACCACATAATTATTTAATTATATTATTTTATTGGGTTTCATAGTTCGTTTTGTAATACGAACCTAAAGTTTTAAGTTAAATGATGGCGACATTCGAGTGCTCTGTAGCGCAGTGGTGGTCGTTGCTAAAATACTCAGCGAAAAAGTCTTCCCTCATTAATTTGCAACTTTCGGAAAAGTGTAATTAAAGAGTGGAGGAACAAAGAGGTGCTTATTATACTCAAAACTTAAGTTGTTTGGTGGCGTTTTAAGACCTTATTATTTGGACGGCTCTCAAAATATTCTATTTTTAAAAAGCCCCCGAAGATGAACTAATAATGTGTATTTTTGTGATAATTGATTATTATTATTATTTTGATAAACTTAAGCCATTAACACTGAAATTCCATTATGACGATTTTGTTATGAATTAAAATAAAAATTATGAATTTTTTATAATTTACGAAAGTTTATTTTTTTCGACATGTTTCGAAGACCTTTATCACCGGAGAATGATATGATCAATCAGTTATTATATACCATATAGAAACATTTATATACCATAAATTAATATAATTATTTATACCACGTGGAAAACATAGAATTTTAATTATTATAAAAATTGACATTTCTTTATGTTTACGTAGGTAGCAATTACATTGTGATATAACAATATTGGTTAATGAATGTTCCGAATTTTTTTATGAATTAAAAGATATTTTTAAACTTTTGAGTATATTTTTCTGGACATGTTTCGAAGGTTTTACACCTTCATCATCGGGAGAACGATATTAACTAGTATAATAGTTTATATTGTTCTTCCGACGATGAAGGTGTAAAGCCTTCGGAAACATGTCGAGAAAAATATACTCAAAAATGGATAAAACGGTGTTTATTCATGAAAAATCGTCATTATGGTTTATGAAAATATATTTACCTATTACTCTACCTATTTTTTTTATGAACCTTCCGGTTTCGCTCGTGACCCTAGCTTCGTCAGGACATTAACAAGTTGTTGCGCATGAAGCTTGGCCACGAACACGATACCGACTGTCTCTTTCATATCACAAATTATTTTTTATTCACTATTTAATTATATGATATTGAATTTTTATAATTCATTTCCAAGATGACATTGGTATTTTTTTGTATAAATTTAAGGTAACTGGAAATGAAATAAATAAGTTTTTTTTTTGTGTAAGCTGGCATGCCATCGCCTTGTCCATTTCAATCCGGGTGGTGGTCTGAGCTTCACTTAGTTCTTCATCTAGGGAATTTGAGTTTAATCCAGTTTTTCAACCCCGGTTCTTCGTGATATTTATTTCTGTTCTTATTTGAATTAATTTTGGCATAGTAATGTGTCTTTATATGGTTCTGATTTTTATTATTATTATTGTTTGTTTCAGCTTGAAGCGGGCGATGTGCTGCTGAATGTCAACGGTACCGACGTCAATAGATTTACCACTAAAGAAGGTAAGATACCATAATTATCATATTTACAATACTACGAAGTGAATGACAACTTCATTCGCATTGAAGTACAAAGGCCATGGGGACATGGCCTCCTGTTTCCTTCTTCATAATAACGAGCTATTAAGCTCAGTTGGGATTCAGTCTGAATTTGTATGATTTAGCCACCTTGATGATTTTCCTCCAAGCTCTTTGATCCTGAGCTTTTTGCTCCCAGCAGTCCGATTCGCCCAACCTAGCTAGATTAACCAAAACATTATCCATTAGGTGCTGTCTAGGCCTTCCTAGAGATCTAACTCTGGTTGGTCTTGGCGCGTACAGGGTATTAATTGCTCTGGTCTTTCCGGCTCGGCATACGTGCCCAATCCATGTTAGGCGACCGGCCCTCATGATATTCATTACATGGGGCTGCTGGGTCATCGTACCGAACTCTTGGTTGCTCCTATGCCTCCATCGGTGCATCACCAGGTCTGGGTCCCAGAATCATACTCAGGATCCTATTCTCAAACCAGTAGATTATTTGTTGTTCTTTAAGAGTCATCGTCCACGACTCAGAACCATATGTCACCACTGGCTTGATTGATGAATCCTTCTCTGATATTATATTTTCCATAGTTTATATAATTATCGGTTAGTACAGGGGAACATGTTCCGCTCCACTCCGAAAAGTAGGTAATTCCATAAATGCATGTAACGAAGTAAGTTAAGAACGAGTCTGGGCTGAGAGCTGAGAAATTATGATCTGCAGCCGCCCACGCGTCACCGGCCTCCGAAGTCGGAATGGCGCACAAATTATTTAAATCCATCGGTACACCCATTTTCTAATCAACTCGCTCTCATTTATGAATAACGCGAGACATACATCACACAGCACAGATACGATCCTCTGGATGGAATCTTCACAGCTCAGATATCAACTGAATTATTTATAAAATTAACCATTCAAAACTATTATTACTTGAAGTTTGAGAACTATGAATATGATTTAAACATGATTATTAACGATCGTGCAATTATGTGAAATTAGGGAAATGCTTTTTTTCTTAAACGTTTAGTTTTGATTTCTGAATGGAATAAAATTCGACAAACACGACAATTGGGCGATACTACGCATTACCGAATGAATACTAAAGGTTAAAAAGGACTGAAAGTTTACAAGAAATTAATTAATTGTATGTTTCATCTCCTTAATTCTTACCGGGCAGACGAGACGTTTATATCTATCCAGTTTGCCTTCAAAGATGGCCGTGACTTTATTTGATATTGAGGAAGATATTCGTCTCTTCATTTAAAAAAAAAAACTTTGAAGATGATGTTTTGCCTTAGTAGGGCAAACAATAATCAAACGCGTATTTTATAATATGTTCACGAGTGGATGTGCTTTATTCTCGTTGCATTTAACGATGCCTCAGGAAACGCACATCACTCTTTGAATATTTAATAAGGAGTTTTACAGCATCATTTATCAAGCAACATTAGATAATGTCGGTCCTTGCGACCTTCAAGCCGAACACGGAATTACGGAACATTTTCTCTTAATACTCCGATAATTATATTAGCGCTACAGCAAATAAAATAGCATATAAGGATTCATATTTTGAAGGATTCCGTATATTTAGGTTAAATATGCTTTTAGGGAGTCTTTGAAATGTTTCTTCTGACCTCCGTGTGAACGTTTTCCTTGGGTCAGCTGAGAGAATAGTATTTTAAATAGTCCATTGTTTTGGCCGAAATATAGCAAATAATCTTCAAAAATTTGAGAAATTAGAAAATTTAGAAATTTTAAAGGTAAAAAAATTAAACTGAATGTTATAAATAAAAATTCCAGCTTATTCCCCATTAGTACATTAAAACTTTTCCCCTTTACAATCTAGCTAAAATATAAGAATACTACATTCAACTTTTGTCACCTTCCTGTTATTGTTTATGTTTCATCGTTTTTAATTCTATACTTTGTGTAATTGTTCCTTATAATTACTGTTTTATTATTATTATTTTATTATATTTTCCACCTTTAATATTTTCTCCTATAAATAGTAACTAACCGTTCTTTTTATTGAAATATTTAGGTACTTAAATCAATTTCAGCAAGAACTTCAAAATTATATCAAAGAAATTATTCAAATTGACATAGGAACAAATACCCATAAAGATTCGAAAAATCACGAAAATTTTACATTTGACATATTATTGTAATACCTGATGATGTCAACATAGGTTGATGAAACAGCTGTCGCGTAAAATAAAATACAACAAAGTTATTTAATTTAACAGTTTAAAATAGTATTTTATTTTGGGAGTCTAGTCCCAGGCATTCTTGTGGTATGACCAACCCAGTGCAGTTGTCGTTTAATAAAAGCGATCCTTCAACAGACTGTCATTGATAGTGAATGCTGGGGAAAGACTGCAGAAGCTAGATCTTGATGGAGAATAACAGTATATACAGGCACGCAAGACTTCGAAGCACAGCGCAGAGAGTAGGAAGAGAAGAAAGGAGAGACCATCGGAAAACGGTGGCGGTTCCACTACCGACGGCTTCCGGCTTAGAAGGGCAAACAAGAATGTGTGTGGGTCCAGTATTGGACTTTATAATCACACGGGGACACACATCCGTGAAGGACAGTCTTCATCGGACACAAGTGACAGCCGATGATGATAAATATGCGCATCTTCTGGACGACTCATACAATACGCTACAAATTACATTAAATAAGCTACAAATAGTATGTGAAATGTATTCATGAATATATGAACTGTGTTCACGAATACAATGAAATGCAAATTGTATGTATTATAATTAATACGAATGAAAACGTCAGTTTTCTAGAAATTTTATTATATTTTATGGGAATGACATGTTTCGCCCTTCTAAGGCATTATCAAATGTGATTTGAAATTATCAAATGAAAAATGACATTTGATAATGCCTTAGAAGGGCGAAACATGTCTTTCCCATAAAATATAACAAATAATTCTAGAAAACTTAATTGGGAGTTTTAAACCATTGTTCAAGAAAAAATAAATAAATATGTATGTATTATAGTTGCGATATTGAAGCGCTCCCGGAATGTTTTACATTTATTTTCAATTCCTTAGTATACTTAGTGAATTCCATCAAGATCTGTTTGAATATTGCAAAACGTTGGTAACGCACAAGATATGCAGTTCTAAAACGGTTTTGTTCGTGAAAGGATAGTTCCATATGTAATTTAATTGAATGTATCCCACAGCTTCCAAGCCAAACGAGTAATCGTACACCGTGGGTTCAATTCATGAACCCATGAACAGAAGTCGTAATGGAAATACCCTTGACAATATAATATCAGATTCATCAATATATCTTCTACATTGTCCTTCACCTTGTGTCATAAATTAACATTTGAATAAAATTGAAACACACATTGTGTTAACACAACACTTTATTCAATATAAAATAAACTTTGGATGACTGATATCCTTCGTCAGTGTAAAAACAATATGTTTTTATTTTTAATTCTTCTATAATCGTCTTCACTCTGTTTTTTTAACATGTCAGCCATTCGAAACATTTTTTACGTATTGTCTTAATTGTAAAACTAACTAACTTACCATCACGCCGTCTCCCCGGAGGGGTAGGCAGAAAGAATGGAACGCCACACTGTTCTGTCCTGAATACGTCTCTCGCTTCCTCTACATTCATACATCTTGTCATGCACGCACGTCGATTTCTCCGACTCCTCACGTGACCGACATTCAATATTTGATTGATTTGATCGTGCCACGTTTTCCTCGGCCTTCCTCTATTTCTAGCTCCGTTCACGCCGTTTACATACGAGTATACCTTCTTTACCATTCTATCATCACTCATTCTTTCTATGTGTCCAAACCATCTTAATGACCCTTTCCTTATTTTGTTCATAACACTTTCATTCGCACCACATTCACTTCTTATACTTGCATTTGTCACTCTATCATATACAGTTTTTCCACACATTCGTCTTAGAGATCTCATTTCTACTGCATTAATTCTACTTTCATCCTTCTTTTGCCAGTTCCATGCTTCACTTCCATACATAAGGGTCGGCACAAGAACACCATTGTGCACTGCCATCTTGGCTTTTTTGGATAGGCTTTTGTTTGCGATGACAACTTTAAGTGCACCATTCACTTTGTTGCCTGCCCCAACCCTTCTTTTAATATCCCTCTCCACTCTCCCATCTCTTGTAAACATACTACCTAAATACACAAACTCAACAACTTGCTCCAAATTTGCACCATTCACGCTAATGTTGCAGACTGTCATGGTTTCTTCCTTTTCAAAAATCATTACCTTGGACTTATTAACATTCATCATCAGATCATTTCGCATGCATACCTCATACATACAATTCACCAGGACTTGTAGTTCATGCTCGTTGTCAGCAAGTAGGGCAGCGTCATTCGCATACAAGAGACAGCTTACTGACACTCCGCTCATTTTGGCACCTACATCCAACCCTTTCAGCTCTTTCATACAATTGTCCATATACAGATTAAATAACCACGGGGACATTACGCAACCTTGTTTGACACCTTTATTGACATCAAACCAGGCTGTAAGATCTCCATTTACTCTGACACTAGCAGTGCTTTCCGTGTATAGCGACTTAATTGCCCTGATCAGTTTTGTACTTATTCCATATTCAGACAATATTTTCCACAACTTTTCTCTATTAACGTAATCATACGCTTTTTGTAAGTATATATTCAATAGATCAATTTTCATTCCTAACAAAGTGTTTACATTTCCTATTGTTCCAACGCGTTGCGTGGTGTCAATGATACCGCGCATTGCACAATTTGTCAATAGTATTTTTAAGGTGTGTGTTAGTGATCATTAAAAAAAAACAAAGGTTAACTACGCCCCTAAATATGGTGTCAATTGTTGATTACCTTCGTGCTTACAAAATTGTATGTAGCTCTGAGGCGAGAAGAAGACATTATGTTCAACAAAAGAGTTATGTTATTACACAACATACGAGTACTATTGTACATAGAAATAAAATAAGAAAACATATCTTCACCTCATTTGTTTTAAACGTATTTTATTGTTCACTATACATACCAGACAATATTTTCCGTTGCATCTGATACAAAATGTTAACTTCTTCTTCCTCCACTGCTTGATATAGATATCTTCCATTTTCTTCCACTCGTTTCTGTCTTGTCCCTTCCGCATCCAGGTCGTTCCAGGTATTCGAGCAAAATCGTCAGTCCATCTTTTAGGGTACGGCCACACCGGATTGCCAGAGTAGGAGTCAAAATAAACATCCGGAGAACCAACGTATGGCGTACTATAGGAACGGCCACACTATACGCTTCGCGCCACAGGGCGTGATCACAAGCGAACTGTGTCTTGAGTCCTGTCCAGGCACTCCGGTGTGACCGTATCCTTTGGTGGCCTCGCGAAATTCTTTTTTTTTTGTCCATGGCCTCTACTGTAGTATTCTGGATGTCTATCGGGTACTGCCCTGTCTTGCTATATGTCCAGCCCCTGCCATTTTAATTTAACTGTACGATCCATGATGTCGGCAACTTTGGTTCGGCGTTTTATTTCTTCATTTCTTATTTTGTCTCGGAGACTCACGCCGAGCATTTGCTTCTCCGTGGATCGTTGTGTTCTTTTTAGTTTATGGACACTTTTTGCTGTTAGGGTGTTTGTTTGCCTTTAGACTGTAAGTTAAGAATGGCAGTTTGCAAGCATCGCTGATTTTTCTCTTTAGGCAATCTTTTCATTAATGGTATCAATAATTGTGTTTCTTCTAGCACATCTTGATTTATATACTCGGTATATTTATTTAAGATTATCTAACTAACCATTACGCCGAAAGGTTGGTTGACTTTTGTTGTAACTGGAAGCTGAAAATGGAAACCGTATCGATATATCTGTGATATTCTACATACAAATTAATTATCTTTTTTCATTCTATTGATCCGTGACCCCTCCTTCTTGTTTTGTTTGTATGTCGACCAATAGTAATATTTATTTCATTACAATATCCTCGTACCCTCTCAAGGAGATTAAATTGAGATGGCACGAGAGACCATTATCTTGTGTTATTTGCTCCTAAGTGACACCTTTCATTCGCGTAAAATGCCCGACATTTGATACTTTTCCACCGTCTTTGTTCGACGTTCTCTTCTATTAAATACAATTTCCGCCCCCTCGTGTGCCTGGAGCCGCTGGCACACAGAGACGGACAAGACGACAATGTACACTTGACTTACTTAACAAAATTGACGGAATAACTTGACGATTTTTGTAGTACAAATGATAAATAATAGCAACCTGGTCTCTCATTCCTTGACAATAATGTAAGACTTTATCATGAACCCTGAATTCTCCTCGCCCTCTTTCGGAGGGACACTCTGGGCCATACATTTAGCCCCATCATAAAACAACTACCAAATCACATTCCAACAATGTTTCCTACAGACGTAAGAGGAATAGCCATTAGAGCTGAACCTCTGTAAGCCAGAAGATCCAACCTCCTTAAGCCAAAACAAAAAAACTACACATTTTTACAGTCGCTTTTTTAATGATGCATTATGGTAGATCGACCCTCTTGGCAAAGTTGAAAGAGATGTCTGCCACACTGAAGGTCCCGGATTCGATTTCCGGCGATGGCAGTGTGAATATCCACTGTCTTTGGTCTGTTGTAGAATTCGCGTGACAATAAAATGGCAATAGATTAGCTACCTATCACATGTCATGAGAATCAACAGCTAAAAACTTGTATACAGTTATTGTGTTCAAATAACCTGATGTATACAATATGGAAAGCAACTACACTACCACATTTAAGGCCCTACTGGCATCCCAAGAACCAGCAAAAAAAAAATCAAGAGGCTAGTATCGCTCATTTGACTTAATTTTGTGGACATTGCTGGTTGGGTCATGTAAAATGTATGGACGATCAAGTGTTGAGTCGAGTAATTCTGAAGTACTCGAAAGAGTAAGACTCTGCTTAGAGGGGGTGTCGCTGATTACCTCGTTCTGATGAACAACTCTTGCTACCAGCCAAGATACTTGAAAAATGTTTTTATGTTTACTCTGTCAAGTGAAATGCCCACCGTGTGGCCGCGGCCTTAATCGTTCCCATTTTCTCTATTACGTTTGATTATACGTAGGAAAACTGTCAGTGTCAAATATCTCCAACAACACATCAAAGGAAGAAAACAATATGATAGCGGGTTCCCGATACGTTCCGTGTATTTTTAGACGTTCGGTAATAGTTCTGTAACTTAATTCCTCGATGACCGCAATACGTCAGATGCTGTAATTTTAATTGTCAGGACGTTGGGTTGCTACCCACTCACTATTGTTTAACGAGTAGGTACTGTATAAATAGTCGTTGAAAACGTGGGGATTCTATTTTGAGTAAGACTCGTAAAAAATCTAGTTCTATGAAAATGTATATATTTTTTATATCGTCTTGTACGTTAATCAGTACGTCGTTTTTTTACGGACGTCTGTTTTCTAGAAATTTTATTATATTTTATGGGAATGTCATATTTCGCTTTGTTAAGGCATTATCAAATGTCTCATTTTCATCAACACGAATTATTATTTTTCTTCTTATTTCCACAACACATAAACCCTTAATCCCCCTTCGCCATCTTTCGGAGGGACACTCCGGGCTATACATTTAGCCCCATCATAAAACAACTACTAAATCACATTCCAACAATGTTTCCTACAGACGTAAGAGGAATAGCCATTAGAGCTGAAGTAAGCCAGAAGATCCAAGTCCAAGACCTAAAATTTTAGTTGAAGTAGTATAATATTTAGATCACCTCCGGCAGATGACGAACGAGGTGGATCGACAGCTGGGAGTGGACCTCGCAGGTCAACTTCTCTTAGGGTACGGCCACACCGAAGTGCCAGGTTAGGAGTCAAAGTGAACACCCGGCGAACCAACGTATGGCGCACTATGGGACCGGCCACACTATACGCTCCGCGCCACAGGGCGTGATCACAAGCGAACTGTGTCTTGACGCCTACCCAGGCACTCCGGTGTGGCCGTACCCTTAAACAGGCCACATGGCCGAAACTAAGAAGGATAAGTATTTACAAGATATATGTTATTTCCTTCTTAACTGGGCGATTATTTACCACTTTAAGAAAACTAATTATGTCAATATTCCATTTACTTTTTTTATATCGCTTGATCCGTCTAGTTGGGAGAACTTTTAACTAGCGCAGTTCTCACCATTAAACGCATAGAATTCCTTATGGACTTTCTTTAGAAATATTTTTATTAGGAGTGAAGAAAAGTTCCGCACTTAAACGTCATCAAACGATCGTTTCCGATTTGATCTCTCGGATTCCTCCGTCGGAAATATGATAATATCACGAAGATGAATCGGTGGAAACACAAAGCGCGCCATTTCTCCTCTCTCTTGTTTTCCTTTGTTATTTTTACGTTCCTATCATTATCTCTCCCCGACCTTTGGGATGAGACTCCGAGAAACGTGACACCGATCTAAAAATACTCGGAAATTATGATTGCGAAAGGATTTTACGAATTCTTCTTTAAATATGTATTTAAAATACCATTTTCTGTGTGGGTGGCATTTATATTTTGTTATATAAAAAAGATAACGCAAATACACCTTTCCATAACAACAATCTAGTCTATTGGTTTGCAAGTAAATTTCGTTAACTTATATTAAACACTAAACTTATTATTGATTATGGAACGATTTGGATCGTGCGGAGGGATGCTAAAAGCAAGATCCACCTCGTGTCTTATTTTTCATGTATTTTTTGCCGGTGAAATTATTTCAGATGGTCGTACAACTCTTGATGAGTTTCAGCCTACTTGGTGGTGTGATTTCAAACTCTTTGATTCTGCGTCTTTTGCTTCCAGCAGTCCCTTTCGCCAAATTTAATCAGATCTACCAGAATTGTATCTATTAGGCGCTGTATAGGCCTAGGCGATTTGTTCTCGCGGTGCTCATTGTACGGATATCTTGATTGCTCCTACGTCTCCAGGTTCTGTATTCCAAGATCATTCTTAAAATCCTGTTCTCAAAACAGTAGATTGTTGTTTTTTAAGAGTATTGTCAAAGTGTGCGTCCTTAAACCACTCTCCGTTCATTTGGTGATTTTTCGTTTTTCTTCGAAGCTTAATTCAATATTAGGTATTATATACTTTGAGTTAAAGTTGTTAGGATGCACGTGTGGTGACTCTCATAGGTATATAATATGCTTTTTTTTAGGATTAACATTAAAATGTCTGAATGATACATTTTAGCTGTTTCGCCTTAACAAAAATTATATAGTGATAATAACGTAGGTTTTCTAGATGTTTTAATATAATTTAATGCAATTGGTCATTTTGTACTGTTGAAATATTTGAAGATATGTCACTCTCATAAATCTTCTAGGACACGGCCATTTTTCATCAATATTAAAGTTTTTAAATACTACTCTTCTTTAGCGCAAATTTCAATCCGATTTGATACGGAATTTTAAACCATATTCACTGTCACTGAAATAAGTTTAAGAAAATTTAAAACACTGCTACGGGTACACGACAAGAACATTACAGTTTCCCACTGTGAAATAAAATATGTGTTTAATCGCCCGTACAAACACATAACTCTTTGGAATTGACACGAGAAAACTGTCAACCTAATATGATGCATTGAACCTTGCGGGCGCTTGTAACAAAGTACGGCCTGGCGTGTATCTCGTACCACGGCAGCACTTATTTGTGAATGTGTGATGTGCGTAATTTATATCTCGGGTAGTAAAAATACGCGCGTGAATAGATTGTAAAGAATGCCTAATACTGTTTGCTAAGCACAGGTGTCGGGCTCCCGGTTTAATGTGATCCGAAGTAAGATTTCGGACCGTTAGCGGCATACCTGGGCATACCCAGGCGGCCCTCCGCTCGGGCGTTCTCTGACTGCAAATGTATACATGTACGAATCGGAATTGCCTCCAATATCAATCTGGGTGGCGTGTTCTCTAGATTTAAAATCTCCTCTATAGATCGATTATCCAAAAGAGTCCTTTTGTAATATTAACAAACAAACAAACCATCACGCCGTTTCCCCACAGGGGCAGGCAGAGAGAATGAACCGCCACACTACTCTATCCTGCCAAACCTCTCTAGCTTCCTCCACATTCATACAACGAGTCATACACGCACGTCGATTCCTCCGACTTCTAACATGACCAACCTTTAAAATTTGATTAATTTGGTCATGCCATGTTTTCTTCGGTCTGCCTCGACTTCGTACTCCATTTACATCATTAACGTATACTTTCTTAACCATTCTTTCTCCATCCATGCGTTCCATATGTCCGAACCAACGCAGCGATCCTTTCATAATTTTGTTCATAATACCTTCTTCCGCTCTACATTCCTTTCTTATATCAGCATTTGAGATTCTGTCGTATATTGTTCTACCATACATACGTCTTAGGGACCTTATCTCTACCGCATTTATTCTGCTCTCATCCTTCTTCTGCCAGTTCCATGCTTCGCTTCCATACATTAGGGTTGGGACCAGAACTCCATTGTGAACGGCCGTTTTCGCTTTCATTGATAAATTCTTGTTTCCAATAACTATTTTTAAAACTCCATTCACTTTGTTACCCGCACCAACCCTTATTTCGACGTCACTATCCGTTCGGCCATCTGCTGTGAACATGCTACCTAAATACACAAATTCCCTCACCGGTTTCAAGTTCTCTTCGTTCACACTTATATTACAAACTGTCATTTGCTCTTCCCTTTCGAAAACCATCAACTTTGACTTTCCGACATTCATCATTAAATCATTTGACTGTAATATTAACATTTTCTGTATTATAAAAACTTACTATCATAACTAACCATCACGCAAAGAATAGACCGCCACACTACTCTTCCCTGACACACCTCATTCATCGTGTCGTGCGCACACATCCATTTCTCCGACTCCTCACATGCCGTTTTTTCTCTGGATTTTTTTTTAACAATCGTGTATAACTCTATATTAAATAATTAATATGTACAAAGACGCCCGTTTTCTAAAATCTGGTCAAATAAAAACACCGCAAACAATTATAAAGCAAACGCTGACGTCATTATTGATGACGTTTTTATTATATTTGAAAGGTTATATTGTATAAAATAATCTTGTGAAAATCATTTCATGAATTTGATTTTGGACTCCATATTTCCGTTGCAATAAGCATACGTAAGAAGATTGAATTATTGTTTTTTTTTCTTTGCAAAGTTTAAAAAAAAAAAGATTTTAATTTTGATAACCGTAAGGCGTTTATACCGTGGAATTCCATAATGACACTTTAGTAAAGAATTAAAACTCCATAGTCAGTTTCCAGTTTGTTTCTTCGTCTCTATTGAGATATAATTAAAAATTTAAATTAACCACCCACAGGTGAAAATCCAGGATTCGTATACAGATATAAGTATACATTTCACAAATATTTGTAAATATTCTGGTCAATTATTTGGCGTATAAAATAGGAGTGGATACTCCAGGCGACTTCTAACAGTGCGATAGGAGGCGGTAGCCTCTTCGCATTGTGTTAATAAAGTAGTTTGCTAAAATGCTAAACAATCATTCTTCATAGATGGCGTTAGTGGATGGATTGTATAGATTAATCTTAAAAAATTAATTAGTGCAATCAAATCTACATAGATGGCTAACTGGAACTGCCACGTGAAAATAAGTATGGATTTGGAGTATATATACAACTTCCAAAAAATGTATCATACATGATCATAACAATGGTGGAATGGGGAATGTTGTAATTACATAAAGCGTGCGCTTAACCCAACCAATGACAGGTCATAAGTCCTGTAAACACCTTGATCATCCATAGTCAGTTTCCAGTTTGTTTCTTCGTCTCTATTGAGATATAATTAAAAATTTAAATTAAAACACTGTTTTTTCTACCTTTGAATTTATTTGTTAAGACATTATTCGTACGTTGTACATATTACCTTCATCATCGGGAAAACGATATGAACTAAGTTTATTTAATTGTAATAATTAAAAAAAAGGTATTGTATAGTTTATTTACATAAAATTAATATCATTCTACCGATTATGATGGTCTCTAAATAAAACCAAGGAAAATTTACGAATGAGTGAAAAAAACTTTTATAATTCATTAAAAATATATATTATTTATGTATAGAAATACAAAACATATCGTTCCTCTACTTATAATGGTGCTATAACTGGGTCATCGGACTGCCTATATACAGAAAAATGAGCGAAATCCGTTATTTTTTTCCTCGCCGACGTTTTTATTTTTTACAAATTACTCATTTTAGTTTGGTATTATTCTTCAACGGGTGGTTAACTATGATTGATTCGTCTGTCTGGATATTATTCATAATGCACAGTACCGCTCGGTCTGCCATGAAAAATAAATGTAAATTTCTAAACTATCGATCGCTGGATGTTTTAAATTCGGGGTAATTTTGATGAATCACCGCCGTAGTCTTCCACGGCAATATTTCGTTCCCGAAAACAAACCGTACTGTTGTTCCGCCTGCTTAGAAACAACTTATTCTAAATCCCATCCTTATTAATAATGATTCAAGTCAATTTTGAAAGAAACACATTATTCATAAATACTATGTGAACTTTTGTATAACAAAAATAACTATTTTTGTACAACACGATCATAAATTTTGGCCAGTTTTTGTTATTACTTAAAGCAAATCAACTATCAACTAACTAAAAACTAACTAACTAACCATCACGCCGTTTCCCCGAAAGGATAGGCAGAAAGAATGGACTGTCACACTTTATCCGATGCGGCACTCCGTCCTTCTCTTTTCGCCCCGCGGGAGACGCGGTGTGATGGGTTGCGAACCTCATCGCCACCAATAGGCATCTCCCGAAGTTTAGAAATTTAGCAACCTATTTATAATTAAAAAAATGGTGTATTTAAGAAGAAACTCCTTAAAAAAATGTTCAACTTTTACACTATCGTTAAAGCATTTCAATATCAAGAATGTACAAATAAACATCACTATTGTAGCCAGAACTGTAGTGTCGGACATCATCAGAAGAGTGAATTGCAGGCTGGTCGCAGCTCTGACGATAAATGGACAAAACGTCTGCATTGCTGGTATACTAGAACTGGGACTCGAAACCCAGAACGTCCCCAACTTCGTTGGAGGGACGACATTGAGACCGTCGGTACAGCATGGATGGGTGTTGTCCAGGATCGACAGACATGGCAGCAGATAGAGGAGGCCTACGTCTAGAAGTGGACGGTTATAGGTTGATGATATACTTTATTAATATTTAAAAAAAAAACTTTATGACACTCTGTTATTAATTGTTTCTTTAACAATGATGTAAAAATTCATATTAAATAATCAAAACGAAAGAAAACGTCTGTTTTATAAAAAAAAAAATTATGTTTTATGAGAATGACATGTTTCGCCTTACTAAGGCATCATCAAATTCTCTCTCCTCAAACTCCTTATTTTGGGAATATAAACTACAGCGTGATTGATTCTCGCTACTCTATATAATGCCTTAGCAAGGCGAAACGTGTCATTAAATATAATAAAACTTCTAGAAGATAGATGTTTTCATTCGTAGTAATTATTAAATATTCGTTTTGTTTCTTTGTTATGAAAATAATTCTTTTTATTTCATTTGTTCATCTAGTTTCGTCCAATTGTCTCTGACTAAAACCAGAAGATTGCCGCGAGGTGCTGAAACCGGTAGAAACTATGAGAACAATTGGAATAAAACAAATTGTATATTATTTTTCATTGTTCAGAGACAATGCGCATTAACATTTTTATTGCATTTATTATTTTGTGTATAAATATAAATACTATATATATAATATATTAATGAAATACAATAATCAAAACGTTTTATTCATATCTGAGTTACCCACTCCTGGTATATATTCATATATTAAAAATACATATATATAATAATATTATTATTTTAAGTAATAGTGAATTTCTTAAAATGAATCTCAATTAGCGAGGGTTGTGTGAATATTAGGATTGTTTACTGTATTCTCGCTTACCCTATGTCCACGGCCTTTTTATACGTGGTTTTAATAGCTGTAACCTTCCACGAGGAATAAGTGCCAACCTTGTACGTTCGTTAAGGTAATGCCCGCCGCATTAATGACGATAATGACTGATAATGGCCCGGCCGAGCGCCGACACACGAGCCTACGTGTTTGTTTGTCTGCGACTCTTCGCTGTCGCCACTTTCCCTCCCTTTTCACGCAAAATGAGTCATGACTCGCTAATATAGCGCCGCAGTCTAAAGGGTCGCCAGACGGCGTTCTTTTTTTAAATTAATACTTGTGGACAACCCAAGTACAATATTATATATGATTAGTTAGTCTGTTATACAAAATTATTGTTAATACATACCTACACATTTTAAAATAACGGGTTTTATTATTCTTGTTGATTTTACAAGCATTAACTTTTATTAGACATCCCAAATAATGGTGTCTGATAATACCAAGTGGTGTTTTTGTATCTATTTTTATACATATCGGTACCTATTTGGCAAAGGGTCCCAACTGTTTTTTTATGAATTTTACAGGAGAGCAAAAATAAGATTTTTTACATTATTTAGATTATTTATAAAAATGTTATTTGTGTTCCAAATTGTTTATTTCAAATTTCAATTTATGCAGCTTAACATTATCTACAAGATATATCGGTAAATAATTTTAAAAAATGTATTTATTTAAAAAAGGGGGTTACATAAAAAAAATGTAATAAAAAAAAGTATAGCTCTAACGTTTTGTCAAAACATAAAGTGTGCAAAAATAATACTGATGGTATATTTAACTCAATTTCACAAAAAAAAACGCATCTGGGACCTTTTGCCAAATAAGTACCGATATATGGAAAGGCCTCTTACAATTAGATAAATGGGTGTATATTGTACGCTACAATGTCAAATTTCAATTTTAAAAGACGAAATATGGACACGAATTTTTTTTATTTTTTTTAGTTAATTATTTTGATACTGGAAAAATAGACGTTCAAAAATTCATATTATATTTTTACGTCTAGATAGAAGAGAGTGGCGGTCCATCTTCTCTCCCTTTCCTCCAAGTTTATGATGGTTAATATTTAACTTTATCTTCATACATGATATATTGAATGCATTCTGGATTATGTATTTTTTCAAGTACAGATTACTATTTATAATTGTAAATTTTCCTATTCCAATCCAATCGGTTTCATTGGTTTCATCACCCGGACACATGTCTCTAAAGCAATATTTTATAATTTTTTCATAAACTTATGGTGTTAACACTGTGAAATTACATAATGATGATTTTTGTATGAATTAAAACACCGTACTTTCGTATGAAGCACTTAATTTGTGGTGTGGCATTATTATTACTCAGTTTGTCTTGTAACCCCGTCGAAGTTTGGCGGGAGCGAAACCGGTTGGTTTTACCAAAAATAAGCGGTGTTAAAACTAGTAAAAGTGTTTTTAAATTATTTTTAGTAATGCCACAACACGACTTGGGTGTTTAATACGAAAGTATAATGTTTTAATTCATAAAAAAAATCGTAAATTTTTTATAATTTGGTATATGCCCTGTAGAAGGTACGGTCAATATGGAAAGAAAAGACGGATGGAAAGTTGTATGTGGTTGAAACAAGATATATACATATTAGAATGCATTGCCGCTGAAGTGTATAACTAAGACATACTATATAAATAAATATAACTTACTTTTATATTCTTTGTCTTAATGGAAAACTCTCCCCGAGAACACAAATGACAATTACGATGCTTTCCCCAAGAGACAGTTGGCGGTCCTACTTTTCTAGCTTCGTGTATCGTATCACGTGTCATGGACGCTCATCGATTATGTTGACATGTAACCTGGTTGAATTTATAAATAAATCGATTTAGTCTTTCCATATTCTTTATCATTTATTCGTTCTAAATACTATTAAATTATATACGATCAGTCTCTTCGATTCCACGCCCCGGAAGTTGTTCATTATCTATACCAGAAGTAGGCAAAATGGGACTCGCGAGCCAAATGTCGCTCTTTGGCTACTCGGGTAAGACTCTAAAATATTTAATACAAATGAAGACGTCTGTTTTCTACAAGTTTATTATAACTTATGGGAATGCCATGTTTCGCCCGTCTAAGGCATTATCGAATGTCTGATAATCCCTTACACAGGCGAAACATGTTAACTAACTAACTAACTAACCATCATGCCGTTTCCCCGAAAGGGTAGGCAGAAAGAATGGACTGTCACATTTTAACCGATGCGGCACTCCATCCTTCTCTTTTCGCCCCGCGGGAGACGCGGTGTGATGGTTTGCAAACCTCATCGCCACCAATAGGCATCTCCCACGCACACTTCGATCGTCCAACACCCACAAAATAAATTTATAACAATTCATATAAAATACAATGATATAAAATAAAATAAAATAACAAAAGAAAAATATTTTAACACATAATGTTCATTTTAGATGGTGCACTTGTTGACATGGACGATCCGGACCTTTGTGATTATTAGATTTATGTTACTCGCATCCACCGTTTTTTTTTTTAAATTAGCTGCAATTAGGTACTTAAAGCAATCGAACACCAGCAAGAACTTCAAAATAATATTGAAGAAATTACTCAAATTGTCATTGGAATAATTTTTATTTCCATAAATTTAATAGAACTTCTAGAAAACAAGCGTTTTCATTCGTATTTATTATTTAATGAGGAGTTTTACATCATTGTTAAAGACACAATAAATATGCTAAAAATACCTCTCTAATTTTTTATTAGTACATATTTTATAATTTAATAGTTATAATAATTATTGATATGAACCTGGGATCATCCCAGAAATAAGAAATAACATTAAAACCTCAATTACCCAAACATTTCAGGGAAATGCTAGACTTCCATCCAAATTGAAAATAACAATATTTTAATTTGAATAATATTGCATATTTTTTTGAATATGTAAGATTATTATAAATTATTATGTCTAGTTTTTATTCACTTTGACCGACTTCTAAAAACAAAGTTCTCTTAAATAAATTAGGCTCTCAAAATGAAATAAAATCGTTGTATTGCTGGTATTTTGTTAATGAGTTTGCCGACCACTGATCTATACAAGTCTTGGATCTTCTGGCTTACTTGTCTAACAATGTTTGTATTGAAATTGTCTTATTATTATTATTGGTATTAAAAATATTATAAGATCCAAATATTCATCGGGTAATGCCAGCATTGGGAATTGAATAAATTATGAGTTAGCAGTGTGTGGGTACTGTACAAAAATAAAAATACTAGAAGAACGCCCAACGGAATGCGGGGAACGAAAGAAAGAAGAGAAAGGTCAAAAGATCATCGCTAATCTATCTTAACAATTGGTTTTATTTACAGTAACATTGTTCTAGTTAACTTCACACCCATTCGTATTTTATAAGCCGTACGGTATATGCAAATGTGGGCGGTTCGTAACGAGAAAGAAATAGTAAAATTTAAATAAATAATCGGAATAATATTTATGGGAAACAAACGCGATGGTTGATATGATCCGAAGTCCATATATTTTCCATGAATCCATTGTTCTAAATGTGAATTAGCTTAATACAAAATATACATATCAAAGAAATAATAATATCACCCATGACAGACCATACTTCACACACATATTTTGATTAAAAAAAACATTAATAATAATTTTAAATGTTTAAATTTGAAACACTGTTATTACGAATCGCAATTTAATTATACGAGTTTATCGCGATACCCGTTTCGCCAACCTATGTTGCCATCATCAGGTGTTTCAAACAAATCTCTCATTATGTATGTTGGCGAAACAGCTGTCCCGACAATAACGCCTAATAACAATGTTTCAAATTTAAAAATTTAATTATGTTGAGGTACAATTAAGTCTTTCGGCCAAAATAATGGATTATCTAATAATAATAATATTTATTGTTTCTTGAAAATGTTGTAAAATTCCATGTTAAATAATTTAAACGAATGAAAACATCTCTTTTCTAGACGTTTTATTTTATTTTATGGGAAAGATATGTTTAGCCTTGCTAACGTGTCATTTTCCATAAACTAAAATAAAACTTCTAGAAAATATACGTCTTCATTAGATTTTTTAAAAATAATTATATAAATTAAACAACTTTGTATTTAACCACGGTAGGGTTATTATATTGATGCCTCATCAATATAATAAGAGGCATCAATATAATAACCCTACCGTGGTTAAATACAAAATTGTTTTATTTATATAATTATTTAAAATGTCTAACCACAAAGTGAGTGCTTTATATGAAGAATAGATTTTTTTAGTTTCAAACCTAGGGATTTGCTTGCTGCAAGTCTAACATCTTTGCTGGTTCTTGGGATATCAATTGGACCTTTGACGATGTAGTTTTTTTTCCGTTGCTTTTCAATTATTCGTTCCATAATTTTCAATTGTATTAATTTATATTTAACTAACTAACTTACCATCACGCCGTCTCCCCGGAGGGGTAGGCAGAAAGAATGGAACGCCACACTGTTCTGTCCTGACATACGTCTCTCGCTTCCTCTACATTCATACATCTTGTCATGCACGCACGTCGATTTTTCCGACTCCTCACGTGACCGACATTCAATATTTGATTGATTTGATCGTGCCACGTTTTCCTCGGCCTTCCTCTATTTCTAGCTCTGTTCACGCCGTTTACATATACCTTCTTTACCATTCTGTCTTCGCTCATTCTTTCCATGTGTCCAAACCATCTTAATGACCCTTTCCTTATTTTGTTCATAACACTTTCATTCGCACCACATTCACTTCTTATACTTGCATTTCTCACTCTATCATAAACAGATTTGCTACACATTCGTCTTAGAGATCTCATTTCTACTGCATTTATTATACTTTCATCCTTCTTTTGCCAGTTCCATACTTCACTTCCATACATAAGGGTCGGCACAAGAACACCATTGTGCACTGCCATCTTAGCTTTACACAATTTATATTTATGATCTCAGTATTACGTATGGAGGAAACAAGTGAACTTCGGCATTCGATTCAAAGTATGAAATGACCGTTCTAGTAACTTCACGTTGATGTAATTTGAATACGAAACGTGTAGTAAAGTTGAAGGGAAATGCGAGACTCCCTGACCCCGAGGAGTGTCGCAATTTCTTCTGCTTTCGCTTTTAGCGGCCGCGGGTGGAAATAACAGCCAGGGCCGCACGCCCTCGCCCTCGCCCTCGCCCGGGCCTGGAGGCCGCCGCTGGCGATCGATTACCATTTCGTCATCCGCCGTAGTGACGTGGCGCGACATGTGGAATTTCTTCAATGAACGTTTCATTCAGAAAAATATTTTCGTCCAAAGCATTTAACCCCTTCGCCGCGCGACGATTCTTCATTCAAATATGCGCGGTCGATAAAATTACATTTCTTAGGATTTTGTGTATCCTCTTCGATCGACGTTTTGGAAATCTTTGCAGATTCAATATAATGCTAATACCATATTTGCAAGCGTGTAAGAGATATATTATAAGTCTTGTTCAGTCAAATAGAATATTACGTCTGTCGGTCTTAGACGCTTAAACGCTAGCATTTACCAATACTTTAATGTTAACTAACTAATCATCACGCCGTCTCCCCGAAGGGGTAGGCAGAAAGAATGGACTGCCACACTTTTCTTTCTTGACATATTTCTCTCGATTCCTCAACATGCACGCGCGTCGATTTCTCTGACTCCTCAATATTTTATTTATTTGATCGTGTCACATTTTCCTCGGTCTTCCTCTGTATCTAATTCCATTTACATCGTTAACACATACTTTTTTTTACCATTCTTTCTTCATTCATTCTTTCCATGATCCTTTCATTAAAGATCCTTTCATTATTTTGTTCATAACACAATTATTCGCACCGCATTCAGTACAGAGTATCACACATTCGTCTAAGAGATCTCATTTCTACTACATTTATTCTACATTTATTCTACTTTCATCCTTCTTTTATGTTGTATAGCAATAATTCTTATTGTTGTTCTTAAGCCTATTCCCATCTACTCCTGGACAAATACCTCTTCCATTCGCTTCCACGCCACATCGCCCATCCAGGTTATGCCGACGTGTCGGTTCAGTTCATCTGTCCACCGTAGTTGCGGCTGCCCTGCACTTCTTTTTGTGGTCCATGGTCTCCAAGTCTGTATTTTTGTCCATTCTTCGTCCGACCTTTTGGCTACGTCACCAGCCTATTGCCATTTTAGCTCCACTACACGGTGAATGACGTCAGTGATTTTTGTTTTCTCTCTCACCGTATCGTTTCTTACTCTGTCTCTAAGGCTTATTCCTAACATGGCTTTTTGGAACACTCGTAGTTTTTCGGCACTGTGTTCAATTGAACCAAAATTCTTTGAATATCCCTTTTTTTAATTTCAAATTCTCATTTTGAATTGTGTAGTGATTACACTGCATGGTTACTCGCGGAATTTTCTAGCGCAGGAAGGGTTAACGTCAGTTTAATTTTTTTTTTATTGGATATCTCTTTTACATCGGTCACGTTAAGTGTAGCGTTTCGTGTTATTATTGTATTTATTTTTACGATTTTAGTACATCTAAAATTACAAGTATTTTATTTGCGGTTCTCCTTCAGCGTAAGACCTTGTCTCTTAATTTAGAAGCCATTAATACTTTCCCGTTTGTAGATTTTCCTTTCTATACTATACATTTCGCACTGTAATTCTGCCCACACCCAAATATTACAATGGGATTTCGACTCAATGGCGGTCCATGGAAATTTTGACCATGTTCCGATTTACTCAATTTTAATATCATTTTTGTAGCATATTTGCTGACCACCTGTATTCTGAAGTGATATGATAAGTGAATGTAATCTTCTCAAATAATTTTATTTTATAAATGGAACTTCTGCCAGAAAATGAATTGTTTTACAACTATCTTGTAATAATTACTCATGTTTGTTTACGTGATTTTAGGTTTATTTATTTTAAAAAAATGCTATAGGGTTTAATAGTTTTTATTTCGTATTTTTAATGTTTTTTAAGTCTAGTGCAGTGATTCCCAAAGTGGTCTATGTAGACCCCCAGGGGTCTACGACAACTTGCAAGGGGTCTACGACAATTGTAAAAAAAATTGAGGGTCCATGAGATGTAAATGGGGTCCACGAGATGGTTTAACTAAATTGAAGCCGAATATTGAAACGCAAAACGAATATCGAAATCGTTAGCGACCTTTTTTTAAGCTCATTCGGCAAAGATCGGACATTCGATCTTCCCAAATGAGCTAAAAAAAAGATATAGGTCGCTAAACATTTCGACCAAGAAATTTTCCCCGGTGAGCTAAAAATAGGTCGACTACGAATTCAGGCTTTTTTCTTTCAGATTTTTTCTGTCCTGAAAAAAAAATCTGATTTAGGAACGCAGGGGGTCTACACAAAATAGAAGAAATCGGCAAGGGATCTATGGGACAAAATAGTTTGGGAACCTCTGGTCTAGTGTATGAGCAACTCGGAAAATTATGGTAAAAGCTTTTAAAGCACGTCGAATATTTAACTAAGTAAAATACGTAACTTTGGATCAAAAGCATAAGTTATAATGCGGAATTATACTACAGTTCTGAACGTTTTGTAATTGGTTTTATTCTTTTAGTTATTTCTAACACTGTTTATTTTAACTAATTGCAACCCGTGAAATATTCACAGAGGTAAAGATTTTTTTACCCTTTAAAAACTCGCTTCACTGTACAATCGTAATCAGTAATAAGTGATAACTTTTAATGAATTTTTTTTATCACACATGTTAAAAATTTCACAATTAACAACATCAATTTTTTCTTTTGTTTCACTACTGTCATACAACAATTATTAGAACAAAATTCAAAATAATTCAGAATCGTTCTCGGGCATGCGCATTCGTGTGCATTTCGAATTACTTTGGGAGAGAACAGATGTATTCCTCTCTCCGCTATCTTGTATTCAAAATATTCTCGTACTCTTTCTTGACGACATGCGGGTTTTTGCCTATTTATATTATGATGTTAGTGGAAATTCCGTTTTTATTTCAACTTGTTTTCTTATTGACCAACCATCACGCCGTCTTTTCTAAAGGGGTAGGCAAAAATAATGGACCGCCACACTGTTTTTTTCTGACATACTTCGTGTCATGCACGTACGTCGGACGTATAACGGATTTTCGTACTTTGGTAATATACGTATGAGAAAAATTTTCGTATTACATTTTTTACAGTATTTTTTTTACCATATACTTCAAACATTGAATCGAATAAAAACACGCACTGATTTACGATGTTCCTCTTTTATTAATCGATGTTTAACTTGTGAAAGAAAAACTTTTCGCATTACTAGACATTACGAGTCGCCATTGGATAGATGATAGATGTGCCCATTTAACACGCTCTTATTATGGAGATAGCAATAAAAATAAACTCTTTACACAATATTTATTGTATATCTTCACTCTCAATCTTCAAAAGTGAACATAAATTATCTGCTATTTGCATAATAATTTGATATTCATAACTGTGCGTACGTGTATTTTTTACGCATTAATAATAAAATATTTGGCTTTAGATTTATTTATGAACATTGCATATTTATATTCTTTATAGCTAACATTAATCATATATAAATAATATTATTTATTTGTTTTTATAAGTAATAGTTCTATATCTAAATCTAAAGTGATGGTTTTCGAGAAGAATGTATGACGATTTGTGATATAAGTGCGATGGGCGAGAAATTGGAGCAAGTTACTGAATTTACGTATCTGGGAAGCATGTTTACAAGAAACGGAAAAATGGAGAAAGACATCGAAAGGAGGGTTGGTGCTGGGAATAAAATAAATGGCGCACTCAAAGTCATTACTGCAAATAGAAATATATCCACAGAAGCAAAGATGGCAGTACACAATGGAGTTCTAGTGCCAAACCTCATGTATGGAAGTGAAGCTTGGAGCTGGCAAAAGAAGGATGAAAGCAGGATAAACGCCGTAGAAATGAGATCACTTAGAAGAATGTGCGGGAAAACGTTGTATGATAGAATACCGAACGATGAAATAAGAAAGAAATGTAAGACAGATGACTGCATCATGAATAAAATTAAAAAAGGATCCCTGAGATGGTTCGGACATATGGAACGAACGGATGAGAGTAGAATGGTTAAGAAGTTGTACACAAGCAGCGTGAGTGGGAAAAAAAGCCGAGGACGACTGAGGAAAACATGGCATGACCAAATTAATCAATTACTAAAAGGCGGCCACATTCTAAGTCGGAACAATCGACGTGCGTGCATGGTACGATGTATGAATGTAGAGGAAGCCCGAGAGGTATGCCAGGACAGGCCAGTGTGGCGATCCATCCTCTGCCTACCCCTCCGGGGAAATGGCGTGATGGTTAGTTAGTTCTATATCCGAATGCTATGATAATTTTTTATATTTTATTTATTTCATGTAAACATGATAGAAGTTGAATGGTCGAAGTAAAATAGGCACTAAGTACCAAAAAAACAATGAAGTATGCAGTTTCGTTCTATATGTCAATAGAACGAAACTGTATACTTAGTTTTTTTTTTCTTTTTTTTTAGGTACTTAGTGGCTATTTTACTCCAACCATTCAGTGTAACGCTGATAAAATACATTATGTTACGACTAGGATAAATTGTATCTCAATAGAGACGAAGATGCAAATTGGGAACAGAATATGGTAGTGGAGGTGTTTACAGGACTTATGACCTGTCGTTGGTTAGGTTAAGCGCCCGCTTTATGTAATACAACATTCCCCATTCCACCTTACTACTATATCTTACGACTACATAAACAATATATATGTAACTATTCTTCTTCCTCTGCCACTGTCACAATGACATTGTGCGTTTAGTTTTCATTGGCGCCACCGCCAACATACGTTTGTGGCTCTAAAGTCGTAATTTTATTTTATTTTACTGTGAAAAAGTGTCTATGGTATAATGTCTATGTCTATGGTATAATGGATAAACGCAAACGAGTCGTACTTTTAATTGAACAAAAACTCGAAATAATTCAAAATTTTGAAAATGGTGCAACCGTTAAATATTTATTGAATCAATATAATGTTGATGATCAAACTATACGGGACATCATTAATTAAAAGAGTTTTTTTTTGCTTTCGGATTAACCGGGAAATCGATTATACGGGATTTTTTTTCACCATCCATCCCAGAAAATCGGGTGTGTACTGTACCTATGGTATAATACAATCTTTTAGAATTCTGTCAAAATTTATCTTATGATTTTACCGAAATATCAATGGATGTTCATTTTAAATAATAATGAAATAAAAGTATATTTTTAATATAACTTCATTCACTTTTTGTCTTTATTTCAACAGCGACTGGTTTCACCAGGTTAGTTTGCATCGACAAACTGGTAAGTCTGTCGATGCCTAGACTGACCGGTATGTCGATGTTCATTGAGTTAACTTTCAGGGTCCAAGTTTCACACCCGTACAATAAAACAGACCACACATAGCATTTGATCATTCTCTGGCGGAGTTTCAAGTTTACGTTATCATTGCAGAAGAGTGATTTCATTTTATTAAACGTAGCTCTTGCTGCCTCAATTCTGCATCTTATCTCTACATCTGGGTCAAGAGATTGCGTTAGTATGCTGCCGAGGTATTTAAAATTTTCCACCCTTTCAACGTTACGGCCGTTCAAATGCAATACTGACCCACTGTAGTCAAGCCGTTTTATTTAATTATTATTTATTTTCTGGAGCATGAAAAATCGTCTTTTGATGTCTCCAGAACCAGATGTTGGCATTTCGTCCGTATTGAACGCCATGTTCGGCCCCTCCCACTCTTTATCTCAATGTTTTATTAAACCGATTATTAATTACTGTCATTCTGAGTACTACAATTGTGTTTCAAACGAATTAGTAAGAAGGTCCCCAGAGTTTAATAGCCCAGTTGTATAAGGTACACCTACGCACAAAATAATTGTCACATTCCTGGTTCAATCATTTTCGTAGGTGCTATCTGTTATAATATTACGTCATGTCTTGTTATGTATTTGTTTAGTTGACTAACATGCTTTCCCCGACGAAATTTTGTTTGTTCTCACTCTATTATACATTGTTTTATTTTTAACGCTGAAGTAGATTAAGCCACTTTATTTTTATTAGTCATTCGTTTTCTGAGAATATTACCAATCAACCACAGAAATCTTTTTGTTTACCATATAATTATCCTTGAAAATGAGGCACATCAGATTGATCATTTTACCATCAAATTATCATGGCTTACGAGTCATTTAGCATTCATTCACTTAAAAGTTTTTATTACAAGGCGAAACATGTCACTCAAAATTGATGTCCATTGATTATAACACCTGATGATGCCAGCATCGGTTGGCAAAACAGTTGTCAAGACAATTTCATAGAAATTAAATGAATAATAACAGTATTACAAATTAAATAGTTAATATCAATATTCTAAATATCTTTAATATTTACTAATATCTGAATATTTTTATTTATTCATAAGCTGTATTAATCTGTGTTTTTCTTCTTTTCAGTATTAAAATGTCTCCGGCTATCAACTGATCCTGTCACATTAAGGTTGAAAAGAGGTAATTACTATCAAAATAAATTGTATTAAATATGTTCTTTGACAACAACAACAACAAACCATCACGCCGTTTCTCCGCAGGAGTAGGCAGAGAGAATGGACCGCCACACTACTCTATCCTGACATAACTCTAGCTTCCTCCGCATTCATACAACAAGTCATACACGCACATTGATTCCTCCGTCTTCTAACATGACCAACTTTTAAAATTGAATCATGCCATGTTTTTCTCGGTCTACCTTGACTTCATACTTCATCGTTAACATATACTTTCGTGACCATTCTTTCTCCATCCATGCGCTCCATATGACCGAACCAATGCAGCAATCCTTTCATAATTTTGTTCATAATATCTTCTTCCGCTCTACACTCCTTTTTTATATCAGCATTTGAAATTCTGTCGTACATATAATAGTTCTACCACACACAGGGACCTCATCTCTACCGCGTTTATTCTGCTCTCATCCTTCTTCTTCCAGTTCCATGCTTGCTTTCATACATAAGGGTTGGAACTAGAACTCTATTGTGAACGGCCATTTTCGCTTTCAATGATAAATTCTTGTTTCCAATAACTATTTTTAAGCTCCATTCACTTTGTTATCCGCACCAACCCTTTTTTCGACATCACTGTCCGTTCGGCCATCCGGTGTGTACATGCTACCTAAATACACAAATTCACTCACCTGCTCCAAGTTCTTTCCGTTCACACTTATGTTACAAACTATCATTTGCTCTTCTCTTTCAAAAACCATCAACTTTGACTTTCCGATATTCATCATTAAATCGTTTGACTTCTTTCTTCAATAATTCAAATCCAATCTAATCTTTACCATAACCATATTTACTTTTCTGTAATGCGCTTGTAAAATATCACAACATAAATGTCTATTTCTAAAATGGCAGTACACAATGATGTTTTTCTACCGTCCCTTATGTATGGAAGTGAAGCATGGAACTGCCAAAAGAAGGATGAAAGTAGAATAAATGCAGTAGAAATGAGATCTCTTAGACGAATGTGTGGAAAATATGGGTATGATAGAGTGTCAAATGAAAATATAAGATGTGAATGCAGTGCGAATGAAGTGTTATGAATGAAATAATGAAAGGATCATTAAGATGGTTTGGACACATGGAATGAATGAATGGTAAAAAAATGTATGTTTACGATGTAAATGGAACTAGAAATAGAGGAAGACCGAGGAAAACGTGGCATGATCAAATAAATCAAAAATTGAATGCCGGCCTGCATGACCCAATGTATGAATGTTGAGGAAGCGAGAGAAATACACTAACAAAAGTGTGGAAGTCCATTCTTTCTGCCTACCCCTTCGAGGAGACGGCATGATGGTTAGTTAGTTAGTTTTTTTTTTTAGTCAAATGTCTATTTCATAGCTTTAAAATAAAAGGAATAATCGCATGGTATTTATTTTCTTAGCAAAATGTCACTTCTATAAAATACAATAAAACTTGTAAAAACTCTTGTTTTTATTGTATGGTGTTTTACACCATTGTTCAGAAAACAATATATTAATATGTATTCTTTAATATCATCCCCGATGGCTCTCCCGGCAACTGGGCACTTCGACTTCGTGTTGAGGCTTATGTATCTTGGGGTGATGTTCCTCTTCTTGCACTCTCAGTTGAACCTTATATGAAAGACGCGGTCTCCTCGGAGATCGACATCTTTCATATTACTGATTACTTGGAGACAAATACTCTTGACTTTAGAAAGTATCTTGTCTTCCTAATGTCGAACCATCTCTAATGCGTTCATGGTACTATGTTGTATTTTTATAATATTTTACCTGTACTCAATAGATGCCTTAAACATTTTCCTGTTTGTAATGTCTTTTGAGTTAATAAACTGATTTGATTTGATTTGATTTGATTTATATTGGGAAGCCATACGCAATTTCAAAATCTTTTGATGGATCTTCATTGTAAATAATAATTAAATAAAACAATGTTTTTTTAACTCATTAATGATCATTTAATAATCATTAATAATCACTAAACACTTAATCATCATTAAACATAAATAAATAATTTCTGTGTGCTCATGTTAATGCCTTTGAATATGGAATATATGAGTACACAATGCATATTATAATATGTGGCCCGCCCCAGGCTGGCTGCAATAAGATATCTTGTAACAATTCCCACAGAGCTAATAAAACTACACTTCAGTACCAAATACAGTATGAAGTTATGACATTGCCCCAGGCAGAGAATAATGGGAGCTCCGTAATAAAAGTGAGCCATAGTGTTTGCACTAATAATGTATAGCTCCAAACTCCAAACACTTTCATTCCGACAGAGCCGAGTCTCAAGCTAAAGGAAGTTTCAAGCATGTCTATATTAAATAACTTCTTTTATTTTACATTTCAAAAGGTTTTGAGTACTTTAAACTTAAACTTTTTTTATAAGCCTTTTCATATTATGAACAATGGCAACAGTTTATTTGTTTAAATGTATATTTATAAACTGTTAAATTTACAACACTTTTATAATATCAAAAAAAAATTATTATACACTTTTTGAGAATTTCGCGACAGCTGTTTCGCCAACCGATGTTGGCATCATCAAGTGTTACAAACAACCAACTGGTTGTTTGTAACACCTGAAAACAGCTGTCGCGACATTCTCAAAAAGTGTATAATAAAAAAATTGTGATATAAAAGTGTTGTAAATTTAACAGTTGATAATGTTGAAGTATCATAGTGTTTCGGCCAAAAAAATGGATTATGAGCTTCTGTGTCCTGGGTAAAATCAAGAAAGGTCATTAAGATGGCAAGTCCAATTTAAAATTATAAATTAATTGCTAAAAGGTGGCCATGTCTTAAGTCAGGAAAATTGATGAGAGTGCATGTAAGGATTTATGAATGTAAAGTAACTCTAGAATAGTGTGGCGGTCATTATTCTCTGCCCACCCCTCTGAAAAATGGCACGATGTATCAAATGGGGAAATATTATTTTTATGAAAATTTTATATGTTATTTAATAATATTTGTACCTTAACACAATCGCTGCTTCGGACACGGCTTCCGTGTCCATTAAAAAATTGTAGCCCCGCGTCGGTCACGGGAGACGTGTTCATGTGGTGCTTTCAATGTTACCAACCAAATATTCTACAGCATGTCTACAATTGTTATTATTTAGATCTGAGATATAATACAAAGTTTTGAGGTTTCGAAAGTTAGATATTTTTCAGGTTCTTTGTAAAGCATACGAAATTTTTACGCAGCCAAAGTGTTAAGGATATTAACCCCATCGGTTTTATCTTGCACTTGTCTTTTAATGTTACTTAATGAGAATCTTTACCATTGTTTCATCATGGAAAGAATGAATGAAGAAGAATGGTAAAAAAAAGTATGTGTTAACGATGTAAATGGAATAGAGAGGTGAGGAGAGAGAGAGGAATATAGAGGAAGACCGAGGAAAACGTGGCGATCAAATAAATGAAATATTGAATGTCGGCCACGAGAAATCGACGCGCGTGCATGACACGATGTATGAATGTTGAGGAAGCGAGAGAAATATGTCAGGAAAGAAAAGTGTGGCAGTCCATTCTTTCTGCCTACCCCTTCGGGGAGACGGTGTGATGGTTAGTTAGTTAGTTAATGAGAATCTGTTCGCCTTCGGGTAAGTCCTTCCTAAAAAAAATATTTTATTAGAAAGGACTTGCCTGAAAATGCATCTGTGATCTAGAGCTAAATATTTTTTTCCCCTAGTTATAACATATAAACTATCTGTCACCATCTTTGTTATTGATTTAGCTTTTACATTTAACCACATGCAAATGATTTAACTGCTCCAGTAATAAAATTTTCTGATTAATCCGTTGTGGATATTGCAGATCCGCAGATCAAGGCGCACGTGACCCTCCTGAGCAGCCCGGAAGATGGCTCGGAGTACATCCTGCCTTCTGAGAGGAAGGCCAAGTCCAACCACCAGCAGCAGTCTAGTCACTACCTTCGTAATGCTAAAACAAATCACTAGTAACTATCTCACTCTTGATACTCAATTATTATGTTAAGTTAATTATTATATAATCAAACGAAAATCAGGAGAGATTGAAAAAAATATTTCATGCGTGAATCTGAATACATATTGAAATTTTATATATAACACTTTTAGATGTGAAGTAGGATTTTTAAGGATTGAATATATTTGGCAGTTATGACAATTTTTTGTATTAATTAAATATCGTTTGGACATATGGAACGAATGGATGAGAGAAGAATGGTTAAAAAGTTATATACAAGCAGTGTGAATGGAAAAAGATAGTGAGTATGGTGGAGGAAAACATAGCATAAGACAACCCGAGAGGTGTGTCAGGATAGAGCGATGGGACAGTCCATCCTCACTGTCTACACTTCAAGGAAAACGGTGTGATGGCTAGTTAGTTTTTTTTTAGTTTGAAATTTATTTTTCTTGACATGTTTCGAAGGTTTTACATATAATCGGGAGAACGATATAAACTAGCCTTCGAAACATGTCGAGGCAAATAAACTCATAATTGGAAAATACTGTTTTAACTCGTAAAAAATGTCATTTTGGAATTTCATTATTAACGCCTTAAATTTATCAAAAGGAATTAAATTTATGTTAAAAAAATTGTAAATAAAAATTTTCAATCAGTATTTTTCATTCAATGAATCTTACATTTATGTTATAAATGAAACATCGTAGTCACTCCTTTAAAATATAATAAAACTAAAAAAAAAAAAGTTTTCTCAATATTAAATATTTAATATGGAGTTTTATTATTGTTATAGTGAAATGGAAATAAACGTAGACATTTTTTATATATTATTATGTTGGGCTATTATTTATTATTAGTGGCTATTTTAAATTTGATTAATATTTAATTTTGCTGTTGCCCTGTCTCCAGTTCATCATCATCCCCTTCTCCGGAGCCGCTGTCCTCTCTGGTGAGGGACTCTTCGGCATCCCCTCCTCGCTCCAACGGCTGCAGCGAACACACCAACAGCAAGAGCAGCAGCAACGGCTGCACGGACTGGAGTGAGTCGTGTTCATTATAAAACGATTCAATCATTTATAAAACTTTCTTTTCAAATTCATTTTTTTTGCAGGTGGAGTTTATTTTTAAATTTGAAATTTTTTTACATTTTGTTTTTATAATGGTTAAATTTTTCTTGATTGATTTTAGCAACAATACTGTTCTTGTTTGAATAATATCTATAATATTTAATTTGGATAATACCTATTATATCCAACGAATTATAAATACTATAATTATTTTCCTATAATTTAATACTATAATAACATTATTATTATTATTTAAGTAGAATAAATGCAGTAGAATTGAGATCTCTTAAAAAAAAATGTTAAAGATGTAAATGGAACTAGAAATAGAGGAAGACCGAGGAAAACTTTTCTTTACCTTATGGATGCCTAATATGATGTAATGACAATTTTCAGGTGACCGAAGTAGTAACGGTTGTGCAGAAAAAGGAAGCAGCAACGGCTGGGCGGGCGGAGGGGGGAAGGCCGCCCACCGGGGGGTTGATCAGTCTCACAATCCACCACCAGTCAAGCATTCCAAGTAACTATTCACTTCGCTTGATTATTTATCTCTTGGTTTTCATTACCCTTTCAATTTGTATTAACTTGACCCATTTTTAACACTAAACATTTTTTAAAACTATTTTTAAAAGATTAAACAAGATAGGAGGAGATTTTAAAGCCAACAATCACTCTAAACAAATATCAAATCATCTGTATCTATACTGGCACAAGATTTGGCTCAAATCCTTCAAAAAATTCACATCATTTAAAGGGTTTTGCCGGAACCAAAATTGGCTAAATTTACTTAAAGTGTTATCACAGCTGCCTTTTATGAAATACACTTTTTTACCATATACCAAGAAATTTTATTGACTGACATTACTAACCAAAAACAGCAATTTTTTTAATTTACGTCATTTGCCACAGATAAAATGTATGTTTTTGTAACATGGATATTTACTAAGAGAAATCTTTGATAATAAAATCTCGTATATCAAAAGGTTTTGCAAAATAGAGATTTTTAATGTGTATCAAAATTTCCAATCTAATTAGGATTAACATAAAACTGGAAGGATACATTGGTTTGGTCATATTTGGTAAATCTAAGGAAAATCAGAGACAGTCTGACACATCAGTGAAGGCAAACTAAGGCCGCCTTGACTGCATGAAGCTAAGGTCAACTTTTGCCTTTGCTGCATGAAGCTAAGGCCAACTACTGCCATTTGGGTGAAGCAGACCGGAGATTATCCTCACTAGTAGTTATTGCAGGCAGCCTTAAAGCATTCCGGGTTGTAGAGTTTTTGATGATTATATGAATAGTATTTTAATTGTATTATTTTCTATAGCAGGTTCGAAGCATATATGATGACAGGCGAGCTGATGCTGAAGCTCTCTCGCACGGAACGCTCGGGTGAGGGTGTTTTAGGGGGTGGTGGCTGGAGTGGAGGAGGATCCTCGGGCCCCCCAGCACACCCTCATCGCCACCACCACGCACCAAGACACCGCACGCCCGACTATGATATCAATACGTGAGTACTATTTTATTTGCCTAATATTTTTTGCAATGTATTGCAATGGAATATAAATCGTGTGTTGTGAAATCATTTTAATATTGAGTTTTGATTTATACGCTATCTGAGATACTGCTATTTTCTTCACAATCACAACATTTGTTTGTTTTTTTTTGTTCTAAACAATATTAACATATTTTTTTGAGTTGCGATAAAATATCTCAGTAAACAGTCATTGTTTTGATAACTTATTATTGTTTGCTTTAATGGCTTTAGTTTTATTAGATTAAAATTAATATTCATACTCATGCGCTTTGAATATAATAAATAAATAATGGCCGTTCACAATGGAGTTCTGGTCCCAACCCTTATGTATGGAAGCGAAGCATGGAACTGGCAGAAGAAAGATGAGAGCAGAATAAGTGTGGTAGAGATGAGGTCCCTATGATGTATTTGTGGTAGAACGAATGATTATATCCTTGTAGCTTTTTTCATACATAATTTTTTTTTGATTCTCTGAGTTCAGTACTTTGGGTAAAGGATGAATTAAGTATCTTTAAATATAATAAATAATTGTAAAGGTGGATTCAACAGTGTTAATAATATTATTCCGTAATATATGTCATAAAGAAATATTTTATTTTATTTTTTATTATGTCTTGAAGGTAGTTCAATTGTATATTATATTAGTTTTCTATGGTATTCTATTGTATTTACAGCTACAACTCCACGCCAGTTTCTCCCATTGATTCGAGGGCGACAACGGCCCCGCAAGTGCAGCGTTACAACTCCACTCCCGCCTCCAGCAGCCTGGACCGTCAGTCCAGCCGCTGCTCTGAGCCCCCCATGCCAGAACCCAATGCCTTTACGTTCGTACCACTGCTTCTCTCTATTTATTAAAAGATGAATACTAGTATATTGTCTATAGTTTTGTAGATTTTCTTTATTATTAAATCTAATAACCTTTTAAATGCCGGGAGGTATTCATATAGCCGGACCCTGAGAGCCAGCAATTTTTTTGAAACGTCAAAACCTATTAAATGCATCTTACATAATGTTATGAATAATTGATGATATATATCAAAAATAACTTATTTAAATGTTTCTATCACAATCTTCTAACTAACTAACTAACCATCACGGCGTCTATCAAAGGGGTAGGCAGAAGGAATAGGCTGCCACACTTTTCTTTCATGACATACTTCTCTCGCTTCCTCAACAATATTCCCAACTACTCAAGAGATAAACAAAATCTCGCTAAATAGAGTACATTAATTTGACACAATTTATATTTAAATATATATTTATATTTTATTTCTCGTTGGCGTCATCTACGAGTTGATAAACTAATACAATTGTACAGGTTGTTAAGTACATAATAAAGACTTACCATATAAACGATCCGTTTCGATCAATCAATTTGATATTAAAAACTAAAGGTTTAATTCTTTCGTCTATACCACAATATTCCTTATATCAGAATTGCATTGTATTAATAAGTGTAATCTCTCTGTTTGCAGCTTTAATTCCACTCCCACGTCGCCCAGTGATATGCGGAGCGCCCGCACACTCTCCCCGGCTGAGGGCTCCATGAGCCCCGCGCCCAACAACCACCTCGTCATGGGCTGCGTGCGGACCAGCCGCTCTGAAGATCATCTACAGGTGAATTACTGTTACTGCTGCATTTCACATAATTTCGACACCTTCGTGGCAGAGTGGTAAGAGAACCATGCCAAAGGTCCCAGGTTCGATTCCCGGCGATTTCAGTGTAATCGTCACACTGTCTTTGGTCTGGTCTAGGATTTATGTGACAATAAAATGGCGATAGATTAGCTACCAATCACAAGTCATGAGAATCAATATACTAGCTAAAACAAAATGTATACAGTAATTGGGTTAAAAGGACCTATTGCAGGGATGACGAACCTTTTTCGCCAGTGGGTCAAATTTATGTAAAAAAAAAAAAACCCTGGCTAGAGTTTTCATAAAAATTAAAATCGTGACACGTTTTTATTTAGAAGGAAGTCAATGGCGATCTTTCCACAGCGACTTCCGGTTAGTAGGCAGAGAATTCGGCGGCAACTTTTTTTTTAGGGGTCGACAGCGACTTCCGGCCAGTAGGTAGAGGATTCAGCGGTGACCTTTTTTTTAGCCCATAAGAGACTTCGATTTTATGACCAATTTGATTTTCTGGACTACCGACCGGAAATCGCTGATGAGCTAAAAAAAAAGGAAAGGTCGCTGACAAAAAATATCCTTAAAAACGATTCAGAATTCGGTATCGAATTTCTCCCGCGGGTCACCATGTGACCTGCGGGTCCGTCATTCGCCATCCCTGACCTATTGTATACAAAAAAAATTACCACCCTTTAATTAAAGGATTGATAAGAGTGACAGTGAATGGGAGGCAGTGGCGTGCTTTGGGAAAGGCATTCATTCAGCAGTGATAAGAAGACAGACAGCTGATAAGAAGAAACGAAGGATGTTTTCATTGTGTTTATCGTGTTATGTTTGCCTTTTAAAAAATGTTTTTATTTAACCAATGATAAAGAATATATAAAAACAAAAAAAAAACTTTTTTTAAATTTTTAGTTTGTAATCTCAGTTAATTTGTTCCCGCGAAAAGTGTGTTTACAATGAATTCAGTTTCAGAAGGAGTCGTCAATGAGTGCCGTGGCGATAGACATTGATGAAGACGACGTGACCTCTTCCCTCAACACCCTCCTGGACACGCGGCCCGATTCCCGTGGCAACTCCTCCGGACGGCAACCCGCCACACATCCTACCGACAGGTAATCTCTCGCCCCAAATCTGATCTTTGAATTTTATCATCATCATCAATCATTCGGTGATGGACATAGGCCTCCCTTCCTGGCTTCCACAACTCTCTATCCCTTGCCACTCGTTTAAAGTCAAATGAATCTGGTACCTAATCTTAACCTCTACTCAACATATATGTACAGTTTTTACTCTCTTCGCTTCAAAGCTTGTTTGCATTAAAAAATAATAAGATACTAGCCATTGAAATCTACTGTTTTTTGTATATTTTTTCACCATTTAATAAAAATAATATATATTTTTATTTACTAAAATAAATAATTTTATTTATTTTCATATAATGTTTTGACCCTTGGATACGAACCCTTTTAAACCACACCATATTTTACATATAAAATGTGTGAAAAATCTCTAGCCTTTTTGGGGAAAAACACTTTTATTTTATCTTTTTAATCTCAGTAAATGTTAAGTTTTATAACCAATTTTTTTTCTGGAGGACCTGCTTGTAAAGTATAAAATTTTAAATAATTGTCACATGAGTTAACATTAATGAATAAAAGAAGAAAAAAAAAGTTTTATGAAAAGTAAAAGTATACATTTAAGATGTGAATGGAGTACAGAGCCGAGGAAGACCGAAGGAAACATGACATGGCCAAATTAATCAGATTTTAAAGGTTGGCCATGTTAGAAGTCAGAAGAATCGACATACCTGCATGATTCACTGTATGATATGGAGTTTTCCTCGGTCTTTCTCTATCTCTTGTTATCGTGTATAATTTCTTTACCATTCATTCTTTCCATCTGTGACTTTTAATGAATTAATTAATACAAATGAAAACGTCTGTTTCCTAGAATTGATAATGCTTTAGCAAGTGTCCAAACCATCTTAATGACCCTTAAATAATTAATATGAATGAAAATGTCGGTATTCTAGGTTTGATAATGCCTTAGCAAGGCAAAACATTTAATTCCCTTAAAATAAAATGAAACTTTTAGAAAATAGACATATGTAATTCATTAGTATTGAAAATACACATATATTATAATACCTTACATTGAGGCGGATAATGGACCCTTTTAAATGTTTCAAAGGTTGGATACCTCCATTTGTTTAGATGCTTAATATATTTTTTTATTTGATTTTTGTTTATTTTTATTTGTGTTTTGAATTTTTGAGTTCTTTATTTTCAGAATTGTTTGGACGTACAATGCTCCTGTTTCTAGTTCCTCCGAGAAGAACACTTCTCACTACAACGGCTCAAGCTCCACGACTGCCACATCCAACTCTACTTCTGTCTCAGAAGGAATCTCACCTCAAAGGTTAGACGCCGCTTTTTGCTAAATCAATGTATAATTTTCTGATAATACACATTTTTTATTGCCTGCAGCAAATATTAAGATTTACTGTAGTTTCTTTTTTTTTAAACTTTGATACAAAGTCATTACTTGGCGGTTTGAATTATTTAAAAATTAAAATGTTCACTTTGTATAAACCACTTTATTTGAGTAAGTAGCGCCAACTGGTTTCACTCTGTAGCGAGCTTCCTCAGGGCTATACACAAAATCACATTATAAAAATTGCAATTCATTTTTGTTTATTGCACTTTTTTGACACATCAACAAATTTATTTAATGTAGCCTTACTTACTACCTTTTAATTTTTTTTTTAAATAATTTACATGCTAGATTTCAATAATCAGATATTTTTTATCACCAAAAATATTTGGTCTCACATGAATTGGTTTATTATAGCTTGTTATTATGTTTTTAAAATTGTAATTTTTGCTGATAACAATTATGAGGCACTTAGATGTTAGGGTTATATTAAAATGTGAAGAATTTTGAATAAGAAGTGAAGTTATTACTAATATGTTAGTGTTTTTATTAACAGATCTTTGTCCCCTGCCTCCCCGACCAGTGTGTCCAGCTCTGTGATGTCCAGCGCCTCCCTCTCCAGTCGCACGCCTCCCGGCGCTCCTCCTCAGCCGCAGCACAGTGTCTCCGAGGCTGTCTCCAACATCTCCAGCCCCGATTACCAGGACCAGGGCGTGGACCTCTTCAATGGCCGCGAGTGCATGGAGGTCTCCGATCCCAGCGACTCCGATTCCACCATTCTTGTGTCGGAACCCTGCAACCGGCGGACCAAAGGAAACCTACCTTATTTATCCGGATCTAATCCGACTTTGGAGAACTTGGGACCCGATGGCCGTGATCATAGAATTGTCATTCAGGTCAAAGGACCTGATAGAATGAGCAACGGTGAAGGAAATAGCCCTTCGGCTAGTAGGAATCCAAACAGTAGAGGGAATAGTCAAAATAGTGATACAGGACAGCATACGCCTGAAGCACAAGGATATCACGTAAGGATATAATTTTATCATTCTTTCATTATGAAATCAAAATTATTTTTCTGTCGTCGATTGATGGGTCATTTACTTTGTAAACATCCACTATTGATGCATACTGTTTCATTAAATTTTACATCAGCTACACTTAAAAGTCATAAAAAATACTGTGGACGTTTGAATCCTAAGAACATATTTTTACCATTGAACTCTTTGGATAGTTTTCTATGATTATTATATTTTATCGTGGCGGCTGCCATTCTGAATGCTCGTATGCCCTTTACTTATAATTATTCTATTAACCTTTCAGCTGCTACAATGTTTTTAAAAATAAATCGAGAAATTCTACCATTCATAATTAATTTTGAATAAAAAAAAATTACATGCTTACTCACATAAAAGATATAGCATGCGGACCGACTGATACTGTCTCTTTTTCTCTTGCTTGTTCATACCAGCATGCGCTAGATGACAGAAAGTATTTGAATTTGAGAATTTGTTATTCAACTTTTAAGCAACGATTGTTATTAGTATTTCTCAATGGTTTTTCTACCAACGATATATTATTGTTTAGCATTCTGAAGGTTCTATTAAATTTATTTTACAACACTTATATTTTTTAAATTCATTGATTTATTTTTGTAAACTGTGCTGATATGATGTTTATGATCCCCAGGAGCTACGAGATGAAGAGCTGTGCGTGGGCTCAGCGTGCTCCTCTCCAGAGGAGGCGTGCTCAGAGGCAGACGCGGACTCGCTGCACTCCTTCCACTACAGTCCCAAGGCCGTGGACATTCCATCGGCTATCCGCCTCGCAAAGCGGCTCTATGGCCTCGATGGGTTCAAAAAGTCAGATGTCTCTAGACACCTTTGTAAAAAGTAAGTAGATTTTAAAAATCTATTTCATATTAAATAATATATATTTTTTTATATCAATTCAAACACTGTTTTTTCCACTTCATCATCGGGAGAACGATATAAACTAACCAAAATAAGTGCAAGAATCTAGAAACATATATAACATGTGTAAGTTAACTTAATCAGAGTACCATAATCAATGGGTTAAATTTTAAAAAGGATTTTTTGAACGGAAGTTTTGAATTATATTTGAATATTAATAACCAAATTCCTCTCTAAACCCCGTTAAGCAACATAATTTATGCACGAAAGTGAAACCCCCTAGTTAAAAATGTCTTCATTTGCGATTAATATTCCGAATACCCTCTCTATGATCCCAGCTATTTGATTCAATAAATTTGTATTTGCAAACATTTGTTTACCCTAATTCCTTTAATTGTGTTTTAGCTGGTTGGATACATTTAGGTACTTGCCCTATTATATTACCAAAAAATAATCTATTCGTTAATCTTTGCCTGGCGCAAATTTAAATTTATGTTTGTTACTGTATCACGAGTTAAGGGTGACGTTTGAACTACACTATATTATTTAATCGATTGACGCCTTGTACAGTTATTGGCTTTTATGTTTATCACCAATTGGGATCAAAAACTCATTTTTGACTTTTTCGCGGCACCTTTATAACATCTAGCCCTCAATTATAAAATAAAATAATAAAAATAAGTTTGAAGGGTTAAAGCATAGTCTGTATTCTCCTTTGTTGATAAAAATATATACGCGTGTATTTTTCTTTTCTTACTCTATGCTATCATATACAGTTAAAAAAATAAAGAACATATAAACCTTTTTTGAAAGCTGTCACTCTTGTTATGATTATACAAGTCAAAAAAAATAAAGGAAAAAATATTTTCGTCACTGGCAATTTAATGGAATGATCTTGCTTTTTTAAAATATTCAATAGATGTCATAACTTTATTATTTACTTGGTTACAAATTGACGACGGAATTGTTTTTTTTTTTTTTTTAATTGTCATTTTGAAATTATAGTTTTCTGAATAAATGTAGAGTTTTCTAAATTTTTGTGTTTTGTATTAGCGTGTTTGTCATCAGATGTTCATCCAAAAATTTTAATACACGATGCATATTTTGCCTTACAGTAATGACTTCTCCCGAGCTGTGGCGGAAGAGTATCTCCGATACTTTAACTTCGACAAGGACACTCTGGATGGGGCCCTGCGCAAGTTCCTACGGCAGTTTTGCCTCACGGGGGAGACACAGGAGCGGGAGCGGGTACTTGTGCACTTCTCGAGAAGATTCCTGGACTGTAATCCGGGAACTTTCAATTCGCAAGGTTGGTTCCCCCATATTTTATCTTTATTTTATATTCTATTATTCTTCTTGTGTCATATAAAGTTTCCCCGATGTTAGCCATCATATCAACGACCTTCGTGCCGAGTAGTAAGTTCTATGGCTGCCACACAGAAGGTCCCAGGTTCGATTCCCGGCGATGGCAGTGTAATTGTCACACTGTCTTTCGTCTGGTGTAGAAGTTGACGTGACAATAACATGGCTTTAGAGAAACAATTTGATAGCTATTCCCTTTACATCAATTTGGCTTTCGCCTAGAAAGAGTGATTCAACAAAATAATAATAATAATAACAGACTTCTCTCTTATGCCGTCCAGAATAACTCCTCCACACGCCTTATTCTAGTCCAGTCTTTACTTTGCTTCTGCAAATTCAAAATCATTATGTTTTTAAAATATGTATTACTTGAATAGTAGTAATTATACATATGTACGAGGTCTGTTCAAAAAGTATCGCGAATTTTATATTTTTTCAAAAAGTATTTATTTATTCATGAATATCTATTTTGTCCCCTTCAAAGTAATTCCCCTCGGATATAATACATTTATGCCAACGTTTTTTCCAATCCTCGAAGCACTTAAAAAAATCATTTTTTGTGATCTTGTTCAGCTCCTCCTTCGATGCCGTCTTTATCTCCTCAATCGTGGCGTAGCGTCGTCCTTTCATGGGCCTCTTCAGTTTTGGAAACAGGAAAAAGTCACAGGGGGCCAGGTCTGGGGAATACGGTGGCTGCGGCACCATTACTGTGTTGTTTTTGGCCAAATATTCGCGCACAAGCAACGATGTGTGAGCAGGGGCGTTATCATGGTGCAAAAGCCAGTTTTTGTTCTTCCACAAATCCGGGCGTTTCTGGCGGATTGCTTCGCGCAAATTGCGCATAACTTGCAGGTAATATTCCTTATTGACCGTACTACCCTGTGGCAAGAACTCATGATGCACCACGCCCCTGCAATCGAAGAAAACTGTGAGCAAAACCTTCACGTTCGACCGAACTTGGCGCGCTTTTTTTGGTCTTGGCTCATGCGGCAGCTTCCATTGGGATGATTGAGCTTTGGTTTCCACGTCATAACCATAAACCCATGATTCGTCACCAGTTATGACCCTCTGGAGCACATTTGGGTCGTCACGGACCGAGTCCAACATCTCCTGAGCAATGTTAACGCGATGCTGTTTTTGGTCGAAATTGAGCAATTTTGGCACGAATTTCGCGGCGACCCGACTCATGCCCAAATCATTGGTTAAAATCGAATGGCACGAGCCAATCGATATGTTTAGGTCCTCAGCAACTTCTCTAACGGTGATTCGACGATTGGCTAATACTATTTTCTTCACTTTATCAATGTTTTCGTCTGTTGTTGACGTGCTCGGGCGTCCGGCACGCTCTTCGTCGTTCATATCTTCTCGGCCCTCTGAGAACATTTTGTACCACCGATAAACGTTGCTTTGGTCCAAGGTAGCTTCACCATATGCCACAGTCAACATTCGAAATGCGTCCGCGCACTTTATTTTGTTTTTCACACAAAATTTGATACAGATTCTTTGATCCATTTTTTGGAATAGGCAAAAATCGAAGACGAGCCAAAACACATCCAAGCAAAACAGCTGTCAAAAATTAACTAAACATTCAAAATGGCCGACCTTGTCAGCATAAGTAAGGGACATGAGTACCAAATATACGTAGCCAGCGGAAATTCAAAATTCGCGATACTTTTTGAACAGACCTCGTATATCATATTTCAAATAAGAGCTGCGAAATTTGACATATATATTTTTTTGTGTATCAAAATGTTTACATTCTTATCCCTTTGTGTGGTTTTCAATATGCTAACAAGAAATGCTACACAATCTGTAATTAATTTTGAAAAAAATATCACACTGCATTGTCTGCGTGTGAAAGAGATAGAGTGTCAACCATCTATGAAATGTACGCTATCTCTTTCTAGTTTCTATGAGCGTACAAGTGAAATATGTACACTATTTATTGCACAAAAAGTATTATAATTCTAGCATTTCTGAGTCATATTATAGGCAATAATATTCAGACTACATTACAGATTAATAACAGACATTCTCAAATAGTGTATAATAAAAAAATGTGATACAAAACAGTGTTATAAATTTAAGAACTAATCATAAGTTTATTTTTGATATGAGAACACCACACAGATTTGTCTTTTCTCATATTGTAGTTGATTCTAACACTTTAACTATAAAAAAGTGTTGTAAAAATACAGTGTTTTCAAAGAGTTATTCAATTTTTACTTCACATTACTCTTATCATAATAGATGCTGTGCACACTCTGACGTGTGCGATCATGCTGTTGAACACGGACTTGCACGGGCAGAGTGCGGGAAGGAAGATGTCCTGTGCGGAATTTATTGAAAACTTAGCGGACTTGAACGATGGTGCCAATTTCCCCCGAGAAGTTCTCAAGTCCTTGTATCACGCCATCAAGAGTCACCCCCTGGAATGGGCGCTGTAAGTGTTTTTCTTTTCAACTTTTCAAGAATAGAGAACAAGCTCTCGAAAGCTATTTTTACATAAGCTATTTTATTAAATTTATTATGATTGAATTAGAGCTGTTTTAAAACTAACTGTAAATGTGATATTTTTAGTGACACGGAAGCAGCGGAAGCGGGTGATTTAGGCGAGGGTACAGCCGCACGAGGGACTGAGGCTGTCCCTGCTTCCAGGGGGCCCAACCCCTTCCTGGATGTTCCTGACCGACAGCACGCGGTCGAGTACAAGAAGGGATATGTCATGAGAAAATGCTGCTATGAAGCTAACGGAAAGAAAAGTATGCATTACTTTTATAAATATTTGAGTTAATGACAGTATTTTTGCAGTTTAAAAGAAATTTGTGATTCATTTAAGATTTTTTTATAAAAATGGAAAATAAAAAATGAATGTCTGAATGGAAAAAGAAGTCGAGTAAGCCCAAGTAGACATGGCATGACCAAATTAATCAGTTACTGAAAGGCGGCCATGTTCGAAGTAGGAACAATCGACGAGCGTGCATGTCAGGATGTGTGAATGTATAAAATGCGCGTGAGTTATGTCAGGATAGAACAATGTGGCAGTCCATCCTCTCTGCCTACCCCTCTGGAGAAACGGCGTGATGGTTAGTTAGTTATGTAAAATAAAGTTGCAGGTTACGAGTGTGATCATTATTAAGACTTTACTTAAATCGTAACAATGAGCGATACAGGATTTTTCACAAAATAAAATTTCTTTATCAGCATTATTTAATAGAAATGATTCAGGAACTGAAGCTTTATTACTTTTGTTAAAACTTCAATTAATGAAGAATTATAAATTATATTAATAATTGTAAATTATAAATTTATAAAATAAAGCCAGAAAGAATTTTAACGGATGCGGCACTCCATCCTACTCTTTTCGCCCCCGGGGGAGATGCGGTGTGATGGGTTGCGAACCTCATCGCCACCAATAGGCATTATAAATTATTATTTCTGTCTACCCCTTCGGGAGACGGCGTGATGGTTAGTTAGTTTCTTTGTTAGTTAATTCTGTATATTCCATGCGAATAGAAGTACTTTTTATCTGTTTACAAAAAACTTATATTGTTTCAACTCTTGAAATATCTCTATTTAGATTTCCAAATGCTTCGAAAGTGAATCAAGGATGTCAAATCTGTTGGGTTTTAAAAAAAACACAAACATATACAGTCGTACTTAATTATTATGAGGAAGATGGGACTGACTAAATTTGCTTGTTATGAGCATTTTTTCGTAACATCCGAAATCTCGCTATTTCTGTGATCGTAATAACCGTGTTCGACTATATGTTCTTCATTTAATACTGTTACACCATACTTAATTCTTCTAAGTATGACGTATTGCTCACTGTGCTATCTACTGACAACTAACATGTAAGTTGAAATCTGAAACATTTTGATGTATTTTGTTTGCAGCACCGTTTGGCAAGCGCGGATGGAAGATGTTCTACTGTACGCTTAGGGATTTGATACTATATTTACACAAAGATGAGCATGGGTTTAGAAAAAATCAAATGTCGGATAATCTGCACAATGCAATAAGGTATACAATAAAAACAACCACATGCTTTTAAATATCTTTTTTATTACTTTAAATATCTTTTTAAAAACTTTAATTTCAATGATATTTTGAATCAGTTTTTTATTTATGCTTGAGTTAATTTAACCATATTGTTGATATTTTTTAGGATACATCACGGTCTAGCAACAAAAGCAACAGATTACACAAAAAAACAACATGTTTTTAGATTGCAAACTGCAGATGAAGCCGAATATCTTTTCCAAACTAGGTAAGAGTGTTGCTTTTATAAGAATGACAATGCCAACAGATTCTTGAACTACCTATATAAATTATGAGCTTTCCTGTTCAGAAAAAATGTCTTGAGTTTGTAGACAATGCGTATTTAAAAACAAAAAAAAAATTTAAATACTTTTTCAAATTGTATTCTTTGACATGTTTATTTTATTTCCTCTAGCGATTCCAAAGAACTCCAATCGTGGATTGACACGATAAACTTTGTATGCGCGTCTTTCTCCGCTCAGCCGCTGGCCGGGGCTGTGGGCTCCCAGCGCAAGTTTCAGCGCCCGCTGCTACCGTGCTCGCACACCAAGCTCACTCTCGTAAGTCTGACTTCCGCAACTTAACTTTAAGTACACTGAAACCAAACTGTCACATAGATCATGTAAAAAATAAAATTAAACCGTGTTAGCCGTAATGTCTCTATTACAGCGGTTTCAATATTTTGAAACCATCATATTATGTACAAATAAATAATCATATGGAAACAGTTAGGATATGAAGGTTTATTTATTTATTATACGACGTAACGTAACAGTAGTGAAAATCAAATATGGAGCCAGGTTAGTAGTCGAAAAGGAGATACGAGTGGCACTCTCCACATTGCTTCCAAGATTTGATAAACTTTGTGCCAATAAACAACAACAACCCTTGCATTAAATTTTGATGCGATAGATGTAGTTGGTTTAAATCAGTGGTTCCCAAAGTGGTCTATATCGACCCCCAGGGGTCAATTTCGACTTACAAGGGGTCTACGACAACTGGAAAAGTAATTGGGGGTGCATGAGATGGTTCAACTAAATTGAAGCCAAATATTGCAATTTTGATATCATAGCATCAGGCTCATCCCCCCCTATTAGAACATTGTTTTTATTTTATGTAAAAATCTTGGATTTGCATTTTGTTTTGTTTTAATTAATGATTGTAAGTCTAAATAGTCTATTGTTTTGGCCGAAAAACTATGATTCTTCAACATTATTAACTGTTAAAATTACAACACTGTTATAATGTGACAATTTTTTATTATACACTTTTTGAGAATGTCACGACAGCTGTTTGATCTGCTGATGATAACATCAGTTAGCAAAACAGCTGTCGCGACATTCTCAAAATGAGTATAATACAACATTGTGATATTATAAGTGTTGTAAATTTAACAGTTAAAATGTATAACTATAAAACTTATATTTTATTTTAAAGATCTCTTTTCTACAGTAAACCCTATTAAAGGGAGTATTTCTGTGTCAGCTTTAAAAACTAATGTTACAGTTATAGATGAATTTGTAAAAAATCAATAATAGGAAAGCAGGGGGTCTACACAAAATAGAAAAAATCGGTAAGGGATCTACGGGACAAAAAAGTTCAGAAACCTCTGGTTTAAATGATTAAAAATAATTTTATATAAAAATAAATACAGTAGAACCTGGATAATTGGAACCTGGTTAATTGGCAAAATGCTATAATTGTCAGAAAAGTTCCGGTCTTTGGAGCACTAAATCCTCTTTAATTGGAAAAAAAGAACCTGTTTAATTGAACTCGACATTCTGGCTATAAACCTCTGTAATTGGAGAGCACTGCCTTCTCGATCACAGTAAACTGACAACTCCTCAGTATTTGTTCTGTACTCATCGAAGGTGGTCCATTTTAGATCGCAATGTTTCACAAACATAAATATAACGGCCTTGATTTGAACTCAAAACTTAAGAATTTGACCCGGTAAATTTCGCGAAGAGTTGTGCAACATTTTTAGTGTGTGAAACAGGCCCATATAACTGATTTTTTCAAGTCACAATAATTAAATTTTGCTGTTCGTATGTGTATGCACTTATGTAGAATTAAAATTTACTTATTAAATGTTTATTGATTGTTTTATGCATCAATTCTTGAATTGTTTTTATTGCTTTTCTGTTTATGTGTTTACAAAACCTGGTTAAAAAACTAAAGCACAATCTGAACCTGGATACATGAAAAACTGGATAATTGGAAAATCTGGTTAATTGACCATCGCAGGCATGGTCCCTTAGAATGCCAATTATCCAGGTTCCACTGTATACATGAACGTATATGCATAACTTTGTTATTTTTCTGTTAATTGTAATTTACAGTTTTTTTGTTGTAATAAAGTTTTTATTATTTAAAACGTGTCTATATTATTTATAACTATTTGAAAAATAAAAGATAGGGAGGCGCGGAATATTTTTTTCGTTGAGCAAACAGGTTGGAAATCGCTGCCCTATTATTAATAATGAATATATTTTTGATTGTATTAACAGCGTGAACAATTGCGAGATCACGAAGAGCGATGCGAGAGGATCGAAGCAGAGCTGAAGCAGCCCCGCCAGCCGGGCTCCTCCCACCACAACCGAGAGAAAGAGGCCTACCTGCAAAGCGAGGTGTGTCTTTTATTCTAGTCAAATTTTTTATGTAGCAATGTTTTCCCATATCAGGAAATTAATTATACTAACTAACTAACCATCCCGTCTTTTTTACGGAGGGGTAAGCAGAGAGGACAGACCGCCACACTGTTATATCATGACATAACTCTCACGCCTCTTCTACATTCATCAAATTAATTCTCTCAGGAGTAACCCAGTTTATTATCTCAATAGACATTACAAACAATATTAACGTTTAAGACATCTATTGAATTCGTGTAAAATATAATATATACAAATATAATACCAGGAACGCATGAGAGATTGGGAAGACAGGATACTCTCTAAAGTCAAGAGTTCTTTCTCTAATATGAAAGACATTGATCTCGGAGGAGACCGTGTTCAGCAGACTAATTGCTCTTCCGACCGGTGTCACCAAAGGCGGGTTGGTTCTGGCGGCCGGTAGGTAAAACAATCTATGCTGCCACCATCGGAGATATCTATCAGGGATAAAAAGACTAACATCCTCCAGCACGGCCGAGTTCTCGAAATATCCTCTGATTAATCTAATTCAACCTTCTTATGCCAGCTCCATGCTTCACTTCCTTATAATAAGGGTTGGCACAAGAGCTCCATTATGCGCTAAATTAAGATCGTAGATATATTTTTTCTGTATCAAAAAAACTTTTTTTATCTAACTTTGAATTATTTTAGAAAATTAAATAGAGGATTAAAATAAAATATTGTATTACTTTCAGTTAAAGCGTTATAGAACTTACGCTTACTTGATCCGCTCCCGAGTATCTCAGTGGGGCATGGAGGGTGCTGCTGCCCTGGCTGCTGGCACAGCCCCTCTAGGGGAGGAGGTGGAAGCTGAAGGAGAGGGGCCTGGCCAGAGCCAATCGAGCTCCACTTCTCTTGGCCCAGCAGGGCCCGGTCAGGCATCAGGACAGGGTGCAGCGAGTGTGGCCCAATCGGGAGGCCTACGCCCACCCCCACTGCCGGAGAGGAACCCTCCGCCTCCCACCAGCAGGTACAGTTACCGCCAAGCCATTTACACGGGCGCCCCGCCTGATTCTGACGTGCCATGACGAGTAATGGCTGTGTTCGCCGCTTGCGTGCTGTGATTGGCTGTCTCGTTATTTCCATTTCTAAAAAAACTGTCTCTTCTCGTGCGCCAAGTGTGTTAATTGTGGACTGGGCTTAAAAGTATTCTCTATTCTATCTATTCTGTGAAATTGTTATCTTGGAATGGCATATCGGTTAGAGTGTGTACTGGCTTACTTCTTATATACATGCATACCATCCCGTTTCAATTCAGTAATAGTTAGCAGAAATCAACATCCTTCTCTTTCATAGTAAACAGAATACTTAGAAAATATGAAAAGTTCAAAAGACATTTTACGCAAATCATTTAAAGGTGTTTTATTATTGAAATTATTGATGAAAATATAATTATTGAAAATTATCTGTTACCTATAATCTAGTATTAGTAATTTAATTGAATTGTGTATATCTTTCTCAACCCTTTTGGGAAAACTATTTGATTCATTACATTTCGTAAATAAAAGTTTTTGTTAATTCAGTAATAAATCAAATAAAATACACAATATTGTACCATCAGTCATTAGTACACTCTAAGTCATATGCCGGTTGTTTGCCAATCAGTTGTGTATTGTTTTTGATTTTTTCATTAAACAACATCTAGTGTTGATGTTGTTGGAGAATCAAGGACAATAGACTGAAACAAGATGGTTGTCGGTGTCGGTGGGTGTTGGTTCTCGGTGGTGGTGTTGGCTGCTTGTTGTGAACTGTAAACTTGAGTTTTTATATATTTATATTTTTTTCTATATTTCTTTCTCTATTGGCCTCTCTCTCTTCTATTTAGTTTCAAAATTTGTATTGATTGAAAATGAAAATTTGTTTTTCTGGATTGGCCCAAGGTTGACCCGGGCGATGGTATATGTTTTTGCTTTTTGTGTCCGAAGTGTTTGAAGTGTGTTTGTTTTTAGTTTTGCGTGATTAGCTAGTATTGTTTAATGCCAAATAAATTTAATATTCCTATATCCATTGTTCATCCACCATTCTCTTCTATGATAAATGACATTATTTTATGCTGGAACATGTATAAGCATTACATTTCATCTAGCAATTTTTTTTAACCAATTGGCTTATTTATTATCTTACTTATTTTTCCTTCATATAAGTTTTCCCCCCATCATAATATCTTGCAAATATTTAAGTACATACATAGTTTTTAAATAAGGTAAAATTATTAATGGTTATTTAAACATTTTTAAACACAATACACATATATTCATATTAACTTAATAGGGTTTACTTATTTTCATTGTTTTACTATGTGGTTATCAGAAATAATAAGTTGTGTTTAGAATATTACAAACAGCTTGCGGATATCCAAATTTATAATACATAAAATAAAGTAGTAATCTAAACATTTTTTTACTATGTAGTACATATTTGGATACATTAGTATTGTTATACCAGTTTCAAACACTAGTACAATTAATCATGTATTTGGTGAATTACAAATAATGTTACTTCACTAGGAGACGACGGTGATAATGAGATTTTTAAAAGCATAAAAAAAATTCTTACTAAAGTTGTATTGAAATTAAATTTTTCTCATTCAAATATAGCTGATAAATTTAACATAGGTGTTCTACTTGCTACTATAATTTTGCATTGAGATTGGTTACTAATATTAGGCCCCTGAAAATGTCCCTTTATGCACTATATATGAATAATGATATCTTAAAGAGGAGCATGTTTCACTACCAATGAATATTATTTACTTACAACTTGGATCCATTAAATAGAATAATTTTCATACATAATATATTTTGAGACCTGAATTTTAATTTATCATGTTTTTAATAGTTTATTACTTGTAATCTACTGTATAACCAAAGTTCAGTAATTTTAGACCTTTTTTTTTGTATTATTTTGTCGCAATTCGAAAAGACTGCATTATATGTAATTGTTACATGTTTACATGTAACGGTGAAGTGAAATTCACGCCTGCTTAAGATGTTACATTTAAAAAAAATACATGTTAAATGCGTGTGTGAACACGTGTTATTAATTGTTTTCATTTTGGAAACTTCAGGTCTCAGGAGTATATTTGACAGAGTAGAGTCATTACTCAACTTGATGTACGTTGTATTCTTTCAGATTATTTGAGATAAACAGACAATTCTGTTACTTAATAGATTATATGATTGGTGCTAATCATTTCACTCATTTATACAATATTTTGACAGTACAGTGAAAAATACTCAACGTAAATAAATGATTTGTTGACTTTGAAAAATTGTAAATACGTTATTATTACACTCTCTCAATAACTCGTACATGAATGACTATTTAATAAGATTAAAATAATGTTTCCTATTTTCTAAGCCTTCACGTTTCGAAGTAACGAACCATTTTTTTATTGATTCGTATTTCTTATATTAATCAGTCTGTGTACGTGTACAAGTTGGAGAGATTCTTCTGATTGATCAAGAGAGCCAAAGGAATTCAACATTCGCTACGGATGAAATGTATGAAGTGCGTTATGGATTTTGAATTGATTTAGGATACAGTTAGGATATTTGATAGAAAGCGATCTACCCGCATCGCGTTCATTCATTGATATTAAATTAAGTCCCTAATATTTATTTGCCTTTGGATAATTCATTTGCTTAGTGTATACTATATTAATATTTTTCCCTAATAAAAATAAGACTGTTTCATTATAATTATTTCAAATATATTAAGATAAGATACTTCTGATGTAATGCCAAAGATAGGCAAATAGTATTAGCAAAGTATGGATATAACCTATGTATATCTTTAGCTAGTCCACCCGGCCTTGGATTATTGGAGACTATCACTGCTCGTCTGGAGGTTGAAGGCTTTCAATTATTGTATATAATAAAATCTAACTATTTGTACCGGGTGTATTTATTGACCTTCCCTTATTACTTACTAGTATTTAGACCAAAGGCATGTGATAGAAATGATTTCAACAAATATCAATCATTGGTTCTTATATATTGTGATACAAACTTGTTTTCTGAGTGAGCGTATCTTTGTTTTATAAGTTTTAATTATTTCTTAAATATTTTCATCTTTTCTAGTGTATAAGGATGAATAATTCTTTTGGGAGGAACTTAAAATATTGAGGATTGTGTTAACAATCTTAAGTATAGTATATCTTCATATTCTTTTAACTATTATTCATATTTGGAGGAGGGAGTAATGGAGGATTGAACAATTTAATGGTACGAAACTTATTTAATATGTACTTCATTTTCAATAATAGATTTTAAATTTTAGAATACTATATTATATGTTGCTCATTAGCACACGGCATGATCTTTATTTTGTATTTATTTGCTTTGAGTAATTGTTTCACAACTCATACATTTGTACACTTTGCTTTATGTAACACATACTTATTTTTATTTGTTTGTCTAGTAACATGAACAGAAATAAAATAGTGTTCAAATTATCAACACAAATGATTAAAAAGAATCAATTTTATGAATTCATATTTAAAAATATAAAATAAATAAATATAACTTTGTATTTAACCACGGTATGGATATTATAATTGATGCCAACTAGTTTCGTTTGGACCCAATATTCATTAGGCCAATATAACAACTAGTTGGCATCAATTATAATAACCGCACCGTGGTTAAATACAAAGATTTTTTTATATTTTTTAAATGTCTAACCACAAAGTGAGTGCTTCATAAGAAAATTTAATTTATTTATACTTTTAAAATATTGATTTTATAATATTTACACTTTTAGCTACAATTTACAGCAATATGTGCATATTATAACCACTTGGCTGCTTTTATTTTCAAATATATAATTTAAAAAAAAAATCATAGTTCATGTGCAAATATATAGCGCATGGACTCTCTCTCTCTTGATTGTATGTACAAGTGAGATGTGCTATTTATCATCCAGAAAGTATTTATGAGTGATCTTTAAGTCAACGACAATTTTTAGCATTTTTTGACGGTTTTACAAACTAAAAATATATATTTTTTTAACCTTTTAAGGATTACGAATAAAAAAAGAAAAAATGGAATTTATTGTGCAACTAATTTTATAAATTCATTTCTGCATGATACAATTTACATATATAACTTATATATTGTGGTTTAATGTGTGGTAAACCAAAAACAAACTTTTTTTAGAATTGTATTTAATCAATGCTTTATTTTAGTTTGTATATTATATTTTTCAAGTATTTTTTAAAAATAATTATAACTTTTGTAGACATACCAGGTGTCCAGATTGATGGCAAAATCATATGAATAATAAATCGTACTAACTAACTAACCATTACGCCATCTCCCAGAGGGGTAGGCAGAAAGAATGGACTGCCACACTTTTCTTTCCTGACATACTTCTCTTGTTTCCTCTACATTCATACATCGTGTTATCTATACACATCGATTTCACTCCTCACGTGACCGACATTTAATATTTAGTCGATTGAACGTGCAACATTTTCCTCGGCCTTCTTCTATTTCTAGCTCCATTCACATGGTTTACATATACCTTCTTTACCATTCTGTCTTCATTCATTCTTTCCATGTGTCCAAACCATCTTAACGACCACTTCTTTATTTTGTTCATAACACTTTCATTCGCACCGCATTCACGTCTTATATTTGCATTTGACACTATCATATAGATTTACTACACAATTATCTTAGAGATCTCATAACTACTGCATTTATTCTACTTTCATCCTTCTTTTACCAGTTCCATGCACCACTTTCATACATAAGGGTCGGCACAAGAACACTATTGTGCACTATATCGTACTATTGAGTATAATCATGGTTTTAGGGGGCATAAAATGTTATTTTATATTAATTAGTGATGACAATTAATTATATAAGCATATTTAATTCTCATAAGTATTTAATTTAACACCAAAAATAAATTAAATACAAGTAAATAATCCCATGAAGGTAAATTTTTGTTGTGTATCTGGTAATCCCAACATATGACTCCTTAAATGTTGCATGTTTGTGTTATAAACTTTCCATATCTATGCATGTGCTGTCAGATAGAAATATGAACTTTTATGAGTATTTTAACCTCTTAATGCGCAGTATATTTAGAAAAAAGAAATGTTGTCATTTTTATAATGTAAAATTACACATAAAACAACCAAACCATCACGCCGTTTCCGCAGGGGTAGGCAGAGAGAATGGACCGCCACATTACTCTATGCTGAAACACCTCTCTAGCTTCCTCCACATTCATACAACGAATCATATACGCATGTCGATTCTTCCGACTTCTAATATGATCAACCTTTAAAATTTCATTAATTTGGCCTTGCCATGTTTTCCTCGGTCTACTTCGACTCCGTATTCCATTTACATCGTTAACATATACATACTTTCTCCATCCATGGGCTCCATATGTCCAAACCAATGAGGCGATCCTTTCATAATTTTGTTCATAATATCTAATTCCGCTCTGCGTTCCTTTCTCATATCAGCATTAGAGATTCTGTCGTACATCTTTCTATCACACATTCGTCTTAGGGATCTCATCTCTACCGCATTTATTTTGCTCTCATCCTTCTTCTGCCAGTTCTATGCTTCGCTTCCATACATAAGGGTTGGGACCAGAACTCCATTGTGAACTGCCGTTTTCTCTTTCATTGATAAATTTTTGTTTCCAACAACTATTTTTAAAACTCCATTCACTTTGTTACCCGCACCAACCCTTCTTTCGATATCACTATCCGTTCAGCCATCCGCTGTGAACATGGTACCTAAATACACAAATTCACTCACCTGCTCCAAGTTCTCTTCATTCACACTTATGTTATATAAAATAGTAAATAAATTTAATTGACTCTTGATTGAATCATTTTGTCAATTTAAATCTTATAGTGCCATGTCGTTCCTCCGACGTTGGTACTGTGGTAAATGTTTTCTCGCCATGGGAAGAATTGAATTTAATTTTGTCAATGCCCGACTTAATTCAAGCTATGCATTTCTGGTACCATGAAGTGCTTTTGCTGGCATTAGCCGCTAGATTTAATACTAGGATTCTTCTTTCTCCTTCTTTTTGTCCTGTCACACCTCCGTGGTGCATAGGGCCTCAAGGAACCTTCTCCACCAGACTCTATTGCATGCCTGATGCCTAACATCATCCCAAGTGAGGCCTGCTACTTTAACATCGTCCTGCAGGGCTCTTCTCCAGGTGGCTCTAGGTCTAGATCTGCCTCGCTTCCTCTTTCCCCCCATACGAGACCAGTCTAGTGTGCCCTGAGCGATGCAGGCTGGGCTCCGTCTCAGAGTGTGACCGATCCACTTCCATTTGCGTCTAGCGACTTGTTCTCTAATTGGCTTTTCGCCTGCCATGGTCCAGAGAACGGCATTTGACATTGTTTGGGGCCAATAGATCTTGAATATTGAGCGAAGGCACCTATTTATAAAAACCTGAAGTTTTCCAATAACATCCGCAGTAGATTTCCAAGTCTCACATCCGAACAGCAGTACGCTATTAACACTACTGCTGAATATTTTGTGTGTTCATGTTAAGTGGTTAAAATACTCATTTTATTTAATTGATTCATTGGCGGGTTTGTTTGAATTTCACATTGTTTGTTTGCCAATTGATACAATGATGGAAGCAATTGAAAATTTTACAAGAATTTTACATTTTTGCTAAGTTTAACCTCTGTATCACATTTCAATGCATCTTATAAACCTTTTTATTTTAGTTCCTTACAACCAAATTGTACATAATGTTATGTCAAACTGGAACTATCTGTCCGGAAGTGCAAATGTAGTCAGCTGCAGTTCAAGACCAATTTTGTTTCCTGCAAATGAAGCCAGTCGCACAATCTAGAACACTCAAACTCTCGTTGATGCTGTCGATTAAAATCATAAATAAAATATATTTTTTAATGTTTCAATTTACTGTTTTATATTCCTGTTGTGATTTTCTGGAATCATTTTATCGTATTATTTTATTAAACTCCGAAGTAGTATTAATAATTGTATGATTTCCAGGGACACGACCGGGTGAGGGTGGGCCTGCGGAAGAGGAGTGGGATCGTGCTGCTTCATCTGAGTCTTCTGCCATTCATCTTCTGTAGAATCATCGGCCATGGTGTGCTCGTGTTTGTTTATTGTAAATAATTCCATACGACAAAACATTTCCATTTCAAGTTTATTCGTGTTAAACAATTGAAAATTCTAGTTTATAAAAAGAGTCATAGGTAAGGACTGATTTTATGTTATATTGTACAGCCGCTCCCAAATTGTGTTATGTATAATATTCTAGCTTTTAATTTCATAATGTACAAGCAAAATTATGTTTGAAATGTTTAAGAATTTATTTGTCTAAATTTGCTACACCTATTTTTGACAACGCGCTATTTATGATTAAATGTATTTTTTTATATGAAAATATTTTGAGAGCGTAATTATATTTGGAGACCCCCGCACTCTTGGGCCCTAATTAATATTGTATATTGCATTATTACAATGATATATTAAGACTTTTCTATATTCTCACTGATGCCACTAAACAAAACCCCTTCAAAAATTATTTAGAAGGTACCTACCTAAGTAATACTACTGAGTATTGTATGTATGTATAATGTAACGACCTATAGGAATGAGTTATTGAATTTGAAGGCTGAAATTGCATTATAAATCAACAATTATTTATTATAAATTAAAATGAAATTTTTAAATAATTCATGTTTTTGATTTCTAATCGTTAATTTTACAATTAAAAAGGTAAGTAATAATTCAGGTATTTTTATCAATTAAAACAGGTTTTTCCACATTAGAAGTGGAAAAACTAGTATTTTAATTAAACAGAAATCATGATTATGGAATTCCAGCGTTGATGCCTTAAGTTTATCATAAAAAGAAAGAATTGTAATTGAATCAATTAGACATTAAATTAATTTCCTTTGTTTCGTGGAAGTGTGATAAAATTTTCAAGGTATTATAATGAACTATTATAATAAAAGACGGTCTTCTGATTAAGCATTTTATTTCTTAGCGGGGACGGTGTCACTGATCCATTTCAAGTAAGGCGGATTCCCATTGTCTATCGGAACTGTTATCACCTCACAGACCTCGTAGGGGTGGTTTTCTCGGACAAATTCAATCAGTTCGTCCACCCGGGAGGTTCGAGTTTTTATCATCAGAAGGGCCTAAAGACAAACATGTTAATTTAAAAAAAAAATGCCTTGAAAATTGGAAAAATACATTGTGAATTGTAATAATTTAAATAGACAGGCTTTCCGGAGAATTAAAAAACCTTTAGGTAAGGAATTCCAAACAACCATTTCTAATAAAAGAGAAGTGGATGCGGAAGGGGCAAAACGGGAACGAGTGGAAAAAATTTGCGAGCAGTGGAGAGAGAAAAGGGCTGAAGAAGTGATTTCAAATATATAGTGAAATTTAGTTCAATTTCGATAACTAGTTTAGGGATAATAGGAGAAGGCCCAAAGAAAATGAATATAATTTTGAATCTGGTAAAGGTATTTTGAAAAAAAAAAGGAATTTACATTCTTGATGTAAATTCTATCCAAGTTAAAATTGTGTGATGTCCACATTAGACAAAAATATGTTCAGTAACATCTATCCATGGTAGACATTTTTTATATTTAAAAATACTCAGCAATGTAACAATTTTAGCTTAAGTCTTTGTAAAATGAAGAAAGACAATTTTACTTGAAAATATATTTTCAGTTCTTAATTATTATTAAATACTCAATAAAATGAACTGATTTAAATATGTACCTCATTGTCCTCGTTGATTTCACCCTTCCATTCATAAATAGAAATTACTTTAGGAACAATATTCACGCAAGCTGCTAGTTTCTTTTCAACAATTTTCCTTCCGAGTGTTTTACCTACATCATCATTAGGAACAGTGACATAGGCTATTGAATGAATACCTGAAAAAAATGTTTTTAATAACTCAATAAAAAGGAGGTTAATATTTATTACGAAAAATATCTGCAAGATGAAGTCTCAAAAGTTAAAATCTCAATAGTTAATATACAGGTAGAGTATTTTCTACCTTTAAGGTTACATTCGCCCTCGGTTCGGGACATGTTATTGCAGCCTGTATTCTGTACTACCCCAAAAACCGGCCGACGAAAAGAACTAAAAATTAAACCAAGCAAAATTCTGGAACTTAATTGGTATCTCATTTCTTAGTAGTACCAATGAATTGGTGAGTACGGGTCATAATAAATCAATACGCAGGTTATACAGAGAGAATTGTTATACGCGGTTTTAATAAAGAAATAAAGTCGCAAAATAAAATGTCAAATCAAATTGTGACAATTTAGAAACCAAAGACAATAATGTTTTATTTGTTATTAATCATAGAGAAAATGTTTTGAAACGACAATGTAATTATTAATTATGTAAACAATATAAAATTATTCAATAAAATAAAATAGTGTAGCGTGTTTAATATGCTAGAATAACTTGACGGAGTATGATGATGGAACGGGGTCCATGAACGAGGGGTTGTTGGGAATCTCGACTCGGGATTGTCGAGATTCATCTCCCGTTGCCTCGGCGACAAATGTCCATGATTTATGATTCGTTTGGGATTGAGAGTGTGATTATTAAGAAAGGCCAAGAGACTTAGAAATTAAGTTTATTATAAACAGGATTACAAGAATTCACACGGGAGGAACACCTTAATATTAGATTACAATCAAAGACTTACTTGTTAAAAGCTGGCCAGCTTACTTAATTCATTGCGTAATGCTACTATCCTCGGGACAGCCGCGCCGGGTTGGGGTTGCGTTCATCCGTCCGCGTACGAGGAACGTACGAGGCGGACGATAAGGGAGAGGCGTGGATGCTGGAGCCGGTCTGGTCTCCGGTTCATCAGAAGCATGGTCTCGCCCGGCCCTGGCGTGGTCAAAAAATGGCGGGAACGCCCTTGGGCGGCGCGAAGCGCCGGCGACCACCGGGGCGCGGGGGAGCGGCACGTCTGCCTCTTCGGGAGTCTGATTTCCAAGTCAGCGGCAGTCCGACTCCGGTCCTTTTCGTTCTTCAACTTCCGTTGTCAAAAAACATGGCCGCGCGTGTTGCCGCTCGTCATATCCGGTCGGCAGTACTGAAAATTAATGGCAATACCAGGGAAGAAAGCTATTTTTGGTCTAAATAAAAATTACCGCAGCCTCACAAAATTATCACTACACTATTAATGTTTTTTCACTGTCTTATCACTAAATAAAATTAAACATAACTAAAATTAAACAAGCCTCCAGAGAGAAAACGTATTTAAAGCCCTGTAAAAAATGTTTAGTGCAATCTCACCGAGTATGCCATAAAACATGGCTATATCAAACTAGTATTTATTTATTTTATTTGGCATTGATTAGATTAGTGAGTGATAAATCCAATAAACACAAAATTAATAAATAATATTTGAAGGGTGAGGGCATTGTTTTATTGTGAATAATATGTTACATTTCATGTAGATTATTAATATTGATTGGGATTTATATGAAAAGACGAAATAGAAATGATCTTTGGAAAAATTATAAAAAGTGCGAAAACCGCTCCAAATAATTAGATTTTCTAAAACAAATTCATTAATAATTTTTGTATTCATTTTTAAGTACCTACATTAATGAATGTGTTGAAGGTTGACAAATAATCAAACAAAATGTAGAGAATTTATGATTTAATAAGAGAATATGAAAATTGTATGTTTTCATTTTAAGCAGAATCAATTTTAGAGGACTGGATTACATGTTTTTTTAAATACATTGATGGCTGAATTATGATAAAAATATAAGGAACTCTGAATGAAGCAGGAATATAATTAAAACAAATAATTTATTCTGTAATGCAGGAAATAATTTATTTTATTAAGTAAAATCGTAAATGCAAAAAAAAGTTTATTATAACTGATTTTAAAACATATTATAATGGCATACAAACAAAAAAATACACAAATTTGAAAACATGTATTTGTGACACATGAAAATTCCAACTGCGATAAACAATACTTAAAGAAAAATCTAACGGAATTTAAATAAAATTCATTTATCGTTTTAGAAATTATAGAAATACAAATTTTGCATTCATGTTTAATTATGATGAGTTGAAAACTCATTATGGGATAAATAACCTAACACGAAAAGCGAAATTAAAAATAATAATAATTTTGATACGAAGTGCCAAAATGTTTTACTAGAAAAAAAAAAATCTTCAAAATATATATGTTGATGATTGCCAATCTTGTCCTAACTATATTTGGGCCAATATAGGCTATTGCTATTTACCGCCACAATAAATATGATTCAGGATTTCGTAGGACAATGTAGAAAAAACATATTTGGTTTGAAAACATGAACAATTCAGATACATAAATCCAAACTGTTAACGACTGTAGAATAAAAACAAAAAACCCCAATTTTTTCTTATTATTAAAAGGAGTAGAATTTCATATAAAAATATATTATATATTGGAAGTGAAACAAAAAAGTATAGTTTCTTCATCTATGGACAAAAGTCATTTGTGGAACAATTTATATTTTAGTGCACGGGAAATAAACTTTCTGCAACATTAGAGAATACCGAGACTCGTGTGGACTCAATATTTTGAAACCGCCTTCAAACCTTCTGACTAAGGAGTTATATAGAATTTTTAGGACTTGGGTGTCTCTTCTTTTAGAGTTTTGTAGAATTTTTAGGACTCTTTAAATCTGAGCAACTTTTTTGTCTTAACATTTCTATATTATAATACTATGGTATTTCCTAGGTGATACTCTTCAACCAATTAACTTTTTCTTGATATTAACCTGGCATGTACTGTTTGAGAGGTGGAAATCAATCAAAATCATTTGGTAAATTGGAAAACACCTGGAGATTATCTTCCGTGTTTGAACACTCAAAATTTGATAGCATTTTATAATCTTCCAAGTCGGCATCTTCGGGAATAATTTGACTGTCTTGAGGGATAGCGATTTCATCTTCCATGTATGGCTCTTTGTGTAACTCTGCCCATCTCCTGGCTATACTGGGGTGATGTGCTTTCCGAAACACCATACAATGAAGGTATGGCAACTTCTCATACTTGACACGAGAAAATCCCATTAGAGCGAGTGTGTACCTCCAATTTTTCATTATCTTGGCATTAGCGCCTACGTGTTTGGAATCTGGAGTAATAATTATTAGTATTCCTTCAAACTTCAAAAGTTCATAAGCTTTTTCACAACATAATTTTCTTTGACTGGATGCAGGAAGATATTCCAGCAACAAGCTAAACACAATAACATCATAGTATTGTTTTGTTAGCTGGTCAACTCTATTATCAGAAATTAACTCTTTCGATATGTTCACATCAAGAAAATCACATATGAATACCCCACTTTCAGGAGCTGGATATAAATCAACAGGAAGAACATTCATGAAAGGACAAACTTTAAATGGATTGTAGCAGCTGCCTACATCTAGGACATTTAATTTATCTAAAATTACATCATTCTCCAAAGCAAGTGTTATATTTAATTTCGTGGCAATTTGGAGATCTTTAGCGCGGCTATTGAGGAGGCCTCCATGGAAATAATATTCAGTACAATAGTTGATAACCCAAGAAATTCGTGAAGTTGCGGACTTGCTAGGATCAGCTGCATTCCTTTCCCAATGTTCGGCACCCAAGACCTTCATAGCATCTGCATACTGTTTCAAAGTATCCTTTTCAGAACAATGTTGAGACCACGCAATTTCGTAACCATATTTATTTGACAGTTTTCTAAGTGAAGAGTGTACATTTTTGAGAATTTGAGCACATTCCTTGTGTTCTTTTGAAGCCATATTCGGTAATAGCGAACGATTAAATAATAATTTCATGTATTATCGAAAGAGATGAAAACATGTAATACTACATCACAACTCAAACACGTTGCAACTCTAAAATCGTGATCAGCTGTCATCAGTGTCATCTTAAAAACGATTGACGTTTAAACCAGAGATAAATCAAAGATAATCCAGCTAATAACACTTCATCAATGCCGTCTCGAATGTATTTTTAGGGTACGGCCACATTGATATAGCCATGTTTCATGGCATAATAGGTGAGATTGCACTTGACAAATTTTACATGACCGAAAATACGTTTTCTCTCTGGAGGCTTGTTTGATCTTATTTAAGTTTAATTTTAATTAGTGATAAGACTATGAAAGACAATAATAGTGGGTAGGAAAAACAATAATAGTGTTTAAGGAAGTGAAGTGACAATTTTGTGATTAAGAAAATAGCGTTCTGCCCCGGTATCGCAATTCAGCTAGGTACTGCCGGCCGGATGCAGAGTGGCCACACTTTAGGGGGGGGGGATGACCTAACCCCCCACCCTGCGGATTGGAGTCCGCGCTCGACCAGCGAGGCAGTCTGCCCCCGACCTCAGTAGAAGGAGCATCTCTCCCCGGCCGCGCGCCGGGGAGATATTCTAGAAAGATCGCGAAGTGTTATACCGGACTTCGGGGAGATAATTGGAAGAAAAGTTCACGATACGTGCCGCATGGCGCCAGTAACCCTGGCGCCAGCCTATCATCATTGAGGCCTGATGCTGATCACGGCTGTCTCAGCGATGGAGACCAGATCGCCACTCGCTCCTCACTCACCCTCGCTCTTCCGCCTCGGACGTCCCTCGTGGTGTGGATCAGATCAAGTAGTGTTATTTCAGTGACGGAGTAGTTCTAAGTCGTTGGCCAACGAGTAGCATGTAAGTCCTCTTTAGTTTATAAGTAATCTTGTTTCTTTATTATGCGTGATTAAATATAATTGTAAATAGCAAATATTGGTTTCAATCTTATATCACTATACATCCCGGAGCACTCTCAATTAACATAATAATAATTAGCATTGGCGAAGCACAGGGGCAACACGTTGTGAGGAGTTGCTTCGAGGAGAGGAGTGAGATACGAGTAATCTTCATTTTTCACCCCGTGACAGTGACTAATTCGTAACAACATATAGCACCGGGTAATGGTCGGAGCAGAGTTCTTTGATCACCTCCAGCTTGTAGGTCTGAGGGATCGCTTTGAGCAAAATTGTGTCGATGACGTCGGGCGCACCACCCTGTCGGGTCCAGGGTGGGCACGTCCGGGGCATCGATCATTCTCTTGTGAATATTAAAATAGGGCACTCCCTTTTGTATTATTAAATCTGTTAACAAGAGTTCTTATTATCATATATTTAGATAAAATATTTTTTATCGTAAATTATATTCATTAATTTAACTAACAAATTAACTAACTATCACGCCGTCTCCCCGAAGGGGTAGGCAGAACAAAATGGACTTCCACACTTTTCTTTCCTGACATACTTCTCTCGCTTACTCAACATTCATACATCGTGTCAAGCACGCACGCCGATTTCTCAGACTCCTCACGTGATATACATTCAGTATTTATTTACCAAAGTAGTATTAATTATTAATTTTGGAAATAGTTACGCCACGGCCGCTCTTCCTGGCTGCCTTAACGCCCCATATATCTCTGGACCCGCTATCGCCCCCATGGGAAGCTCTCCTTTGGGAATCTATGATCTAATTAAACATACGAAGTAGTCGCTATATTTATTTTAACACAATTCAATCGTTCAAAAATCAATCGGAATAGCATATATAATATTTAATTATATAATTTTTAGAAAAATACGATATGATTAATTTCATTGTGAAAAGGAAATTTGTTTATTTGGTTCTAAATATTTGAAAGTTGCAACACAGAACTACAAGATATCTGTCAAACCATTATCTGTGTATATTTTAGTGAAAGATGCGGGAATGTTAAGTATTTAGTTTTAATTTTATTATCTGTTGTAGTTTTAAAATCATGGACGACAATTTTGACGATATTTTAGCAAATGTTGAAGATCCAAGTGAGCCAAAAAAGTCTCGTTTAAATGAGGAATTGGCTTCTTGTAGCAGTAAAACTGATGTAACAGGTATAAACGATATTTTAAAAACTGAATTCACCGGCTTTAATATATTTCATTTTAAACGTGTATTTTTACTTCTAGAACCAGTTAAGCATATTTCCGGTACAGCTAAACTGCACTCTGTCATTGTTAACCCGAAACAGGTAGCCTCATAATAATTTGCAAATGTTATTTTGTTTTTAAATTGCATTTAAAATATGAACTTACTTTTTAAAATATGAACTTACTTTTTTAGAAAGGTAATCCAATTTTAAAGGGAATAACTAGCATTCCTTGGGAGTTTGATGATATTATACCCGATTATGTGATGGGACCAACAACTTGTGCACTTTTTATTTCTTTGCGATACCATAATATGAATCCTGACTACATACACGACAGATTAAAACTACTAGGAAAGGCTTATGAGTTAAGAGTGCTCCTAGTTCAGGTAGCTTAATTTCAAAATATTTTCCATACACTTGTATTTAACCCTTAACGGACGTAAGTCACCTCTGACGTGACAATAGAACTTCGTCGCTGCGGTCGTAGATATGTGAATAACAAGTTGAATCTACGCGTAATTACTTCGTCAGTTAAATATTACCAATCGAGCAATTAAAATACAAAGTGCCTTTTTTAAATTAAATATTGATAGAATAACATATACAACTTTAAGTGCACCATTCACTTTGTTGCCTGCCCCAACCCTTCTTTCAATCTCCCTCTCCACTCGCTCATCTCTTGTAAACATACTACCTAAATACACGAACTCATCTACTTGCTCCAAATTTTCACCATTTACGCTAATGTTGCACTGTCATGATTTCTTCTTTTTCAAAAATCATTACCTTGGACTTATTAACATTCATCATCAGATCATCTAATGAAAGGATCATTAAGATGGGGTTTGGACATATGGAAATAATGAATGAAGAAAGAATGGTAAAAAAAAATATATGTTGAAGATGTAAATGGAACCAGAAATAGAGGAAGACCGAGAAAAACGTGGCACGATCAAATAAATCAAGTATTGAATGTCGGCCATGTGAGGAGTCAAAGAAATCGACGCGCGTGCATGACACGATGTATGAATGTAGAGGAAGCGAGAAAAATATGTCATTTAGTTAGTTCGTTAGTTTAACATATACAAAAGATAGCGTCCGATAAGGGTTAATAATATTAATCATTATTAAAAATGTTTTAATTCTAAGCAGTAAATTAAATATTATTTATCTCTGGAATACTTATTTTAAGGTGGACGTACCAGATCCGCATATCGCGCTGAAGAACTTAACTCGGATCTGTTTACTGGCTGATCTGACGCTGATGCTGGCCTGGAGTGCAGAAGAGGCGGGGAAAATCATTGAGATGTATAAAATATATGAGAATAAACCACCTGATAAGATTATGGAGAAGGTGGAAAATTGTCCCCATGAAAAAGTAAAGCTGTTATATGATTTAGTAGTGAATTTTGTTTTTGCATGTGAAATTTAGTATTTTGAAGTGAATGCAGTGCGAATGAAAATGTTATGAACAAAATAATGAAAGGACCATTAACCTTTTGGTTGCCGAAATCCGATATATAAGCTTTCGCTACACCAGCGAGAAGTGCCGAATTCCACAGATTTATAAAAGAATCATATATGTTTTAGACAGAGTGTGAGGCAGTGAGTCAGTGTTATATTTGTATATATTTTTAATAAAAAAAGTATACAGTTAACAAGGTGTCCCAATTCAAGTATCTCGGGTCGGTCCTTACTGCGGACGCCAACGTAGACACTGATATCAAACACAGGACAAACACCGCCTGGCTCAAGTGGAGGTCTCTATCAGGTGTCCTGTGTGATCCAAAAATTCCAATCAGGACTAAGGGCAGAGTCTACAAGACTGCAGTGAGGCCCGCCATGCTATATGGAGCAGAGTGCTGGACCAACAAAAAAGTCCACGAAAGTCGAGTCCACGCTGCCGAGATGAAAATGTTGAGGTGGGCTGGAGGCGTCACAAGGCTGGACCACGTAAGGTACGAATACGTGAGGGGTAGCTTTAAGGTTGCCCCAATAACAGAAAAAATTAAGAGAATCTTGACTCCGGTGGTACGGTCATGTGATGCGAAGAGACAGCGAGCACATTGTCCAAAAAGCCCTCAGCATTCCCACAAAACCATGAAGAAGAGGTCGCCCAATGGCAACATGGCGGGCCAACATGGAAAAGAAGCTCCAACGCGAGAACCTGACAGTGCAAATAGGAAAGTTTGGCGTTTTCGTACGAGGAGGGCCGACCCCAGATGATGGGAAATGGCAAAGGGAAAGAAGAAAAAAAGCATATTTGGAATTTAATGATTTCATTAAATTATGTAGTAATGGGCAAGGTATAAAAATTAAGAGTGTACAGCCATCAAGAATGAATGAAGAAAGAATGGTAAAAAAGTATGTTAACAATTTAAACGGAACTAAAATATAGGAAGAACAACGAAAACATGGCACAATCAAATATTGAATGTCGGCCACGTGAGGAGTCAGAGAAATCAACATGCATGACACGATGTACAAATGTTGAGGAAGTAAGAGAAGTATGTCAGGAAAGGACTGTGTGGCATTCATTTTTTCTGCCTACCCCTTCAGCGAGCAATCAAAATGTGAAATTAACTGAGTCCTATTGCTTCAACATGAAGTCTACTATGGAGGACGTAAAGATTAAAGAGAAAAATACTTAGAAGTAAATCATATAACTAACTTACTAACCATCATGCCGTCTCCCAGAGGGGTAGGCAGAAATAATAGACCGCCACACTGTTCTGTCCTGATATTTCTCTCTATTCATACATCATGTCATGCATGACATGATGTATGAATGTAGAGGAAGCGAGAGAAATACCAGGACAGAACAGTGTGGCAGTCCATTATTTCTGCGTGCACGAATGTCGATTTTTTTTACTCCTTACGTGACCGACATTTAATGTTTGATTGCATTTATGTTATAAGCTGTTTTTTTATTGTCATTTTCAGATAATAAGTGCACTCACATCCATTAAGCCTGTCAACAAAACAGACGCTATGACCCTCCTCTCCACATTTGGTACTTTAGAGAATATAATAAAATCGTCCGAAAACAAACTATCCAACTGTCCTGGATTTGGAACTCGAAAAGCTTCAAAGCTCTACAAAGTTTTACACGAACCGTTTCTAAAGAAAAGCAGTGTGCCTGTTAGGAGAGAACAAACAGAAGTGCAGTTTGAAGATGTAGATCTGAGTGAAATTGATACCTTGCTTCAAAATACATAGTTTTAATATTTAGCTTTATTAAATTGTGATTTTATTAATTTTATAGATTTTTAAAGCCTATTTATAGATTTGTTTTTGATAAACATAAGGTATTAGACTTTGGAACACTGTAATAATGAATTTCTGTGAATCAATAATTTTTTTTTACATTGATATGAGTTTATTTATTCTTCCATCACCTTGAGAATAACAGAAACTTTTAAATAAGTCTTCTGAAATTTGTATTTTTATTTATTTTGTTAATCTATAAATTTTTAGTAATAAAACAATCTGCATGTAATCATTTGTTTAACCCCACCAGTCCAATGTCTAGTGTGGCTCTCTCGTCGAGCTAGACTCGACAATCTTCTTCTTCTTCTTTTTGTCCTGTCACACCTCCGTGGTGCATAGGGCCTCAAGGAATCTTCTCCACCCGACTCTATCGCATGCCTGATGCTTAACATCGTCCCAAGTGAGACCTGCTGCCTTAACCTCGTCCTGCAGGGTTCTTCTCCAGGTGGCTCTAGGTCTGCCTCGCTTTCTCTTTCCCCCCATAGGGGACCAGTCTAGTGCGCCCTGAGCGATGCAGGCTGGGTTCCGTCTCAGAGTGTGACCGATCCACTGCCACTTGCGCCTAGCGACTTGTTCTCTAATTGGCTTTTCGCCTGCCATGGTCCAGAGAACGGCATTTGACACTGTTTGGGGCCAATAGATTTTGAATATTGAGCGAAGGCACCTATTTATAAACACCTGGAGTTTACCAATAACGTCTGCGGTAGACTTCCAAGTCTCACATCTGTACAGCAGTACGCTTTTAACGTTACTGCTGAATACTTGGAGCTTGAGCTTTCTCGAAATGATACCGGAGCGCCATACAGGGCGAAGCATAGCGAAAGCTCCCCTTGCCTTGTCAAGTCTGCTGGCTACATCCTCCTCCGTACCTCCCGAGCCTGCTATCATACTACCGAGGTAGCAGAAGCTGGTCGTGGTCACAAGGGGGACACCGTGGAGCAAGATTGGGGTGGAGTCATTTGTGGACACTCGTAGGTCTACTGTCTTGGACATGTTAATCTTGAGACCTACTTTTGCCGCTTCCTCGTGAAGTCTACAAAGTTTCCGCTCCGCATCCACCCGGTTTACCGAAAGCAAACAGAGGTCATCAGCATAATCCAGATCCTCCAACTGGGTATCACGCATCCATGGAATGCCACGGGGACCGTCGAAAGAACGGCGCAACACATCCTCCAGAACCACTATGAAGAGCAGGGGTGATAGTAGACATCCCTGTCGCACTCCCGCACTCAGTTTGATGGCCTCGGAGAGTTTGCCCTGGTGCACTACACGACAAGAACAACCGTCATACATTGCCCTGATGATATTCACAATCTTCTGTGGGACTCCTCTGCGAATGAGAGTTGACCAGATTGAAGTCCACGATAATGTATCGAAGGCCTTTTCAAAGTCGACGAACGTTAGGTACATGCTGTACTGCCATTCAGAGGCCTCTTCAATTATGATGCGGAGTGTATTTATGTGCTCAACGCAAGACCGGCCACTTCGGAAGCCAGCCTGTTCCTCTCGCATACCTCCTTCGAGTGCACTAGTCATTCTCCTCAGTATAATTCTCGCAAGGATCTTTGTCACCACGGAAAGGATAGTGATTCCCGGAAAGGGTAGTGATTCCTGAAAGGGTAGTGATTGACAATATACGAAGCAATTTTGAAATTAACTATAAACTAATACACTATTCCAATATAGCTTTTTAATGACTCTTTCATTACATAAATAATTGTAAATTAATTAAGCAAAGAGTAATGTGAATAGGTAAGGTGATTCCATGAAGAGATTAGTTATTTTTAAAAATAAAATATTGTAAGACACTAAGTATTGTTTTTTTTTTAAAGAGCTTGAGAACTTTAAATAATAATACAAGACAGAAATATTGTTGGAATGAATTTTTTATTATTATAATCTGGTAGATAATTTCATGACATTTATTTTTTAAATATGATTTCCGGTATATGTCCGCCGCGGCTACAAGTTACATAGTCCATTCGATCAGTCCCATTTTTCAATACTTTTTCCAATAAATCTGGCCGTATGGGGTCAATGGTGGCTTGAATATTGGCTTCCAATGCTTCAAGAGTTGCTGGTTTGTCAGCGTAAATCAATGACTTAACATAGCCCCATAAAAAGTAATCGAGAGGCGTTAAGTCGCACGAACGAGGGGGCCAGTTAACAGGACCACTTCTGGAAATAAAGTTGTCGCGAAATTGATTTTGCAATTGATGGTTAAGTGCGCTGTATGGCAAGTTGCGCCGTCTTGTTGGAACCAAATGTCGTCAATGTTTAGATGATTAATTTTTGGAAACAAAAAATCAGTCGGCATGGCTCGATAGCGCTCGCCATTCACCGTAATGGCAGTTCCTTCCTCATAAGAAAGAAATAAGCACCGATGATGCCGCCAGCGTGTAAACCGCACCAAACAGTCAATTTTAATGGATGTAATGGTGATTCGTTAATGGCTTGAGGATTGTCTTCGCTCCATATATGTCAATTTTGCTTATTGACGAAGCCATTTAACCAGAAATGAGCTTTATCACTAAACATAATTCTTCGGTAAAAATGCTCATCTTCGGCCAGTTTCAAATTAGCCCAATCAGCAAAAATGCGACGTAAACAATGGTCATTTGGCTTTAATTCTTGCGCAAGCTGTATTTTATAGGCACGTAAGTCAAGATCCTTACGTAAAATTTTCCACATAGTCGAAGGACAAAGGTCGACAAGTTGAGAACGGCGACGAATTGACATTTCGGCGTCTCCGTCAACACTTGGCGCTACAGCAGCAATATTCTCTTCGGTACACACATTTTTTTGTCTTGCTGATGGTTTTGAATCGAGAAGAGTAAAATTAGTGCGAAAACGATCAATAACTGCACGAATGGCTTGCTCACTAGGCCGATTATGTTGACCGTAAAATGGACGAAGTGCTCTATAAACTTGGCAAACAGATTTATTTTTTTCAAAGTAAATTTCCACAATTTGGAAGCGCTGTTCTGGCGTTAAACGATTCATGATGAATTGTCAAACCTTACTGAACAGAAATGTCAACACAGTTTGACATTCTCAACTGTCAAACCATAGACAACAACCATCGAAACTTCTCATGCAGCTAAAAAAAACACCTTTATTTCACTTATTCATACATTATAATTGTTTTATTTTTTTTAATCAAAATAACTTAACAATATTATTTCATTTATATCAAATCTATATTCTACTACTAAATATGTAAATATTTTTCTAATTTTGACATACGAGTATAATACAAGCCGCACTGGTGGCAAATACTTTTTTTTAAGGTTACCAAAATATGTTTTTATTAATTAATAAAAAAATATCAATTTGACCCACATTTATGTTATGCATATGTCACTTAATTTATTTTGAAAAAAAAAGAGAGTTAAAGTTTTGGATTGAACTAAATTTATTTGTATAAATGTATATATTTATATATAATAAAAAAAAAAAACAGTGTATGCGTTAAGAATTTATTCAAATGAAATATAATAATACATACATATTCACAAATATAATATAAAATTAATGTGATAAGATCACAGGCATCACTTAATAAATAACGTTTAAGCAAAATCAATACTGAACAAAATTAGGTCGTCTGATGAAATTTAAATTATTCAAACACAAGCTCCTTTGTTAAGTTTATAGAATAAAAGTAGAAATCATAAATGATGTATATATTATGTTTTGGCCGATTGAATGTATAAAATGATAAAGAGACTAAGGATAAAATACAAGGTTGTAACTTAGTAAAAAGTTAGTATGTTCAGTTGTATACTGTGATGAGTACAGAAAAATGTGATATTATGTAAAATACACATAACAAAATATTTCTATGATGATTCAAAACCTCTTTGATGAGGTCAACGTAAGAAAACTGTGTCATATATTTTGCTAGTTCTCATATCTGTATTTATTTAACCTATAATTACATTTTTTAATCCAATGTCATCAAATTTGTGAAACACAACTGGTGCAGTATATTTTTATAAAAATAATATCAAGATTTCTTATATAAGAACATCTATTATATACAGACACGTGTTAATTATAATTATTACTATTTAATTAATAGTACAACAACACAGTTTTATCTTTATACTATTCTTCAATTGGAGTCAGTTTCCTGAAATAAAAAGATGAAACCATTTAGTAATATTGTCATAAGTATGATTAAATAAAAAATAAAATGTTTATTGGAGCAGAAATAATATTTACATAGTACATACATTTTTTCTTGAACAATGATGTAAAGCTCCATATTAAATAATTAATATGAATGAAAATATCTGTCTTCTAGGAGTTTTATGATATTTTATGGGAAAGACATGTTTTGTCCCTGTAATTGTCGGAGCCGACAAGAAATGCCGGGTGTTTTGCCAGCCGTCTACGTCCGGAAAAAAATCGGGTCGGATCTCGCTCGCCTATGAGTAAGTATAGAGCTGTTCACACTTGCCGGATGCCGGGTCCGACAATCCTCTCCCCGCTACCCCTTGTTCCGCCCGTGCGTGCGTTATTTCTTATTAAGTTATTTCTTTAAATAAATACGTGTGAACTAAAAGTGACTTTTTTATATTTTCCTTTAAAGAAATTAATTGGTATAATTATCTTACCATAGAAATATCGACAACCTTTCTTCAGTACAAATGCAATCTCTAAATCTTGTAAGATAATCAAATGATTTTACTGAAATCTCTTGATGGAAGTTCATTTTAAATAATAATTAAATAAAACGATGTTATTTTTAACTACTTCCACTTTTGTCTTTATTTAGACAGCGACCGGTTTCGCCAGGCTCGCTGGCATCGACAGACTGGTGACACTATTGTAAACTTAGTCCTTTATATACATACAGATCAGGGGTGGTAAACATGATTCTATACAAAAATAATCTTCAAATATTTATGTAAAATTTTCTGAATTTAAATATTGGTATTACAGGTATTCTTGGAGGTTCGTATTTAATACAATGGATTTTAAATTTTATTATCGCTTACATATTCATATATACTGTTTGAAAAAATGATAATTTTGTTTTTATTATTACTGAATTTAAATATTATATGTTATAGTTCTTGGCCAAGATTCCAATATTTTCTTTCCTTAGCTGTCTTTATTTGTTTTCTTCTTAAATAATAATACATCACAACAACTTCGTCGACGTCCATCGTGCACAGCTTCGACCGTGGCCGGCAACCGATTAATAATCGGTAAGTGTGAACAGAAGGCGCCGGCATCCGATTAAAAAACGGATCCGACGTCCGGCAAGTGGGAACGAGCTGTAAGGCATTATCAAATGACATTTGATAATGCCTTAGAAGGGGCAAACATGTCATTCCCATAAAATATAATAAAACTTCTAGAAAACTGACGTTCGTATTAACTATTTAATATTTAGTATAATTTTGTATATTCTGGTAATTAATTTCCCAAATACTTAATCTTCATTGAAATTGAAAACAGTTAATACAAATAAAAGCGTCTCGTTTTCTAGAAGTTTTATTATCATTTATGAGAATGTCATATTTTGCCTTTCTAAGGCATTACTAAATGTTTTGAAATGACAATTAATAATAATGCCATAGAAAGCTGAAACATGTCATTCACATAAATTATAATCAAACTTCTAGAAAACAGACATTTTCATTTGTATTAATTATTTAATATGGAGCTTTACATTATTGTTTAAGACACAAATCAATGAAAACACTTTATATGTGTTTTCATTTTCATAAAAATTGTTTTTAACCGTCGCGTTGCCATGTGGTCAATTGAGTTTCCATTGCCAATTTAAAGTTGATTTTCTTAAAACCTATGGACCCTAATATTATAAAAAAAATTGTAATCCTCCATTGAAGTGTTCTCAATATTTCGTAATAAAAAAAAAGCAAAAAATTACTTCCTTCATCCCAAAAAAAAATATTTTCTAAGACTGCCCTCACCTTCATTCGTGTTAAGGTAGAATTTGTTTTGCTAATATTTACAACTTTATCAAAAGTGACAAATACTTACTCGCTGTTTTGAACGTATTATAAATTATATGTTTGACCTTTTCATAGGTACGTAATAATACCGACTGTCGACGGAAACGCAGCACGCAACTTAATAATATCAGAACTGTGAAAATATTAACACTTTACCAAAAGGGACAAATATTAATACGTACTCGTTGTCTTGAACGTACTATACATTTTGCCTAGGTGCCTTTATCATACGTAAAATTATAGCGCCACGGCCGCGGCGCGGCGCGAGACAAGTTCATACTTGGTGTCAGTTGCTCATATGCTGTGACGCATTCCATATCAGAAATCGCATGGTTCCAGAAAAAAATTAATAATGATATGTTTTTCAAATAATCCATGTATGTTATAGATATCGATCTATTCCTAATGAAATTCCCTACAAGATGACATAAATTAAATTTTGATTCATCGAGTCATATGCTTGATATTTAGATAAAGTTAGCGGTAAACTGAATTTACCACATGGGAGCGAGCGTTTTGTTTTGAACACGGTACGTTAAGGGTTAATGTGGTATTTAGACAGGAAAGTAAAGTGAATACATAAATGTATGTGTTCTGGAAACCATGGTGGGACAGGAACTTTACTTTGTAGACGTATAGACATAGTACTTGTCTCAACTTACAGTGGGATCACAATCGGCACAATGCCACGAATAACCTCTTTTCTTGGGATTCTTGTTGAGAGGCGGCTCCAGGCACGTGAAGTGGTAACGCTTGGCACACTCATCGCATCTAAAAGAAAATAATAAATTTTAATGTATTTGTCCAACTCAATCCGTAAACCCAGTAATTTTTAATTATTCTATTTGCATAAATAGGGAAGCACAATCATAAAAGGATTGCTAGATACAGTTTTAACAAAGTTTCATAACTAAAATATAAATTGTTAGAAATCAAAGGCAAGAATAACATAGATAAATCCATTGTTTTGGCGGAAACACTTTGATATTTCAAGATTATTAGCTGTTTAAATAAAAAAAAAAAATCTTTGTTATAAATATCACAATTGATTATATTTCATCGCGACAGCTGTTTCGCTAACCGATGTTAGCATCTTCAGGTCTAACAATCAATTAAAACAGTTTTAGTTGATTGTAAGACCTGACGATGCTAACATCGGTTAGCAAAACAGCTGTCGTGACAAAATATAATCAATCGCGATATTTATAACAAAGTTTTTTTATTTAAACAGTTAAGAATAAGATAATATGTAAATTCACCCAGACTGCATTCAACTCATGGGTAAACACAGTTTTACTTCAACTAACAATTGGAACAGTTGTTTCCAGATATCACTTGTGGAACTCGGTTGACTCCCTGTTTTAAACGGTCTCTAGATATGAAATTTTATTATTACGTGAATTCTACACCAGACCAAAAGCAGTGTGAGAATCTCACTGTCATCGCCGGGAATCGAACTCGAGACTTGGTGTGGCAGTCATAGCTGTTGCCAATCTGTCATGAAGGTCGTTAATAAGGTAATGTGATGAATAATGTAGAAATGTGTGTTAGGTGAGCAGGGGATGGCAAGTGTTCACCTGACGAGGTTGACGGGTGTACCAGGCTGGGTGCAGACATCGCACTGCGTGAGATTCTCGTTGGTCACGGCCGGGCTTGGGGCACCCCCGGCACTGCGCCGCCCCCCTGCCTCCCCCCCGCCGCGACCCACCCGCGGAGACTGGACATACACAACACAAGGACATTTATTATCATCCAAATTATTCAGATAAGGGATCATTCTGGTTTATAACTTTAAAAAAATAATAACAATCTAAGAGTATTGTGCTAAAAATTAAGAGTGATCGGAGCAGTCTAAATTGAAAAAATCAAAAGATATGACTTTCGATGTGCACATTGATCAAACGGCTGGTTACAGCATTTAAAGTTTTTTCCTAGTTTTATCAATGCTATCGAAATATTTTAAGTGCAAAGATTGTAATGGGAAAGTTTCGTTCCACAAAATATGGACAGGGAGGATTAGGTTTTTTGAGCTGAAGGGATTTTGTATGGTGCAGGCATCGCTGATCGACTGTAGGTGAGACATTTTCAGTAAATAAACTTAAAAACACGTTTTTCTCAAAACTATATTTTTTCAGTCGGTGGCGGTGATTTCTCCGGAACCACTGAACCGATCTTCATGAAATTTTAACCACATATACACAGTAATAGCTTCAGCGCAAACTACAATCAAATCAAATCAGTGAATAAAAAAACTCATTTTTAATTTATTTCCCTTAAAATGTCTGCCATTTTGTTATTTATGTATAAATATTAATTTCCGTAGTTAGAGCTAGAGCCACTAATTTTGTTTTGTTTTAGATGAGCCTTAATTGAGTTATCAATGCCGCCAGCGACATACCAACTTTTTAAGGCATTCTGTTTGCCGGTTGTTAATGTTAATAAACGAATAAAATTGTAATAAATACAGATGTTTTTTTATGTTTTTTAAAAGTGTATTCATTGAGCTTTAAAACCCTTATATAAATATCTTAATGGTATTTTTTTTAAGCGTCTAAACCAAAATGATCCCATATGATAAAAGACAGACAAATATCCTCCGTATACTGGCAAATGTTCTAATCCTTGTGGGAAAACTTCAAGTCAATTAAAGTGTTTTGCCACTAATTAATATTAGCTGAATTCACTTTACGTGTTGTCACAACTGACTTTAATGAAATATACACTGAAATCGATTATCGATCTTTTGTTAGTATACGGACGATATTATGTATTAGTAACTGAGTGTTTTGTAAGCACATCTTTGACTTCTTCAATTTATCATAAGATTTTACAGATTTTTTTTAAGAATCGAAATTGTTCACGAGAAGTTCAAGAATTATTATATAAAGTTTTACAACCAATCAGTAATATTGTAAATCACATTTTCATTATTATATTACTCAAACATTATATTACATTATTACCCAAACATCGATCATTTTTTTGAATCCAGCCTTCTGCAAATGGTTTAAAACGGTTTTATGATTGATATTTAGCTCCTGGGCGATGCTACGACTGCTAACATGACGGTCTATCTCGATATTTTCGACGACAGGCCTGCCAGAGCGTGGGGCATTATTCACCTCCACTACACCAGACTGAAATCGCTCTAACCACTGTTGTGCAGCACAAACCGAAAGAGTATCGGCCCCGTATACATTGCAAATTTTTTTGGTCGCTTTCGACGCGATTTTCCCCTTCAGGTAGTAAAAATGTAAAATGTGGCAAATTTCTTCCTTTGAGACCTCCATACTCGACGCACGATAGTTCACGACTGAACCGACCAAGCGCAATACTGTCAAAGAAGCGTTTGTAGTATACACTCACACCTTTACAACGCCGTATCGTATGATCCCATGTGACCAATAATGAATGAGATATACTTAGTTGAAAAAAAAGGGCGCGAAATATGAAATTACTTTTTCCCCCAACCATATATTAAATTATCATATTGCACCTTACTATGACATTATCAAAACTCGGCGACAGATATGAGAACTTTGATTTGAATACTAGAGAAAATTGGGTATTTAAAATTTGATTATTTTGAAAATACTAAATTCATATGCAGTTTCACATTCTTGTAGAGGCAAGAGCGATATATCTTGATGCCACAAAATAATAATACAACATTTATTTTTAAACTGAACAGTTACAATTTGGATCTATAACAAAATTTATTTCTATTCTCTATTGTCTTGGAGCTACGTTGGATCGTTTTATAGCAGAGCCCTAGGACTCCGCTGTGACAAATAGCATAATAAATATACAACAATGCTATGATCAAAATATGCAAATAAAATAATTTAGCTCGTATGAGCAGGTGGTATGTTGCGATTCGATACTCGTCATTGCCCTACATCAGTGGTTCCCAAAGTGGTCTCTATGGACCCCCAGAGGTCCCTGGGAATATTCAGGGGGTCCGTGGAAAATTAAAATTGATTTGGAGGTCCCTGAACAATGTCAGGGCGTCCACGCAAGGTTTAATATAAAATGAAAAAATTGTGACACATTTTTATTACAATGGAAGTTATAAGAAATAATAACGGATATTTTTCGTTGGCAACTTGTTTTTTTTTTTTCGTGAAAATCGGCCAGTCGAAATCGGCGGCGACCTTTTTTTTTGCGCATTTGTGAAAATTGAATTACGAATGAGCAAAAAAAAAAAACAAAGGTTGACGACGAATTCTAGATTCTTTTTTCTATTGGCCTAATTTTGCTCTGTGTCAGCTTCAAAAACTCATTTTATAGTTATAGGCAAATTTATATATAAAAAAAAACAATATTACGAAAGTAAGGGGTCTGCACAAAATAAAAGAAATCGGCAGGGGGTCCACGGGACAAAAAAGTTTGGGAACCACTGCCCTACATAATTAAATAATGAATATAAAACCAAATTTAATTTATTTCAGGGCTCAGTTGTTTTAATGATTTACTAAATAAATTTAAAAAATAAAACTTTGTCCTAACTTGATTATTAAAACAAAAGCTCACAATTCCTTTTAAACTACAAACTGTGATGCACTCAAACAAAGCTTTGTACTAAATACTGTGTGGTCTGTGGAAATTTAGAAGTTTGCGTAGAGATGATGAACATACAATGGTACACGAGACAATTTTTATTTTAGACAACATTAAAGCGGAATTTCTAGAAATGCTACTGAAACACAACATGCTTCGTGCTGCAAATAAATAAAATAAAAAAATATAATAAGCAATCATAAAAAAGAAATTGTATACTACTGTGATAAAAAAATAAGGTGAAATTGTTTATAAATTTTAAAATCTTTATTCTTCTAAATCTATCGCTTTCAAAGTACTCTCCTGCCGATACAATACACTTATGCCAATGTTTTTTCCAATCCTCGAACAAATGTTAAAGTAGATTTTCGGAATGACCTTTAGAGCGCGTAGCGATTCGGTCTTTATCTCTTCAATCGTGTCCCCGGAGCAGTTTCTTAAGCTTAGGGAATAGCCAGAAGTCACACGGCGCTTAATCAGGTGAATACGATGGTTAAGGAGCAATACAAGTTGAATTTTTGGCATTTGAGCATTGTTTTCATAGACTTCAACGCGATGCTCTTTTTATAAAAAAACAGGATCTCATATCTACCACGTTTATTCTGCTCTCACCCTTCTTCTGTCAGTTTCATGCTTCCTCATTATATCTAAATATACAAATTTATTAACTAGCTCTAGGTTTTTTTCATTCACACTTATGTTAGTCATTTCCTCTTCCCTTTTAAAAACTATTAGCTTTGACATTCTGATACATATTCATCATTAAATAGCTTGCTTTGCATATCTCAAATCATTTGCACTCTGCAAAATTCTCGAAAAATATTTTTTTAGTCATTTTAGTTCAGTCCACAGATTGTAATTCGTAGCTTTCTAATTGCATCTAATGATCGTGAGTGCAACACAGTTGACAAATCGGTAAAAAAAATCTATGTTTATCGTGCATACAGATAAGAAAAATACAAAAAAAATTTAGATCTATAAAATCTTGCAATAAATAAAAATCTACACATTTACATGTAAAATAAAGACGTATAAAACAAATTAATCAATTCCTCAGTTTTGAACTTTTTACATTTTTCCAATTCTAAAACTATCAACAATAACATAATATAACTAGGGTCCAAACATAACGAAATATACCTTCGTTTTTACCGCCGATACAACTTTAATTTCATCAGAAATTGGTGTTAGCTGTAATAAAAAATAAGCGAGTAAGTAAGCTAATTATGAATCCTGTTAAAACTGCAATGGATATTTATTTTTGCACACACAAATCGAACAATAGAAAATTAGGCTCACCGTTACTTCCGGGACCGGTGGAGATTCATATTTACTTTCTGGTTCTTCATTGTGGTGCTGATAATGAGAAAAATAACATATATATAAAATAAATGGACAATTGATATTGAATGATGATACATTTACTTTGTAATACAAGATGTCTCAAAAGAAAGTTTATGTTTAAATTCAGAGCGTTATGTGGAGATGCTAGATGACTTCTTGGTACCCGAGTTGCAAAACTTTCCTGGCTATAACCAAAGAATATGGTTCCAGCAGGACGGAGCAATGTCACAAACGTCCAATACGCACCACAAGTTTGTGAAAATTTTCCTGGCAAATTGATCTCCACGAGAGGCGACATAAATTGGTCTGTACGCAGTCCTGATTTAACCCCAACATTTCCTGTGGGGTTATCTCAAATCTAAAGTTTACGCCAATAAACCGACATCCCTGGCGCATTTGAAAGAAATTTTCGGCACGAAATGGCAGCCATCGCGAAGTCTACGTGCAGAGCTGTCATAGGAAATTTTACTGTTCGACTAAATGAGTGCCACGAATGCGAGGGTTTACATTTGAACAATATTACGGCTTACTTTTTTTTTTATCGATCCACTAAATACAAACTTTCTTTTAAGACACCTTGTATAATGTGTTATATTTGGTTCAGACAGTTTTCACAGGTAGGGAAAAATTACATTACAACTAGAAGTATTGTATTGGGCTAATGTATTTTTTTCTCTCAGAGTTATTATTAAAATAGGAAGCTAAATAAATGGGATTTTTTGTACATACATGCAACGTACAAAATTTAACATCAAATATGAGAAGTGTATAAATACCTTTGAAGAATGTTTCTTCAAAAATGTTGGTGGCAGACCATCATTACTATCCGTTGGCACATAGAATAATTGTGGATCTACCGAACCTGCTGGTTTAGGAATTGTTTTAATCTGAAAAAGGATTAATAAAGGTTTTATTAATTGATCATTGATATGAGAAGATGTTTTGACGAATGAAATATAGGTAGATACAAACCTTTATAGTTATTCTAGGATGCGGTACATCTGGACACTCAATATCCTGCGATTTCTTTTTCCTTTTATGTTTGTGTGCCTTGGTAGGTGATCGCATCAAGTCAGGAGAGTATCGGGAACGATGTTTTTCTTTACGGCGCTTTCTAGCAGATTTGTAGCTTATCTGATCGTGCTCACTAGACGTCATCGCAGTCTGATCTCCTTCCGCTGCCTGGGGATTGGAAGTACTAGAGAGGAGCGTAGAGAAAGTGGAGTTGGGTGAGAGGAAGGATGTGTCCGACGTGATCTGGGCTGTCGTCAGAGACGCCACATTGCCAGAGGTGTTGGAGCACTCTAATTGTGAGGGCGAATCGTGTGGACTCTCCGCAACGATGGGCGTGATGGACATAAGTGGTGTATTGGTCAGAGCCGGGGATGTGAAGCTTCGTTTCCTTGACTTTTTGGACGGGGAGTTGGTAGTGGAATCAGTTGAGCTGGATGTATACTCGTGTCCCTGTCGTTGTTTCATTTTCTTAACTTTCTTCTCCCGTTTATAAGGAGGTTTATTAATATCATATTTGGGGCTGGTGATGTCCGCTGACTGGTTAATGTTCTGATCTTGGATAGTAAAAACATCCGAAGAGTCTGCTTCTTTTGGTTGATTAGGCGGGCGCTCCACAGGTTTAATTTTAACCTTGAGGGATGAAACACTGTCAGGTTTTGGAGTGAGGGGGAGGATTTTCAATGTTTTGGGATCATTTTTAATTTCTGGTGGTAAGGTATTTACTAATGACACGTCTGTCGATGATATGGTACTGTTTCCGTCCTTGCTGTATCTAGCACGAGATCTTCTCGCTACTTTTTGTTCCATAACTTCGGCTTCAGACTCTGAACTTTTATCGCATTCTGAGCACTGCCTGCAAAATACAACGTAAACAAAAAACTGTAAATATATAGTACCTGTATACTTGATGAAAACCACAGAGAACTTGTAAATAAGAAATATTAAAATAAAATTGAAAAATTCAAAATAAAGTGAAAATAATGAATAGTATTGGTTTAAAAGTGTAAGAACTTACCACCCATAAAGTTTTGATTTCTTCGGTAACCTGGTGAGTGGTGGTTTGAGGCAGCCGAGGTGATAGTAGAGGTGGCACGTGTCGCACTTGGCCAGCAAGTGTTGGTCCGTCTTCTGCCTGCAGATGCCGCATTCATTGTTCAAGGAAATAATACCTTCGGGCGTTCCTGCTGAAATGAGATTTCCGGCAATTCAATTTTAGTAATGCAAATAATAAAACACATAATTTATTATGGAAATCTATTGAGGGTAGTATGTACAAATATGCTTGCGGATTAGTCAGGACAAAAATGAGATTACAATATATGCTACCATATCATGTCTTGGTTAAAGATACGACCAATGGGTTTATGAATGAATCATACCTAATGTAAATTAAGTTTTATAATAGCTCTTCACATCATTTCACAGCTAAATCGTTCTAAAGGGTTTAGCAATTATATTGATTCGCACATCACACCGCGTCTCCCGCGGAGGCAAAAAGAGAAGGATGGAGTGCCACATCAGTTAAAGTGTGGCAGTCCATTCTTTCTGCCCACCCCTTCGGAAAACGGCATGATGTTGGTTAGTTAGTTGTTATTGATTCTCTTGACATGTGATAGGTAGCTGATCTATCGCCATTTTATTGTCATGCAAATTCCACACCAGACCAAAGACAATGGTGACAATCACACTGTAATTGCCGGGAATCGAATCCGGGATCTTCAGTCATAGCTGCTGCCTCTATGCCATGAAGGTCGTCGAAATAACAGATAAAAAATACTGTTATAACAAATAAAAGAAAAAAATACAGTTTGATATTGTTTGCGAGTTAACCACTAATATGCAGGTAGCCCACAAACCATATGTAACTACACAATACTATGTGAATCATACCTTGTCTGGATGTAGATAAAACTTTTCCTTGGTGTTCTTCAGGGTTAGAATTGAGAGGGAATCCGACTCCCATCTTGAGCGCTGCCGCCGTGGGCACCACCATTTGCCTATCGACAGAACTGAATATATCGAGCAAACTTCTTATGATGCGAGTTAACAGCTAACTTTTTAAATAATTGAAAAACAAACCTTCTAGGCTCGGCGTTAATTGGTGGCAGTGGGGTGGCCTCAACTAACCCTTCTATATTAGGCATCATTTTGTTGGGACACAGACCTGTGATGCAGGTCTGTAACTTCTGAATATTCTGCTTAAGCATGGACACTTCCTTGTTCACTTCTATTCCCTCTTTTGTGACCTGCCAATAATAAATATAAAATAATTAATTAATACAAATGAAAATGTCTGTTTTCTAGTATTTTATTAGAATGACATACTCCGCCTGTCAAGGCATTATTAAATGTCATACATCATACATTGACAGGCAAAACATGTCATTCACAAAAAAATATAATAAAACTTCTAGAAAACAGACGTTTTCATTGGTATTAATAATTTAACATGGAGTTTTACAACATTGTTCAAGAAACAATAAATTAATTATTTCAAACCTAGTGTAAGGTTTCCAGTTTATAATAAAATTGGGTTGTTAAGTAATTGACGAGTAAATGTAACAATTGGCAACAAAAAAAGACATTTTTTTTTCAATGGTGATTAAAACCAACGATTAAACAAAGAAGATTCACTTTTTCATCCATTAAGCACAATTTTGATCAAAATTATTACCCTATCATATTCTTCCCTTTGTTCTTTCTGTTCTTGTAAAAGATCTGTATTAGTATCAATCAATTCTTGAAGTGACCTCTTCATAGTTTGCATACGGCTATTTCTCTCCAAATAGTATCCGATGAACTCCACACTGAAGGCTGGCGGAATGTGCCATTTCTTCCGGACGTCTGTTAAGGCAGCCAACTGAGAAATATGAAAATATGACGTAAGATTAAGCGATGATCCGAGGAACATAAGAATCATTGTGAATTTATATATGTGGTTGTGTTTACCTGAGCGTCTTGCATTTCTAAGGCGATGGTGTCAATACCCATAAGCGTGGCTTTATGCAAAAGTTTTCTGCAGGCGGTCGCACTTGTTGGGAGGAGTCGGGGCATTTTCTGGGTTGGTACTAGAGTAAAATCAATTTGGATTTAAAGATAAATAAAAAAAAAATTACATTTGGATTCTACAGTATGAGGTACTGTAGAGTTATTCCATATTACTAGGTGAACGATATCCTTCTTAGATGTACTAGATATAAAATCCTTTTTAAATATAAAATTCATAAAAAGTGTAACAAACTTACCCCAAGGAGCATTTTTAAGTTCTTTCATAGCTAGGAACTTTTTTCTATATTTGATTAATTTTCTCTGAGTTCTTAATTGTGTAGCACTATCTGTTTTTGTTTCCAAATCAATTTTTCTTAAATGAAAAAAAGAAACAAAACATTAAACATTATTTAAAAAATTATGACTTATCCACGACATGCAAAAATAAATGTGTTTCGAAATGAGTATGATTTTGTAAAATAATATAATATGATTTTAGATAAACTTAAGGCGTTAACACTGTGGAATTTCATAATGACGAATTTTTTATGAATTAAAACACTGTTTTTTTCACTTTTGAAATAAATTTTCTCAACATATTTCAAAGGCTCCTGATGCTGAAGGTATAAAGCCTTCGAAAAATGTCGAGAAAAATAAAAGTAAAAGTGTTTTAATTCATAAAAAAATCGTAATCCAAGAATATGGTCTCTTAACAAAACATTTAATCTGGAATGAATTACATTTATTGAAGATGAATATTATTGGAGAAGTTTGGAGTTATTTATGACTCAACCTGGAGGGGATCGTGTTAGGCCACTAACCGTTGTTGTGTCCTGAGTTGGAGGGCAAGCCAGTTCCTTTTCCGTTTTTTGATCAGGGTCTTATCTGAGTGCAGCCGGCAGTGTGCATAGAAGGGGTCCGCCTGCTCCACCTCTTCCGAGTGAGCTTCGGCCAGGAGACCTTCCCGCTGCCCACTAGTTTGATGATTCAATCATGTACATCTCAATAAGTAAGAAGTTTATGCATTCATTAAAAAAACATATTGGGTCTTCTAACATTTCATAAAGCATTACAATCGCATTTTTATGCTTGTCTATTAAAATCTTAAGTGAATCAGCACTCTAAATCAGTGGTTCCCAATTAGTTTTTCCTGCGTACTACTTCAAGAAAAAACCTCAAACTTGCATACCGCTTATTGCGGGAATGAAATGAAATCAGTTTTTTTAAAACTTTTATTACCATCAAAATACAGTTGTAATGACGGTGAAAATGAGTTTAATGTGATTAATGTGTACGTTTTTCTTTGCACAACTCTGAAAAATCCGGTTGCTTTTTTAGTTTTCCCGCACATTCTACTCTGTGATCTAATTTCTACGGTATTGATCATACTTTCATCTTTGTTGGCACTAGTAAAAAATAAATATAGAACCTACCCAATCACGAAAATGATGCCAATTTTATGACAAATTAATTAATTCATTTTAAAATCAATTCATTAAAATACTATTCTCGTCATAAGTTTATATAATATAGATTATTAAATAAAAGATTTACCAAGTGACGTGAAAGTAAGTTCTACACATTCCTGCGTCGCATCCAATGCATATTCCGGTCCTTGAAAACATTTCATCTTCACACAAGCAGCACGCGCGTGCACCCCAGCGGCTGTATGCCATCTCAAATAGAGTAACACCACTTAGTTTCTCCACCTAAGCAAAAAAAAAAAAAGAGATTAAGACATGTTAATAGCAACAATCATGAAACAGGCTTATCTAATGTGATGATTATCATTCATTTGATTTAAAACAACTGTATTAGTTGTAGAAAAAATTAAATAAACATTACCAAAGATAATTTTGTATCTATTGGCCCATCTATTGGCTCTCTTGATCTTTTGGCCCTAACAGTGTCAAATGCCGTTCTCTGGACTGTGGCAGGTGAAAAGTCTATTGTAGAATAAGTCGCTAGACGCATATGGCTGTGAATCGGTCACATTTTGAAACGGAACCCAGCCTGCATCGCTCAGGGCAGGCGCACTAGACCTGTCCCCTATGGGGGGAAAGAGGAAGCGAGGCAGACCTAGAGCCACCTGGAGAAGAGCCCTACAGGGCGAGGTCAAAGCAGCAGGCCTAACTTGGGATGATATTAGGCATCAGGCATGTGACAGAGTTGGGTGGAGAAGGCTCCTTGAGGCCCTATGCACCACGGAGGTGGTGCATAGGGCCTCATGACAGGACAAGAAGAAGAAGAACAAAGATCACTTTCTATACCTAGTCTTTCGCTTTTCATAAATAATATTTTGTGAACAAACGACAACTTCAATTTCCAGCGATGGATGTTTGATTTTCACAATGTCTTCGATCTGGTGTAGAGTTCACGTGACAATAAAATGGCGATAGATTAGTTACCTATCACATGTCATGAGAGTCAATATAATAGCTAAAACCAAATTGTATACAGTAATTGGGTTCAGACGACCTGTTGTATAATTTTTTTTTACATATTGATGTGTGGGTTATTTACCTCTGAGAAAGCTACGCCTGGTACATAGAGGGCACAGACAAGATGGACCCAAGCGCCTACTTCGGTTTCTTTAAATATTCCACCTAGAGAGATAAAATAAAACATTTAATGATACTATGAGTATTTAAGAAAGATAGTTTTAATTATAAATGGTATTAATATATTTAAGTACAGTGGAACCCGGCTTTTCGTCCCCGCATTGAACGTTTTCCCGCCAATTAGGTTAAATTTTTTCAGTTCCGATATATTTTAGTACATTTTCTACCCGCTTTTACGTTTTTCCCCCCACAATTTAAAATATGCGAGTTACACGCACTTGACAATGAGTCGGCGATAGAAATGTGATTGTTTGGCGAGCGACGTTGTGATTGGTCGGTATATGGCACGCAATGTGGTGATTGGCCGACATATGGCGCGCAACGTGGTGATTGGCCGACATTCGGCATCTATCATTCTGTTTCCGACTCGATTTTTAACGCTTCGTTCTTTTTGATCGTCATTTACATACAGTTTTCCATTTTGTTTTATTCGTTAAGTTAATTACATTATTTTCTTCCTTTTTTCATCAGTTTCGTTTGGTTTTCTGGTATGCATTTCACGAACTAATCTACGTGATTAAAACAAAAAAAGGTTTTTTTCAATACCCTCCATTTACATTTTCCCTTCATTTACGTGTTTTTTCTCAGTCCCTTAACGTAAAATAGAGGTTTCACTGTATATCACAAAAATATTTTTATTTTACAACATACACAAGAACGGAAAAAATATAGGAAATATTTATTTATTATAAGACAGGTAAACATTGAAGGTACACAAAAAATATTTTAAATAATAAAACCTGACTCTAAAAAATATTATTTCGATCACATTTTTGCACAAAACAATTATTTCCAAATAACTTGCATTAAACACAAACAGAAAAATATAAAAAAGGTTAAATTATGATATATTTTTGTTCGCAATATTGGGAAATGCTAATAACCATTGTTGCCTAAAAGACGACTGATAAAGGTTCAAATTAAAGTACTTTCTGTGTGGCAATGCATTATTAGGCCATTTTTAAATGTATATTTTAATTATTTGTTGTGTAAAAAAGTCATACATGACAAAACCACAAAAATAACTCCAAAATATAAATCAAGTAATGCATCTCGCTTGCACAAGATATTGCGCATTTAGTAAGAGTCTACGTGGTATCTCTTATACGAGTATGCACAGATAATGAAGTTAGTCAATTTTTTTCTTCATAATTCATTACGGATGAAAACATTTTTAGCTAATATTACAAACACCATAGTAGCCAATGGGTCAAAAGATTGACACTTTATAAAATAAATAATATTTTGGAATACAAGGTATATATTATTGTGAAGATAAGACACACCTGTATTGGGACACAGCTCACATGTAGGATTGATGACACCAGCCTTACATGCTTCGCAGAACCAGGGCTCCGTGGAAGCCGAGCTGACCGTACTGCTCTCGCTAGTAACGTCCGACACCCCGTAGCAACCTGAGAGGAAAATACATTTATTTTGATTTATACAGTTGTACTTCACATGCTCTTATTTATTGTGACAACTTTAACAAATATTGAGGATCAAATACAGTGGAACCTCTCATAACAAGTAATTAGCATAATGAGTATTCGTAACCTGAGATTGTGTTTTTGGAACATCATGGGACTAGAGGTGAATAATAACGATATTGATGTGCTTGTGGAAGAGCGCAGTGAAGAATTGACCAACAAAGAGCTTATGGAATTGCATTGTGTTTCACTGCAAGAAATTATAAAGGAGAGTTGGAGGAGGATGAAGAATCAGAGCAACAATCTTCTGGTGCAATAAGAGAAATGCTATAAGCACGGGAAACTGTTGCATCGTACATTGAGAAGCATCACCCTAATAAGGAGGTGGTTATGCGTTCTACAAATTTATTCAATGATAATTCTATATCACATTTTCCCAAAATTTTGAAGCATAGGCAAAAACAAATATCTCTAGACAGCTTTCTAGTAAAACATAATTAATTATTTGTCATAATTCATAAATAATACTAAGTTATTTTGATTGTAATTTTTTAAGTCGAAGTCGCATTCCAGGCATTTACGTTATTTAACAATTTATAAGTATGTAATTTTATTTGATTAAACATACATTTTTAAAATATTTTTTTTGGCATGGAAGGCATTATCGTATTTTATAGTGATTTATATGAGAAAATTTGTTTTGCTTAACAAGTGTTCACATAATGAGTAAGATTCTGGAATGAATTATTCTCATTATGAGAGGTTCCACTGTATATATTGTAAACAGGATCCAGCTCCATAGAAATAAAAAATAATGTTAGTATTTGAGCAATTACGATTTGCATATCTAGTGTTTGTTTAAATGGGGCTACAGATAAAGAATAATTTAACCATTTAATTACAAATCATTTCATTGTTATCTCCACACATGTTCACTTTTATATAGGTAAATATATACCAAATAACCCAAAATAAACATGAAATATTACTTTATAATATTTATGAAAATGTCTAGCAAAGCGAAACATGTCGCATGCATGAAATATAATAAAACCTCTACACAATTATTTATGAATTTATCTATATTTTTTTATAAAATGAAATTTTTTTTTCACGATTTTCGAGTCTATTTTTCTCAACATGTTTTGAAGATAATATATCTTTATCGTCGGGAGGAACATACGTCTTTTATATATACATATATTTAATTTTAAAATATATATGTATATATCACAAGGTTCACACAACCATAATTGAATTTAGAATGGATATTTGATACAATATAAATATGTATCACAATTTTATTACGTACACAATTAGAATTTTTAATAGAAAATTAATCTAGTATTTGCGAAGAAATGATTCTTCTCAAAGATTTTCAAATGGTAAGGGGAAAGATATGGTATAATCTATTTTAATTGTAATTTTGAAACTATATGTTTTATTAATTGTAAAAGGCGACTTGTAGGTTTGTTATAGTCTCAAAAAATTGATACATGTAAATATTCATAAGCCTTTAAATTAGATGCAATATCGCAAAACATACCTTCATGAACCGTGACACCACAGCCATCACATTCAACTATTTCATTAGAGTCGTCACTCCGAGATCCTAGACAGCCAGCACAAATAAGCATTTTAGCCAAGTCCGCTGCGACCCCCTAAGATAAAATATACATGACATACTTGCATTGTAGTGATATAAATATTTAAAATATGTTAAATATTATTCATTACATTGTACGTCTTATCACAAACTTCAATTTCTGGTTAAGAACTTATAAGTTATTTCACTGTGCGTACAATAATATAATAATAATAAAAAATAAAAAACATTAATCAAAATTATTTAAAAAAATTAACGTAAATGTTTTTACCTTTAAGTCATTATTAAGTTTAGCTTTTTGGAGCAAGTCATTCACTGTCATGTTATTGGAGTCTCCCAGTCTAGATTTATTTTTGTTCCCTGAAAACTTGACAAAAGATGAATCATCCGAGTTCTCGGAATCATTGTCTTCACAATTTTTTCCATCTGAAATAAGGTTAATTAAATTTATTAACAAATAAAATGTTATAAAATTGGTGTATTTATTAGCAATGTTAGGAAGGGTGGGAAATACGATAGAAGCTATTTTTTTTATAAAGAAAAAGTTTTCCAGAAATTACACAAACATATATTTTTAATTATATACAAAATAAATCAAAAGATTTGAAGAATATAAATGCAAGCTTAACTTTAATTTCAGAATTAAAAAAAAAGTCTTTTAAAGCAGGAATTCCTTGATGACATTTCAAACGACACTTGATTTTGCCAATTTGCTGTAATATGTTTACAAAATATTTAGCACTATAAACACCTTTGTCTGCTTCATCTGAGTCAATGGAATAATCGTCACTCTCGTCGGCATGGTCTTCAATTCTGAAATCAGAATCATCTGAACTCTCTCCCAAGTCAAAGTCGAGCAAAGATTGTGCCGTCTCTACTGGCTTCACTTTTCTTTTAGCCGGGTCTCGTTCATCTGAAAGTGTATGAAACTCTCTGTAAAGTGCACATATTGCGATAAAACATATTCAAAAAAGTCGAAAATAAAAAGCTTTCAAATGAATAATTTATAAAACAATAAGCCGGTGTATTTTTTTTTTTGTTATATATAAATATATTGAATTATGTTTAATACACCAACATTAAAAGGAAATATGTTTAAAATAAACTAACACGTAGACATTGCGGTAGATATATGGTTAAGAGTATTAAAAGGTATTGGAAAATACGTTTATTCCGATTAAATAATCACTACTCCCGACGAGGACACATTACGCCCCTCCGTCCGCCGCCATTTGTATTTTTACCACAAGCATACATTTACATTTATTGCCATATAAGTAAATCTATGAGAGGCTAAAAATTAAATCTTGAAAATACGGGGTAAGTTTGGAATAAGCATAATATTGTGAATTTTTTTTTAAAGAGTAATTTTAATTCAAAACGGCTAGGCCTTAAAGCAATGTGTAGTATATAAAACTGTTAATGTGTTTATTTGATGTCCGAGTATGTACAAAAACAAATATTTATTTTAGATAAACTTTAGGGGTAAACACAGGAATTCCATAATCACGATTTTTTTATGAAATAAAACTAGTTTTTTTCCACTTTTGATTTTATTTTTCTCGAGATGTTTCGAAGGCTGACATCTTCATCACCGAGAGAACGATAAAAATTGTTTATATCGTTCTTCTGATGATGAAGGTGTAAACTTTCTAAACATGTCGAGAAAAATAAACTAAAAGGTGAAAAAAAAAAAACAATGTTCTAATCCATAAAAAGTTCATTAAAAACATATTTCTAAATCATTTACTCTTTGTATACGTATTTGTACAAGATATTTAAAATAAAAAATAACATCTGCATAATGTTTTTTTAAGTTTTATTAAATTGTGATCTAAAACTAAAGAATGGTGGAAATTCCAAATTCGCATACAGATCGGAGTTAGAAGTGCTACTATAAATATATAATAATAATATGATGTATAAAGATATACATTTGTAAGGTGGTTACTTTAAAACGTCACCACTATTTGATATTGGATGAAAATATTTGATACATTACCTACATTGAAACGACTGTTTTCGTTTGATTATTTAAAGTAAAAACTATCGCATTTTGTCAATGTGTAAAATGTGCAGTCGTGTTTTTTTTTTATACAACAGGTCGTTTGAACCCAATTACTGTACGTAATTTGTTAATAGCTATTATACAAGGTATATAGAATAATATGGTAAGATATTGCGCACGTAGCATGCTATCCCTTTCTAATAATTTGCTGTCAAGTGACGTCATGTGGTGAACTCGAAATCGAAACGAAACTATAAACAAACCTAAATAACTATAAACAAGCTAAATCAAATGGAGTTGATTTGCCATATCCAGTTAAAAATCTTTTTTATCGATGTAAAATGTTTTTCAAAATAAGAACAATGAACTTAAAGCTCATTGAAGATGCTAACTCTAAAAAAAGAAAAATAAAAAAAACAATAACTTAAATAAAGAAAACGATTTGTCATAATTTATTTAATACAATTACAAAAACTTCTTTTAATTAGACGTAATAAATAAACAAAGAAAAATTCCATACCCAATGTATAAATATATACTCAACTCATACTACACAACCTAATGCTTGGGTCTCCACGTGACGTAGCTGCGCAGTAGATGTCAAAAATAAAACGCGGAATATCTTACCATATTTATTCTATATACCTTGGCTATTATATTGATTCTCGTGACATAGATAGGTAGGTAATCAATCTATTGCCATTTTATTGTCACGTTAATTCTACACCAGACCAAAGACAGTGTAACAATCACACTGCCATCGCCGGAAATCGAATCCAGGACCTTTGATATGGTAGTCAGAGCTCTTACCACTCTGCCACGAAGGTGTTATAACTATTATAATAAAAAATGTTTGTTGAAATTACTTAACCTGTCCGGTAGTGAGTTTTTTGAACTCGACAAAAAAAGATCAAACCATAGAATACAAAATAACAATAAATTTTTACTTAGGACCAACTATTAAAAAATCAATAATAAGCGATTTAGAGGAAAAATAAATAAATACCTTTTCATTCATAGTCAACCATACTCGTATGTCTCTCAGAATGGATCATTAATTATTTAATACAATCGGAATTATGTCAAGATAAATTAAAAGTACAAAATCTTCTTTTTGTTTTCACATAAAATTGCTGAACATTATTTTTACTGTCAAATTATATATAAATCACAGCCTGGTATTAAAAGGTTGGCAATAAAAATGAGAGTGATGACGTCACCTAATATTAGAAATGTCCATAATCCGTCCGTATTATAGTTATATTGCTATAAACTTTTGTGCTTATGGTTCACAGATGCTAGTATCATTCGGTATTCGGGAAAAAAATATATAACACATTATTTGTTGTCGCAACCGTACCAGTACGGTAATGCCACCGGATAGGTTAATATAATAAATATTTTTATGTTACATATGTGATTTGTTGGCATTTAAATAATCTGTATCGACAAGTAGTTTACAATATATGCATGCGTAACTCGGGTATATTTCGAAATGTCTTCTTCTCCGGCCTCAATCTAAAGATTGGTCTGCAGCAAGGTGTTGCATCTCCTCTTCCACTCTGCTCAGTCCTCGGCAACTCTCTTCAACTTCGCATAGGTGCAGCCCACATCTCGGCAAATCTGGTCTAGGTACTCCTGGCGAGGTCGTCCTCTGCCTATCGACCCCTCGACCATTCCCTCCAATACATCATGCAGGAAATATTCGTGTCGCAACACATGACCAATCCATCTCGCGAGCCTCTTAAAATATTATAAAAGGGTGCAGCTGTCATGAGTTGAAATTCGTATATACGACAAGACGTAACTTTTCGTTTCTGATAACATTTTTGACATATGTTTAATGAATATGGTGGCATTAAAAAAACACTCACATTTTCGAAGTTCTATTATACACACAGATGTAACAAATACTTATTTAAAAATATTAAAAATAATATTGTATTATAAATATATATTTCTAAGTATTATACGAGTAGGTATTTATATTTAGGTATGGAGTAAACCCAGATTTAATCATATTTATGGTGATATTAAATACATTAGCAGGAATGTGTACTGGCTACACACCACCGGAAAGGGAAGATTAAACACGCTCGGATTCATTCCTTTCGCGCGAATAGAAAATTATGACCAGTAACAGTTAACACAAAATAAATATGTAACATTGTAATTCAAAGTATTCGTATTTAAAATATACATTTTTAATACAGTGTAATATATAGTTCATAAATCTATAATATGCCTATTAAGGCTTTGTTGGATTATTGTTATATTCGCATCGTGGCCGAGTGGCAAGGGCTATGACTGCAACACCGAAGGTCCCGGGTCCGATTCCGGGGGATGGGAGTGTGATTTTCACTTTGTTTTTGGTCTGGTAGAATTCACGTGACAATTAATTGGGGATAAATTGTATACCTATCGCATATCATGATAGCTATACTTTTTACATTGATGTGGCTCGCGCTGTATTGATGTAAAAGCAGAACAATTAAGAACGAAACATACTGTACTTGAAAATATTTATTAATAATATAATTGTGGATTATTTTAACCATAACACTTTCAATCCTGATATCTTCTATCCCCACTTATTATATTCATACAACGTGTTAACAATTAATTTATTTGTGAAATGTTTTCGTCCATACTCTACTATTATTACGGTATGTTTTACCCACAATTCTGTCTCAATTAATTTTGTCCAAATTATCCAAATCAATATTAAATAATAATTAAATTAAACGATGATTTTTAACTACTCCTACTTTTGTCTTTATTTCGACAGCGACCGATTTCGCCAGACTCGCTGTCGAAATAAAGACAAAAGTAGAAGTAGTTAAAGAACATCATTTTATTTAATTATTATTTAAAATGAACTTCCATCAAGAGATTTCAGTAAAATCATTTGATTATCTCAAATCAATATTAATGTTGTTAATTGAAATTTCTTGTTAGAAGTTCACTGTAAATAAAGAAAAAATATTATATTGTATAATATATTTTTAGGTCAATTCCGTTTGGTTTTATGGCTACGACCGGTTTCGCAGCTCGCTGCCATATTCTGGTCTGATCTGGCAACAGAAGATGGCAGCAAACCAAGCATAAAAATATAAAGATATTTTAATATCATTATTTCATTTTCATTATATCCAAACCAATTTAGCGAGCATTAATTATTTTGTTCATTACTTTTTAATCCGCGTTGCATCATCGTTTAATATCATATAATATATTTTATATATAAAATTAGCATTTCTTCTATATTCGCCGACAATTTGTGTTGTGGATTCATATTTGAATAAATATAAGGGCACTTAGTATTTTTACAACACTATCACATTTATCACAGACATGTTTCGGTTGTGACATAACCTTTTTCAATGTATAGAATTAAAAAAAAAAGTTCATGTCATAACCGAAACATGTCTGTGAAAAGTGTTATAAGAATACTTAGCGCAGTTATGTTTATTTAAATACAATATTATTAATTATTATTTTAAAAGTGTGATGGTTAAATATAAAAGATAATCAATTTACAAGTTATTTGATGTTATTACTAGTCGTAATCGTTTTATTTAATGGGTGAAATAACCATTTGCTCCAAGACTTAAAACGTTAACGGCAACTTTGTTAAATCTTTACTTTTCGTGTAATAAATCACTCAAAAACGCTCATTACTCTTATAAACATAAATTACAAATACACTATTCTATTGCTATATTTCTGTCCCTGGTACTCTGTCTAATTTTAATTTGCACGCGTTATATCCTTTAAGAAGCTATAACATATTTAAAACATGTCGAGAAAAATAAATCCAAGAGTGAAAAAATGAGAGTTTTAAATAATTAAAAATTAACATTAAATATATGAGTTCAACTTACTGCATTCTGTTCCTTGTATCGCTATTATACTATTTTTTGGTTTTTAGATAAATTTAAGGCGTGTGGAATTCCATAATGATGAATTTTTATGAATTAAGGTGTAAAGATACACGGGCAAAAGGTGGACCTGATAAGGTTTGCTGACGATATTGCTATGGTTGCTGAAAGTGAAGAAAAACTGCAAGAGGCCTTAACAACTTTGCAAAGCATTCTTCAAAATAACTACAGCATTAAGATAAATAAAGACAAAACAAAGCTGCTGACTGTAGGCCGAACGCAACATCAGATGAGAGTAGTGATGTCAGGAGTTCCACTAAAGAACACCAAGGAGTTTGTCTACCTCGGGAGCAAAATAACATGGGACGGTCGGTCTAAGAGCGAGGTCGATAGCCGTATACATCAGGCTAGGCTTGCATTTAATAAAAGGTCGAAAATAATAGAATCAAATAATATAGACCTAAAACTGAGAATACTCCCCATCAAGACCTTATGGAGTATCTTGATGTACGGCTGTTAGACATGGTGGCTATCCGAAAGAGATAAATGGAGACTAGAGGCTTTTGAGATGTGGTCCTATAGAAGACTATTAGGAAGACAGAGAGACCACATCACGAATGAGGAGGTTCTTCAAAGAATCGAAGGAGGAAGGCATCTGCTCAGGACCTTGTCCGAAAGGCGTGGAAGATGGATCGGCCATGTAATACGACAAGAAGGCCTCTTGCATGCCATAATGGAGGGTATGACCGAGGGGACAAACTCTAGGGGACGCCCACGCCGAGAGTACCTGGAGGACCTGTTGGTGGACGTGCGCTGCTCATCATATGCAGATTTCAAAAGAGCCGCACAAGACAGGGAAGAATGGAAGAGAAGAATAGAAGAAATTGCTGCAAACCAATCCCAGGATTGAAATTTTCTAACTAACTATTAGAGATTATCTCTTTCTGCATGTGTCGAAAGCTTTACACCTGCATCACCGGTAGGACGATAGGAACTGAGTTTATATCGTCCATTGACCGAAACACTAGGATACTTCAACATTATTAACTGTTAAATTTCCAACACTGTTATAATATAAAAAATATATATTATACACTCTTTGTGAATATCGCGACAGCTGTTTTGCCAACCGATGTTGGCATCATCAGGTGTTACAAACAACTGTTGTTTGATGCAGTTGTTTATTTTATAATATTTTCTTTATTATTATTATTATTATTTTAATTTCTAAAATTTCCAAATTGTTCAAAGTTATATTTCTATCTCTATTCCCGAAATTTTAGAAATTAAAAATAAAGAAAATATTATAAATAATCAAATAAATTTAACGTCAAGTCTAATCTTTGATTTATTTCCTTTGTTGTAAGTAAGTACCTGGACCCCAATAAGAACTTAAAATTATTATTTAAAAAAATTTCATATTATTTGTGATAACAAAAGCATAAACGTTCCGAAATAAAACACTTTAATATCTGTCAAAACTGACCACATTAGTGAAAATTTAAATAATATTTTTAAGTATTGTAATTTTTTTTATAAAGTGAGTGTTGTATACTAAACATATAAAAAAAGAAACATTAAAAAAATGATTATATAGTGTTTAATATTCTCCCTTCAAATTAACAATGGATGTAACAATTCCACAATGTTAGCGCCTTAACTTTTACTAAAGTAAAAAATGTACATCATACGAGTATGTCGAACATTAGTGAAATTAGAAGGAGCTTCAAATTTAGAACTCCATGTGCCACAGGGATGTTCAAATTGTGGACATCGAAATAAAGTACCATCAGTGGTTGCAAACTTATCGTCTTTTGATCGTGTGTACGCGCGAGAGTATAAAAAAATGTGTTCACGGGGCTCTTCTTCATTACGGGCGAGTGGAAAACACTGCTACATCCCCGTCGGTGGGCGGGGCGGGGACGGGGCGAGCGGGGGGGGGGGTGCGGGTAAGGGCGGTTGGGTGGGCGGGCGGAGAGTTGCGCGCGAACGTCCAAGTCGAGCGGTCGTCACTCGGGGGGAAGCTCCGCCTGAAATGTGTCGGTAAACACATCACTTTCCACTCGGCATCATGAATGAAAACGTTCACCACGGCGTGACAGGGAAACGACTAGCCCAAAAAATTGTGCTCCATTAAAAATATTTCGCCGCTTTATCAGCTGTGTACGTGTCGGATTCGTCGATTCACGCGGTCTCGAGTGATACCGAAGTATTGTTCTGTAATGTTACATGTGATCAGGGATGCTGCAACTCAGGATAAGATAGGCCGGAGACGAAGTAAAGATCTGGACCAGGATCTCGGCACGCAGTCAAGGGGGCGAGTATCTCAAGGTAAACACTACTCGCATTATCTATCTCTGTCACTCTTGGCAGGCGCTGTCATCTCAATTTAAGTTTCTTTTTGATCTCTAGAGAACGTTTGAAAAACTTCACTTTCTATTATTTTAATAAACACAGAAAAAAAAACTAAATTCACGAATAAACAATGTTATTTTTAGTAAAGTAACATTTGATATGTAATATAAAAGTCGTACTTAATTACAAAACTGTTATTTTTCTGCGTATTTTAAATTACACGTGTTTTTTAAACATAGCGACTCATTGAACAAAAAGTTTATGAAATAAATTGAATACTTGATGTATTATAAATCGGTAAATAATTATTGAAACCATCAAAACATTTTATATTAAATACTTAGAAAATTTATTTCTTCATACTATCATATCACTCAATAAGTCCCCGGTCTAACTAAGAAAAACTTTTTTTATTAATTGAAATTCGACTTTATTCATCAATATGCTTCCCTTTAAGAGTGATATATCCATTTCTATGCTCCTTTAACTTCTCGGTGCCTTTTTTATAGAACGATTTGTCTTTGCTCTCAAAATAGGCATTAGTTTCGGCAAACACTTCTTCATTTGAGATATTTTTTCTTCTGGAGATTCTTTTGATATCTACAAAAAGCCAGGAGTCGCTGGGGGCTAGATCTGGAGAGTACGGTGGGTGAGGAAGCAATTCGAAGCGTAATTCATTCAATTCAACCATCGTTTTTATTGACTTGTGACACGGGCCGTACTCTTGGTGGATCATAAATTTAAAACGATTTTCGGACCCAGATCTTTCAGTTTCATCGGTGTTCGTACGATCGCGTTTAATTTCAGCAAAGCAATCAATAATAGTTGATTTCCCTGGTGCAGAGTCTCCATAACGCTTATCAAGTCACAGTTTGGCTTCAACAGTATTTTTTTCATCAAAAAATAATGTTTAATCAACACACGAAATTATTTTTTATCCATTGTTTTGAAAATTACAAAACTGGGTTAACTATTACCACTGTAATTTGAAAACTGATTGTCTAAATATCATGAAATTTTGACACGTATCGTTTGAAAGTTGGCACTATCCAGAAATTATATGAATCTATTAACGGTGCTGCCATAAAAATGTCAAATCGTATTACTTAAAGTACTAGACAAAATAAATATATATTTTTTTATAATATACTGACCACTTAGTTTATTATATTGAATATAAATTTATAATAATACAACAAAAAAGAATCGTTATGAAATTGGAATCAGACTACAAAAAAATGAATTATAGGAATATCAAAATAATTGCTTATATATATATTTTCTAAATTACAATTTTTAATATATTTTTTTAGATTATCATCATTTATTATTATTATTTAATATTATTATTTATCAGTTCTTACTGTTAAAAAATAAGTATTAGTACTGATAACAAATAGCCCAGGTTAATTTTTAAATTTGAATTATTGTATCGAATTTTAAATGCGTTTTTATACTAGTTACTTCGTTTAGTTTTTATTATATTTTTACACCTGAAGATGGAGGTATTCTCCGAAACATGTCGTGTTCTTTTAATTTTTTTTTTGATAATTAGTGGATTAAATAAAGTTATTATCAATTTCCTAAGTAAATTTCTTTTATAACATAAGAATAATTTTCATTTAATAAATTTGACCCCTTTTATACACTGTATCTATTTTCAGCAACAATATAGTTCCTTATGCGAAGTTTCCATACAATGTCACTCGGCAGTTAGCAGGTACATTGTAACAAGGGTATAGTGAAGATAATATTATACATCCAGCTAATCTCTTTGATTAATATACAATGCCCTACACAGCATGGGCGAACGAAGGATTTTATCAAAGGGATTTCGTAACATTTTCACTTCATACAATAATAATTTATTAAAAATATAGTCATATCGTTAATTTTATACACGCGAATGCATAAGCAAATCAAAATAATGATTAAAATTCGACAAACGTTTTATTTATCATGGGTTACATTCAATCAAAGGGGTAGCGGGGTCTTTTTTTAATATAAAATATTTAATAAAAAAATGGAATGTAAATAAAGATAATCTAGTTTTTTTAGAGGTACACAATACATATTCAAAATGAAAAAAAAAAACACATTAAAATAATGTTAATGTCTATGATATTGGCTTTATTTAGTAGATAATTTTATGCCATTATTGTTTAAATATGATTTCGGGCATATGAGCGCCACGGCTAGCTCAAATGAAGCGCAATCGTGAAATCCAATTTTCAACAATTGTCGTCTTTGTGGATGCGTATTATCCACTAGAGTGGTGCGAAAACGATCCATGGTCTTCCAAATAACTTGCTCGGATGGACGATTATGTCGACCGTAAAATGGACGTAGTGCACGATAAGTTTGGCGAACCGAACCATGATTTTCAAAATAAATTTGTACAATTTGCAAGCGCTGTTCTGACGTCAGTCTATTCATCATAAAATGGTAAAACGTATTAAATATAAATCAACTGTCAACTGTCAAATTGACAGTCTATAGAAACAATGTTGCCAGTTTAAAAACCAAACCTATAAAAAAACACCCTATATGATTGCGTGTATATAAAAAAGTGTTTATACTCGTATAAAAACCTCTTCTAGCTTACAGAGGTTCAGCTCTTGTGGCTATTCATATTACGTCTGATGGGAACATTGTTGGAAGGTGATTTGGTGGGTTGTCGGTTTTTGCGGGGGCACGATTTCTTAGATTTGGGGGTTTTGTTACGCAAGTCGGACTTCTGGGCTTCTTTGGGAGTACCGCCACTGTTTGTGTAAGGCACTGCGGGCTGCGGGGAACAGAGAGACATTTGGAGGCTCTTTGTTTTAGCCACGGGCATAGACCACGACCCTCAGTAATGAGAAAACGAAGAAAGAAGATATAAAAAAAGATTGAACAGAACAAGCAATGTAATAACGGATGATCACAAGGTCAATATCAATCATCAATGATATATTATAACTTTTTGATACATTAAGAGGAGAAAAATATTGACAATGATTTTGGGAAATTAATCTACGATTTTATAATTAATGTAGGTATAATGAAAGCTCGGTTGCTTTTTGGTTTTACATTGATTTATTTATATACAAAAATATATAAAAAATAGTGACAAATTTGTTTATAATTAACTAAGTTACTATTCACGCTGTTTCCCCGGAGCGGCAGGCAGAGAGGATAGACGGCCAACTATAATAATACTAATAATAATAATAATTAGGCTAATTTGTATAGCGCCGTTTTCGTGAATAGCTCCCTTCAAGGGCGCTTTGAAAATGTTTTTAGTCATGAGAGCTGCATGTGACACCAGCAATCAGATAACTGTTGTTTACATTTTATGCGATATTTTGAAAAGGCGGGTTTTTAGGTGAGATTTAAAATCTGTCGGATTGTCAATGCATCTGAGGCGTGCAGGATGCATGTTCCAGGCGGACGGACCTGCCACTGCGAAAGCCCGATCTCCAAAATTTGTCCGGCGGTTGCGCTTTGGCTCAACTAATCTGCCTATTGCCGAGGAGTTTGCTGATCGATGATACTAATCTCTCTTGACATACCTCTCTAGCTTACTCTACATTCATACATTCTAACATGCACACTCGTCGATTTTTTAGATTTCGAATGTGGACGCCCCTCAGTATTTGATTAATTTGGTCATACAAAGCTTTCCTTGGTCTTCCATGTTTTCTCTTTCCACTCACAGTGCTTGTATACAACATTTTAACCATTTTTCTCTAGTCCATTCGTTCCAAGCGTTCAAACCATCTCAGGGATCCTTTTTTAATTTTACTTGTAATGCAATTCTTCCTTTTTTCTTCGTTCGGTATTCTATCATATATCGTTTTCCCGTTACTAAACTATTGTTTATATTTTTTTGTATATCAATGTAAAACCATAAAACCATTTATAAAACATGCGTGCGACCTATCATGACGTACGCTGTAGAGACGCGGGCTGACACTGTGCGAACCAAGGGACTACTAAGAACTTCGGAGATGAAGGTCCTAAAATCAATTACTGGAAAACCCCTCCGAGATCGTGTCCGCAACGTAGACATAAGAAAAACTTGCGAAATAGAGGATATCGTTCAGTGGAGTAGATCCAGAAGAAGATACTGGAGGGACCATGTAGCCCGAATGGATGATGACAGACTTGCATATACAGGCGCTTATGAAATCCCCTCCGGACACCGTTCACCTGGAAGACCGCCTAAGAGATGGAGGGGCAGCTGGATCTCATCATCCGACGAGACATGGTTTCTGTGTCACAGATCGTCAGATCTATTAAAAGAAGAAGAAGAAGAATGTAAAACCATGAAGCAATCGAGCTTTCACTTAACATTAATTATATAATGGAGTTTAACCAAATTAAAATCGCAACCATCAACACTGTGGTTTTATACTGCTCATATCGCCATAGCGTTAAATAGAATAAATTTAAAATTCTGACGTTGATATTAATTAACCCCTTACCGCATACTGGCTCATATATGATCCAAAATAATCTTTCGCCATAAAAAAACAATAAAATAATAAAATATGTCTTGCTTCTAGCAATAATACTAAAGTTTTATCTATGATCCGCGTTACTAGTTGTCAAACTTCTTGCTAGATGTATCTGGTTGTACTAGATGTGCGTTAGACTGTTTCCAACTGTCGGTTTATGATTTTCTGTACAAACGTGATATTCAAAAGTGTTATTTTTTGTTTGTAAAACGCTATAAATAATTATATTACACTGGTTTACAATTATTTTCATTAGGAAAGTAATAAAATGATCACTTTTGTAAAAAAATATGGATTATATTGTGTAAAATCTAGGGATAAAAAGGGGAAGACCTAGAAATATTTTTTTTGTATTTTATATAGGAAAAAATAATTTATTTGAAAAATAAAAAAATACGTGTCTTTTTTTTCATCATTTACATATCATATATTTTTTTACAAATTTAAAAAAAATCATGCAGTAATGGGTTAATAATATCCAAATTGAATTTTTATACTCCTGTATTTAAAAATCGAATGATACGCCGCCTGCAGGAATCCTTTGTCCCTATTATCTAGATAGTATTATGACTAGCGGGATATAGAGTTGGGATAATACGGGTGTATGCCGGTAGTGACGCGATCCGTATTTTCAAAGCTGGTAAAACCCTACTTAGTTTAATGGGTTATCACCTCATTACTCTGGGAGGAACGAGACTTGTTTTAAATTCGGAGATAAGTTTAAAAAAGAACGCCAACGTTTACGAATATTTTAAATACGCAAATGAGGACTGGAGAATCCCTTGCTAAAGGAATATACGATATCTACATAATGATTTTCGTTTCAACTGCTCCAAGTAAAATGAACCCTAAATTATTAATTTGCTAATTGAAAAGATATTTTTTTATATGAAATTATTTATGTAGTGTTTAAAAAGTACATTGTCTACAAATCATTTTTATATCACAGTTAATTGGACATTAATTTTGAAGATAAAATGTAAAGCGAAAGAAAGTATTATGAAAAAAATATATGAAAGGAATGGAGACGTTGGGTTACGTCCTGACATACCACGACACGTTAGAATATTTCTTCCTTAAGGGGTTAGGGGAAATCAGAGGTATGAAAAAACAAGTATTTAAAAAAAAATTTACAGTAATTTAATTTATTTTATAAAACCAACAACATAAAATTATTATATTATGTTAATTTGATTTAACCCCAATTTAAAAAAAATTGAATTATAATTATATGAAGTTATCGCCAAATTTGTTGGACCCCTTTTCATAAATGGGGCTTTGAGATGACCACTATAACAACAACGACCTTCGTGGCCGAGTGGTAAGTGCATTGACTGCCACCCCAAAGGTTCCGGGTTCGATTATCGGCGTGGGCAGTGTGGTTGTCACACTGTCTTTGGTCTGGAGAAGAATTCACGTGACAATAAAATGGCGATAAATACCGATAGATAGCTACCTATCACATGTCACGAGAATCACTATGATAGCTACAATACCATTTACATCGATTTGGCTCATGCTGTCATGATGTAAAGAGTGATTCAACAAAATAATATAATATTAATAACTTCTTACGGGTACATCTAAAATCATTCATATAAAAATATATAATTTTAATAGATACCTAATCTAGTGCCTGATCGAAGGATTTTATTCTTTTAGAACCTGATTCTCGTGAAATGTGATAGGTAGCTAATCTATCGCCATTTTATTGTAACGTGAATTCTACACTAGACCAAAGACAGTGTGACAATCACACTACCATCGCCGGGAATCAAACCCGGGACTTTCTGTATGGAATACAGAGCTCTTACCACTCTGCCACGAAGGTCGATATGTATTGTACAACAAGAATAATGGCGGTAAGTGCATCTTGTGATGGACTCGGCTACGGGAAATACGAGCGTTATTTATGAGGCATCCAAGGCTGAAAGAAATTTATATGAAATTGAACTGTTTGAACAGAACGAAGCGTTCGTTGTATGATTGCTGGCTATCGCGCGGGAACTGGTACCGCGCTAGTATCAACAGGGGATCAGTGGCTCTCGGTCATCTTATTGGTGCTTCGGGGAGTCGAGTTCTATAATAGTAACGCTCCACAATACTTTAACTGACCAATACCCGTAGAGGAATCGCTCTTTTGTGCATCAGAGGCAAAATGAGAATAGCCTATGCTTTTGAGATAAACTAGTTTTGTTACATATACTTAGGAAATTGAACATAACTTTGTTTAATCCACTAATTTGTTATGTACCTATTGGAACGCAGCAACAAAATTGTAAGAAGCATATCTTTATCTGGTGTGGACTTCCTGTTCCCCCTAATCTATCGAAAAACAATATTATGTGTGAATTTGTACTTTGAAAGCTTAACGGAATTTATGCACTTTGAATGCAGTAAAGTCCAGGATATTACCTTAATGTTCTTTGATAACTCCTGTTTAAAAATAGGGCATTTGCTGTATTTGTTACACACATTAATTTTGGACACGAAGCTTGTAACACACATACTGTAATATTTAAAATAAATCATGGAGATCCAGTCGATCGTGCATTTTCATTTTGGAAGACCGTAACAAATTATTTAAAAAAATATATAAAAAAAACATGAAATGTCATGTTTCGGAGGATACCTCCATCTTCAGGTGTAAAAATATAATATAAACTAAACAATGAAAGACTAATATAAAAACGCATTTATAATCCGATACAATAATTCAAATTTAAAAATTAACCTGGGCTATTTGTTAGAACATATCGTTTAGTTTTTATTATATTTTTATACCTAATGATAGAGGTATCCTCCTAAACATGTCGTGTTTTTTAATATTTAAAAAAAATATTTAAATGTATATTTTTAAATAATTACTGTATTAAACAAAGTTACTTTCAATTTCCTAAATACATTACTATGGAATAATTAATAATGCCTTAGCGTTCAATAAGTTTAGTTTTGTTACATAATTAATAGAAATGAAGACGCCTATTATCTAGAAGATTTATGTGAATGACATGTTTTGCCTGTCTAAGGCATTATCAACCATGAAGATAGACAGGCGAAATATGTCATTCACATAAAAAATAATAAAAGAAATTATATATAAAGATATAATACTAGAATTTCGCTTGAGGCAGTAGAACAAAATACCTCTACATGGTATATTATATCAATTATTTGCACGTAAACAAATGTATTACTTCAAACAATTTCCACGTACAAGTCACACCGGGTTTCGAGATAAGAACGTGTGTAATAAGGTTAGTGGGTACTCTCTAAGACTTCCCTAGAAATAATATTCAAACGTAAACAAAGCAGCCTCGACGTAGCTCTGTACCAGGAAGCTTTGATGTTCTAGAGATGGAGAATTGTTTGCTGCATAGCTTGTCGATGTCTCTATCTCTTGAGCGAGGAGCGCTTCTGGGCAATCATATGAGCAGAATTTCCTACTTTACCTTATGTCGTATGTGAGATTGCACGTGGTCTTGGAGAATAAGTATTCTATTTGTAATAAATACAAGTGTTTGCACACGGAAAAGTGAATGAAAATTCTATCTGTCTTTTTTATATACATACTTTGTATATACAACACTAACTTAAAAAAAAATTAAATATCAGACTTGTTTCGGATAACCCGGTCCTTCCTCAGTGATATTTAAAATATTATAAAATTGTTTACAAATATGATCACTTTTGACAGATGTTATAAAGATTTATTTTGGAACGTTTATGCTTTTGTTGTAACAAATATTATGAATCAATTTAAAATTTAAAATAATAATTTAAAGTTCTAATTGGGGTTCAGGTAATTACTTACAACAAAGAAAATGAATCAAATATTGGACTTGACGTTAAATTTATTTGATTATTTATAATATTTTCTTAATTTTTAATTGCTTTTTTAATTTCTAAAATTTCGAGATTGCTCAGAGATATATTTCTATTATTAACATGTTAAAATTTCAACGCCAATATCTTTATTAAATGAATGCAAATTATATTTTTAAAGTAGACAACCATACAAATGTAAAAGTATAGTGTCACCATAAAGCAATTCTTAACAATGCGTCAAATTTAAAAACATTTTATCTTTTTCTTCATGTTGTTCCTCTCCATCTGAGGTTGGGCAGCATCATGGCTATTTCTATCCTTGATACTCGTACAGCAGCTCTAAACAGTGATATTGTGCTGCAAATGAACCACTCTACATGGTTTTCTGGCCAGGTTTTTTTTATTCTTACGACACTTTTCCATTAATTTTTCAAAAGCATGTGTCATGTTTTAATGTGTACCTGCTCTTATAGGAAGTACGTATCCAAATAAATAATAAATAAAAATTAAGCTTTGTAGGGAAAATCATTAGAAATACGCAGATTTATAACACCATCATCAAGCCAGTGGTGACATATGGTACTGAGTCAAGGACAATGACTCTAAAATAACAACAAAGGATCTACTGATTTGAGAATAGAATACTTAGAATTATCCTGGGACCTAGACCCGGTGTTGCAGCGGGAACTTGGAGGCATAGGACCAACCAAGAGATCCGTACGATGACCCAGCAGCCCCTTGTAACGAGCACCGTGAGAGCCGGTCGCCTAGCATGAATCGGGCACGTATGCCGAGCCGAAGAGATCAGAGCAATCAAGACCCTGTACGCGTCCAGACCGACTGGAGTAAGGCCTAGACAGCGCCTAATGGACAATGTTCTGGCTGACCTGGCTAGGTTGGACGAATTGGACTGCTGCGACCTTCGTGGCAGAGTGGTTACGAGCTCTGACTTCCATGCCGAAGGTCCTGGGTTCGATTCCCGGCGATGGCAGTGTGATTGTCACACTGTCTTTGGTCTGGTGTACAATTCACGTGACAATAAAATGGCGATAGATTGGCTACCTATCACATGTCACGAGAATCAATATAATAGCTAAAAATATACAGTAATTGGGTCCAAACGACCTGTTGTGTACATAAAAAAAAGGCGTAGGATCGAAGAGCTTGGCGAAAGATCATTAAGGAGGCTAAAACCCTTCAAGAGTTGTATGGCCATAGGAAGTAAGTAAGTAAGGGAAAATCATTTATAAAATACAGAGAATCGTGTTGTCGTACATCTAAAGCAAAAAATAAAAAAAAATATCTTCCTACTTTAACAATTTAGAAATACATGTATTTGTCTCTCACGAATGACATATATTATTTAGAGAGACAGGATTTCACCCAACCAAAATATTGTGTTCACTTGAATTCTAATTTGAATAAAGCATTTAAATAAATCCTCTTCTTTAAGTTCTTCAACGAAGATATCTTTATTCTAATTGAACAAGAAGACATCAAATTAAAACGCTGTACCCATGTTAGCAGGTGATATTTCGGAGACTGAAATAAATTGTCTTGAATTGAAAATGTGTAAAGTTTCATCGTGTCAAAATGAAAACAACCAATTTAATAAATTGTTTTTCATTTATTCCATCGTCTCAATGTAAATTCTGTTAAAATTGTTCAGACAAGGGTGTTTTACGAAATCTCGTAAAACTTTGAAATGTCGAATTGTGTTTACAGATAATTTATTACAGATAATTTGTCTATGTCTCGTGGATGGTACATAAATTGTACTTTATATATCGGGGTTAAACGGGGTTAAGACAGGGAGTGCCTCGAATAAGCGATGCGCTGCGCACTGCACAGCGCTATTAATTAAGGTTTTACATGCACCTGCTCACCTGCCCACTCTGTGTTGCCCCCCACCCAAGGAGATAAGGATAATTCTACTGCCGATGGTTAAAAGAACTCAACGAGAAAGGCACGAACCGCTAACCTGGCTAGTAATAGTTTAACCCTAGTGTACATGAAGTCTTCTAATAACGCGTCAAAATATTCAAACAGTTGCATTTCCCACGTATTGTGAGAATTTAGTAAGCGACAAGCATTTTGTATTATATAATAATAATGCTCAACAATATCAAAAGAGCCTCTCAAATGTAAGCTGATCATCACACCTATTGAGCAAGTCATGCGATTCACTTACCTAGGCATATAGATCAGTAGCTACAGTGACTTATATGACGAGGTGCGAGCACAAACCAACAAAGCGGCATCCGTGGCTGGCTGCTTGCCCGACACCATATGGAGGGACAAACACTTGCTAAACAAAAGTGAAGTCAGGATTAACAAGGAATGCGTTCGTCCCATCATGACGTATGGAATAGAGGTCAGAGTTGATACCAATAGAACTAAGAACCTTCTTAGAGTAGCAGAAACCCTACGCTCCATCGCAGGCAAAACCCTCAGAGATCGGATCAGAAATGAAACGATAAGGTGTGTTTGTGGTGTTGAGGACATAGTGAGATGGGAAAGAAGCAGAAGGCGCTTTTGGAGAGACCACGTGGATGGAGAATACAAGAAATGCAATAATTGTTAAAGATGAAAACCCAAGCAGCAAGAGAATACCAGGAAGGCCGCCGAAGAGATGGAGAGATGGCTGAATATCATCATCCCAGGACAGCCCACCGTCACAAACAGGTCACACGACCTAAACTAAGAGGAAGAAAAAGAAGATGGGCAATGGAAAGGAAAATGTTAAACATCAGTTTGAGAGACAAGAAGCGAAATGAATGGATTAGAGAAAGGACCAAAGTTGCGGACGTAGCGTGGAAAATAGCTTCGTTGAAGTGGAATTGGGCCGGCCATATAGCGAGGACAACGGATGATCGGTGGACATTACGCACCCTGGAGTGGCGACCGAGAACCGGCCAAAGAAATCCTGGCAGACCACAGATCGGCGAGTCCTCCAAAAGGTCAATGGCTTGTGGAGGTCGGGAAGGGAGGCATATGTTCAACAATGGACGACTAATAATAATTAGGCTAATTTGTATAGCGCCGTTGTCGTGAATAAATCACCCAAGGGCGCATTGTATGTTCATTTTAATTGATCATACAATCGAATTTCTTCGCAACAACAATTCATTATTTTTTTTACATAAAATGTTTCGGGACACAGAAGTCCTTCAACAGTAAATTTTAAAATATACAAAACAAATATTTAAACAAATTTTATCATGAATTTGGTCAGTTGCACAGATGTTAAAATAATTTACGTGCACATCACGTGCACATCACGTGCACATCACGTGCACATCACGTGCACATCACGTGCACATCACGTGCACATCACGTGCACATCACGTGCACATCACGTGCACATCACGTGCACATCACGTGCACATCACGTGCAAATCACGTGCACATCACGTGCACATCACGTGCACATTACGTGCAAATCACGTGCACATCGGGTGCATATCAAGCGCACATCAAGCGCACATCAAGCGCACATCACGCGCACATCACGTGCACATCACGTGCAGATCATGTACACATCACGTGCACATCACGTGCAGATCAGGTGCACATTACCTGCAAATCACGTGCACATCACGCGCACATCACGCGCACATCACGCGCACATCACGTGCACATCACGTGCACATCACGTGCACATCACGTGCACATCACGTGCACATCACATGCAAATCACGTGCACATCGGGTGCACATCAAGCGCACATCAAGCGCACATCACGCGCACATCACGCGCACATCACGCGCACGTCACTCGCAGATCACGTGCACATCACGTGCACATCACGTGCACATCATGTACACATCACGTGCACATCACGTGCAGATCAGGTGCACATTACCTGCAAATCACGTGCACATCGGGTGCACATCAAGCGCACATCACGCGCACATCACGCGCACATCACGCGCACATCACGTGCACATCACGTGCACATCACGTGCACATCACGTGCACATCACGTGCACATCACGTGCACATCACGTGCACATCACGTGCACATCACGTGCACATCACGTGCACATCACGTGCACATCACGTGCACATCACGTGCACATCACGTGCACATCACGTGAACATCACGTGCACATCACGTGCACATCACGTGCACATCACGTGCACATCACGTGCACATCACGTGCACATCACGTGCACATCACGTGCACATCACGTGCACATCACGTGCACATCACGTGCACATCACGTGCACATCACGTACACATCACGTGCACATCACGTGCAGATCAGGTGCACATTACGTGCAAATCATGTGCACATCGGGTGCACATCAAGCGCACATCCCGCGCACATCACGTGCACATCACGTGCACATCACGTGCACATTGCGTGCACATCACGTGCACGTTGCGCGCACATTACGTGAACATGACGTGAACGTTACGTTCACGCGCACTTCGTGGGCACTTCCGCATCACGTGCGAATAACGTGCCCATCATTTGCACGTAACGTGCGCGTCACATGCGCGTCGTGCGCGTGTTATGTGCCCCTCACATGTACTTGTCGTGCATTTCATGTGCCACGTGCACAACACTGCACATTTAATTTAATTTGTATGTAAAAAAAAATGTTACAAAGGAAGAAAAAATATATAATATACTCGTAATATATGAGTATTATAAATTAATGTTGATTGACTGCGCCAGGCACCTAGGTTTTAATATGGAGTATAGGGGTTTATAAATTATTCAATTAGATATTATTATTATTATTATTATTATTATTAATAGCAATTAATACTGATTTGTATGTAAAGTAACCATTTTTGTTAGATATGTTGGTAATAGAATATCAAGTTTCTGAAATCTGCCTCGTCTAAACAGCATAAGATTGTCAGAACGTTGTATGTATCAACAGTTTAATTTTAAGTAGAGTTATGAAGAACAAAGACGTTTTTAGTATGTCACGGAAGCTTTCATGTCTAATTATGTAATACCCGTGTAAATATAATTATAATTAATTTTCTTGACTCTATTGTCGTGTTTTCTGTAATAGTGTAACGAAATATACTGTTTCAGAAGAATTTTGTCAGTCAACTTTTAACTTGTTTTTATAATAATTTTGACGTTTTTAAATTATATAAAGCCGGTCTTCGTGGCAAAGTGGCAACAGCTGCGAGTATATTTGAAGGTCCCGGGTTCGATTCTCGGCGAACACAGCGTGAAAAAATACGGTAATATAATCTTTGGTCTTTGGTATGATTTATTATTATTTTTTAAGGGTAACAAATTTGACGACCTTCGTGGCAGAGTGGTAAGAGCTCTGACTGGCATACCGAATGTCCCGGTTTCGATTCCCGACGATGCCAGTGTGATTGTCACACTGTCTGGTGTAGTTTTCACGTGCCAATAAAATGGCGATAGATTAGCTACCTTTCACATGTCACGAGAATCAATATAATAGCTGTAATGTATACAGTAATTGGATTCAAAAGACCTGTTTTATATTAAAAAATAGCGATTTCAGTATACATATACAAACACACAGAGACAACAAAATAAGGCCAATTAAATCTAATCATTAATATCACATAACAAATGATATATAAGAAGAATGAAGTAATATTTTAATGAGTCAAAGAGAAAAAAGAGTAATAATAATAATATTGAATAATAATACACGAAATACATACACAAATATATAAAAGAATGTAAAAAAAATTAAAAGTAAAGTAATATATACCTAGTAACACAGCACTTGTTGTAAATGTCGCATATTCGGTACATTGCCGTGCTCTGAGCGTAGTTGGTCCGATAAGCAAGAAGGTGGAATATTGATTTGACTCGCAGTGCGTCTTGAGCGAAGGATAGGTGTATTAAGTGATAACTTGAGTTGCAGTTGTCTATTTTGAATTGTATAAGTTTGTGAAGCAACATCAGCACTTGGAACACCATAATCTTCTATAACTCACAATGGAAGATTATTGTGTTGCAAGTGTTGATCATCCAAAGTAAATCCACTAGAAATACAGAGTTAAGATAATCATATTTTTAAAAATATTAGTTATCAAGTTTATAGAAAATGTAAAAAAAAACGAATATTAAACTTTAATCAAAATGATATAAAGTATTGTTAAAATTTGAATTGTTTCTAATAATAATATATAATACAGAAATAAGTTATTTAAGGTAGGACGCAATAAGTGTTTCTAAGAAAAACATCTTCTTACAAATTGTTTACAAAAGATTTTACATATTTCAGGGTGACTAATGATTTTAAGTATTATATATAAAATAAATGCTTCACTGTATCAAGATACACAAGAGAATTATGATATCATTTATTATCAAATTGTAAATATAACACTTGTTTTTCACCACTTGAGTTTTATATTTTACACGACTAGTTTCGGAAGCTACAGATGCTTCCATCTACAGGTTTAAATATAAACTATATAAATTATATATTATAATATAAACAGTTTATATTTAAACCTGTAGATGGAAGCATCTGTAGCTTCCCAAACTAGTCGTGTAAAATATAAAACTCAAGTGGTGAAAAACAAGTGTTTTATTTACAATTTAATCATGTCCTACCACAAAGTGAATGCCGAAACAATAAATATCATTTAGTATCCCTTAACTATGTAATCATTAATTAATCGTTAATTGCCATATTCTGTTCCATTTACTAATGTAAATAAACAGCAACGAGCCAAAATTTCGTCACATTTGATAATGCCTTAGAAGGGCGAAACTTGTCAATCCCATAAACAATAATAAAACTTCTAGAAAACTGACGTTTTCATTCGTATTAATCATTGTTAAAATATTTTTTTCATAAATATTTATTATCCGGTATTTCGCTGTGCATTTTTGGGTTAAAGGGTGCATTCCAAATAATAAATAGATCTGCTCCACACCTTTGCAGAGTTTACGGCGATTTTTATGTCCAGTAAATGGCACACGGCAGTTCGAGTTATAGATTAAACGTTGGCCGGCTATAGCCTCCCCCTTCTCACGTCCGTATTGACGATCCCATTTTATAGAGGCTTCATTTATCACATATTAATATTAATAATGTATGCATGTACAGTAGGGTTGTCCTAATTTGGGTCAAAACATATTTTTTTCGAGTTTTTGACACCCTCTTATTTGATTTCGTATCCTAAAAACTATTTTTTTTTAAATATAGTAGAAAGTCGTTTCACCATCTCGGCTTGTCCGGATAATTGACGTTCCGGTTAACTGGCGTCCGGATAAACGAGGTTCTACTACAATACAATATTTAAAGGGTCGCTAACATAATTTGAATTTGAATAAAAAAAAAGTTAAAACACTGCATTCATTACTAACTTGTTTCTTCTTCTTCTTCCTTCATCCTCAGCCTATTCAAAGGCCTGCTCCATTCGCTTCCATGTCACTCTGTCCTGTGCAGACTGCATCCAGGTTATTCCGACGTGTCTGTTCAGATCATCCTTCCACCGTAGTTGCGGCTGCCCTGCACTTCTCTTTGCCGTCCACGGTCTCCAAGTCAGCAGTCTTCTTGTCCACTTTTCATCTGAGCTTCTGACTACGTGACCTGCCCATTGTCATTTTAGAGTCGCCACCCGGTGTATGATGTCAGTGACCTTTGTTTTTTCTCTCACCGCATCGTTTCTGACTCTATCTCTTAGGCTTATTTCTAACATGGCTCTTTGGGTCACTCGTAGTTTCTCGGCACTTTGTTTTGACAATGTAACAGTTTCAAGACCATAAGTACCAACTGGCAAAACGTAATATTTATTGACACTAAACTTTAGCATGCACAAATAATTTTCAGATTACCAATTAGGATAACCTTTTAATTATTAAATTTATATTTAGATATTTTTTCTGAATGACATGTTTTTTCTGAATTTATGAATTATGGTAGCGACCTTTAAAATCTTTCAAAAAATCATTAAAAAATATGCATAGTCATTATTTTAGGGTAGAAAATCATATGACGGGGTGTCCACTCAATTTTTCGAGTCGAAAAATAAGGACTACCCTAATGTTTAGGTATGTACGTACATATGCACGTAGGTATTGGAACATACTCACTTCAGATGGTCATGAAATTTCAGGATATACTAAATATGTTAAGTCGTTCATAAACGGATACTTTGAAGAATTTATGCTTTTATTGAATACCAAATAAAAACATTTTATGTATATTTTTAAATATAGAATAATAAATATGACACTTACTTCTAGGAAAAAAAAATCAAGTAATCCTAAAATGCCATATTAACACTTGCCTTACGGTGCTAAATTCATCCTTCGACCACGTCGTTGGACTCGCATCGTGGTTAAATGAAGAATTTAGCATCGTAAAGCTAGTGTTAATATGACATTGAATGATTACTTTACTTTATTTCTTCGAAGACGAAAAATAAACTCAATAGTGAAAAAAACCCCATGAAAAATAGTCATATTAACGATCTAACTAACCATCACGTCGTTTCCCGGGAGGTGTAGGCAGAGAGGATGGACTGCCATACAGCTCTGTCCTGACATACTCGTACCTCTTGAGATCCCTCTACATCCATACATACGTAACATGTACGCTCGACGATTTTTCCGATTTCGAATTTGGCTGTATTTTAGTATTGGATTCATTTGGTAATTCTATGATTTTCTTGGTCTTCCAAGACTTCTCTTTCTATTCACACTGCTGTATTCAATATTTTAACCATTCTTCTCTCGTCCATCCTTTTCGTATGTTCAAACCATTTCAGGGGCTTTTTTTTAATTTTACTTATGATGCAATCATCTGACTTACATTTCTGTAATATAAATTGTACGATTTATGTATACCGACATTTCATTTTTAATATTAATGAGTAGCTATCTAGAAGTGTTTTTTGTGTTGTGTGTCCTGCCAGGATTTCAATAAGAAAGGAATTGAATGCGTTTTATATTTCTAATTAAACAGTCCAATGTAATTTATGTAATTTTTCGATGCAGAATTCAGCAAATTCTTAATTTTGAAGTAAATTCACTATTTTAATTACGTTTTTATTAAACTGTAGTTATTATTAGAGAGACATCTTAGGTGATCTTTATTCTTAAATAAAAGTAGTCCTTTATTTTACCTAAATGAAATGATGAGCAATTATTACATTTCAATTTGTAAATTCCTGATAAGTTAATTTTAACACGTTATCTAATTGGGTAGATTTGCGCGCTTATTATTATGCGAAGCTGGAAATTGAAATACAAAAATTACATTTATTTTTTTGTATTCAGAAGAAGATATTGGAGAGACCATATAGCAGGAATGGATAGTGACAGACCTAGCATATACAGCCGCTTCCGGACAACGTCCACCTGGAAGACCACTTAAGAGATGGACTGACAGTTAGACTTTATCATCTTATGAAACATGACTTCTGTGTCACAGATCGCCTGATCCATTGAAATAAAAACAAGAAAAATTTCACGTTTACATTAAAATGTTGACGACCTTTGTGGCCGAGTGGTAAGTGGATTGACTGCCACCCCGAAGGTTCCGGGTTCGATTCCCGGCGAGGGTAGTGTGATTGTCACACTGTCTTTGGTCTGGGATAGAATTCACATGACATGTCACGAGAATCACTATGATAGCTATAATAATACCCTTTAATGATGTTATGATGTAAATAGCGATTCAACAAAATAATAATAACAAAAGGACATCTCCAGACTCCAAAGACAACAAAATAAAATAATAAAATTAGCATATAACATTAACTACCTTACCCCAACCATACAAGTTTCTAGACAAACAAAACAAATGGACATATCAGACCTGACCAAATTTGAGACCTTGAAAATTGTACACAGAGTGACCATGGAAAAGACAACAGACAGCAGCTACAAATTAACTAAAAATTCAGACATACACAGACACTAGACCAGGAACAGTGACATATATCACTTACCGAATGCACGAACTAAGTCAGGACAATCAAGGATATTGAACAATGGACTGAAACTTTACAATGAACTACCAAAAGACACAAGGAGTCTCAATACAACTCAATATAAAATATATCTGAAACAATACATAATTAATAGTTAGATCTAAAAATGTATCCATATAACCCAATTGGTTTTTAAAAAAAAAAAAATGTTTTAAAATTATGTCAATCTTATTGTGGCTTCATCGCAGAATGTTGCGGATCTCATGAAATGACATGGTCACCAACAAAAGGTGCTAAATAGATCCAGAGAGGAAGAGAGAAGTCTAGAAAGATAGCATATTTGGGATACATTCTCTACAAAGAGAAATACGGTCTGCTGCACCTCACCATGAAAGGGAAGATTTAGGGTAGGCACGGTGTAGGAAGACCCCAGATGTCCCGGCTCGAGAACATTATTCACCACTGCATTCCTCATGGGCATGGTGCGGACCAATAGTTTACAGATAAGAAAGGATAGGTACACACTTACCCATTTTTTTAGACTTATCAGGGGATTCTTTGAGAATTCCGTCATCTTGGAGGCTATCAATCTTTATGTTCCGGATGGTTATCTTCGATAGTGTCAGCACATACTGTTTTATCTCCCAGCATGCCTCTGATGATGCCGGTGGGGAGAGCAATCAAACTGCTGAACATGATCGCTTCGGAGATCGATGTCTTTTATAATCGTGAGTACGTTCAGAAGACAAATACTCTTGACTTTGGAGAGTATCTTGTATTCCTAAATTCGAAGCATCTCTCCCGCGTTCTTGGTATTATATATTTATTATGTATTACCTGCTCTTAATAGATGTCTTAAACTATAATGATTTTTTGTAATATATTTTGAGAAAATAAACTGATTTGATTTGATTTGGTTTGATTTGATCAAAGAGTGGACCGGAATTCGGAGAGTGGGGGAGATGCTCTGGCTGGCATAGGACAGAGAGGCTTACGCCAGAGTGATAGCAGACGTCGGGGGGACCTGACATGGCACTTCGAGAAGAATTGTGTAAAAATACACTTCCAACAGTTTAGTCCTTGAAAATGGTATTTATACGCCTCCACCAGTCCAGTAAGCGGGTATTAATTTCCTTCCGTAGACAATAAGTTGATTAATTTACTTATCTATAGTTCAGAAAAATGTTCCTTGTTTAGCAAACCGGATAAAAATGTCACGTCTGCGAGAAAAAATCGTTAAACGAGTATGTCATGATCAAAGTTTTAGGGTGTATCTAACTTTCCAAAGTCATGTAAAATTACTCGCTTCCATCTTAAGGAATACTTTCTGGAATGATTTCTTCTCGAGAAGACTTTTGTCAGAGTCAACTTTCCTCCAACTAAATAATTACGTAGGTATTTACATCGGAGATTCATAACTTTTCCGACTTGACATATTTTTTCCAAGCCGAGGGTTTTGTCCGTATGAAGATGAGATTTCACTTTTGCAATCTCTTCTTTGTTCGGCTTATTCGTATTTTTAAAGACTTATCATTTCGTTACTTCGGAGCGAGGAAATGTATATTTTTTCTTGCAAGATAAATTGCTACAGTTTTATAACGAATTAGTGAAGACGTAATGTGTAGCTTACAAAAAATTATTAATGCTACATTTTTAATAAATTAAATATCTGAGAAGTTTTATGTTCCTTGGGATCTTGGGTGTATCCGTGTATCTTCTTAGTTTCCTATTCGACCGACGTTTCGGAGATCATTGCAGCCTCCATATTCAGAGTAGTGTATGATATGTAAGTAGAACAAATGGACAAAGGATAAAAAAATCAGTGTTGGGCTAGCCTGTCACGAGATTGACAAAGATTAGAGTCCAAAAGAAAATACTCCCAAACCCAAGTAAAACGTTTACATGGAGTTCAAAGGAAACGCTCAAAGATTCCCTAACAGCGAACCTATAAATGACCAACATTGAGAGAGAACGCTGGGAAAATACGGCAGAGGAAAGACTTAGATGGAGAATAACAGTACAAAAAGGCAAAAAAAAAAATTCAAAGAAAATAGAGACAACGCCACTACCAACATCTTCCACTGTTTTACGTGTGGGTTCATGATTGGACTCTATAGTTGTGCGAACTTATATGCGAATCCACATCCGTGAAGGACAGTCTCCCTTGGATACGAGGGACCGCCGACGATGATGAGTATATCGTGGGTATACTGGCAAAAAACGTTAAGTCGAAAATTGGCAGTTTTGACTTAGTGATGCAGTATTGTAAAGTTTACAGTGCTCTACAAATTGGCAAAATACACGAAGTCGAATGAAACAGATTTTTTCTCTAGTTTTAAAAATAAATTTAACGTTAAATCGTACAAAAGGTATTTCATACAGGCTAAAAGCTTCAAAAAACTTAATATTTTTCGAAGAGTCTTGTTGAACATTTTTGTACTGGAAAAAAACGTTAACTCTACTTATTGTCTTCGGCTGAAAAAAATTCCCTCGATTGACTTTTGACAACGACACTTATATGTTTCAAATTTAAAGAAAACTTAAATGTTCGATTTCTCAAAACAGCGATTTTAGACTTAACGTTTTTTGCCAGTATACCCACGATATGATGCTACTAGGATTGCAGACGGTAACGATATCTCAAAATCAGGTCGAGGAGGTTACCAACGGATATTCCAGAAGATTGTAGCGAGCTGCCGAAACCGATCGAAGCCATAAACTGACGTGAAATTAAACTAAATATATATTATAAAGGAAATATTAGTTAATATTAAAAAAATATATAAAATAAATAAAAAAAACTTTTTATTTAACCACGGTATGGTTATTATAATTGATGCCAACTAGTTTCGCTTGGACCCAAGCTTCATAAAAGTAGAATAAATGCAGTATAAATGAGATCTCTAAGGCGAATATCTGTATACGATAGTGACTAATGCAAGTATAAGAAGTGAATGCGGTGCGAATGATGGTGTTATGAACAAAATAATGAAAGGGTCGTTAAGATGGTTTGGATATATGGAAAGAATGAGTGAAGATAGAATAATGAAGAAGGTATATGTAAACGACGTGAACGGAACTAGAAATAGAGGAAGGCCGAGGTAAACGTGGCACGATCAAATCAATCAAATATTAAATGTCGGTCACGTGAGGAGTCGGAGAAATCGACGTGCGTGTATGTCAAGATGTATCAATGTAGAGGAATCGAGAGAAGTATGTCAGGACAGAACAATGTGGTGGTCCATTCTTTCTGTCTACTCCTCCGGAGAGACGGCGTGATGGTTAGTTAGTTAGTGAGTCAGTTTTTTCCACCGGTGTTACCAGAGGCAGGTTGTTGTGGCGGCCAGTAAATATAATAATCTTTAAGAATTAATTGTATCTCAATAGAGACGAAGACGTTAATTATTTGGAAACAGAATATGGTGGTCGAGGCGTTTTCAGGACTAATGACCTGTCATTGGTTGGGTTAAGCGGTCGCTTTATGTAATACAACATTCCTGATTCCGCCCTTCTTACGAACACCAGGTCTGACAATTTTCTCTTTTTTTAAACAAAGACTAATATCAAGGATTTACATCAATGATGTTAGAATTTATTTTACAATCTTCAATGTGACCAGAAACTAGCTCATTATTATGAAGAAGGAATCTGGTCGTGTCCAGGCTTGAACCCATGTCCCCTGGATCAGGAGCCAATTGTTCTATCCCCTAGATCACGACCCGGTTTTTATTTAATAATTTTTGAAAGTTGTATATATGCTACCATGTTGAGAAACATTTAATATATTTTAGTTCAATCTACACTAGCGCCATCTATTGAGACAAGATGTAAGCATTAAGCAGAAAATCTTTATTAATGTAATGTGAAAGGCTATCAACCCAATTATCACACAAGTATTTGTATACATTAAAAAAAAAAAAAATAATCTTTGTTGGCGCTGGCGGAGATATCTATCAGGAACAAAAATACCAATATTCTCCAGCACGACCGAGTTTTCGAATTATTCTCTGTTTAATCTAAAGAAATGGGTAGTGAGAAACCCTACTCTTCAAAGCATAGTTTAACATGCCCAAAATCCATAACCATGAAGAAGAAGAATAAGATATAATGAATGAGTATACCATCTCTAATGTAAAAAGAAAACCACTTTATTTACACATTTAAACCGCAGAAAACATCTTAACCGACTACTGCTACATGCTGCATTCTAGAAATACTTTTATCTCAGTTTAGTCGAAAATTTATTGCTTTGAGACGCTACACGGAAAAAAGTTATTTTCCGTTGCAAGTTTTACTGTAAAGTTGGTTGGCATTTCCTCGCCCTCAAATGTAAATATTCCTCGGGGGTTAAACCGTTTTGTAGGCGACGGGTGGTCCTTCTGAATATCCTACTCTGCAGGGAAACGCTGAAGGCAAATGAAAATTAGTAACCCTTACGAAGGGGGCGGGGGGTTGTACCAAATTGCGCGTATATAGAAATCTATTTGCCGTAAGTAAATACGTAGGAATCAAATAATTATTTTAGTTGGCTGGATATACTGGCTCTAAAACTGGTTTGTCGCGAAAGCTCAGATGTAATACTCGTATATATTTTTTTAGTACATCTACAACTTTTTATTATCTTGAGTTCTTTATTTACATATTCGTCAAGAGGTCTTATATAAAATGGAAAGTACAACAAAAAAAAACTCACGAACTAACCATCTCCCCGAAAGGGTGGGCAGAAAGAATGGACTGCCACATTTTTCTTTTCTGACATACGTCTTTTGCTTCCCCAATATTCATACACTGTGTCATGCACGCACGTCGATTTCTACGCTTCATCACATAGCTGACATTCAATATTTGATTTATTTGATCGTGCCACGTTTTCCTCGGTCTATCTTTATTTTTAATTCCATTTATATCGTTAACATATACGTTTTTTTACCATTCTGTCTTCATATCATTTTAATGTTCCTCTCATTATTTTGTTCATAACACTTTCATTCGCACCGCATTCCCCTTATATATTTTCATTCGACACTCTATCATACACAGATTATCCACACATTCACACAAAACATTAAGAATATTGATCATTATAATGTATAAAAAATGTCAAAAAAGGGCTTTTGATCCTAATTGGTGTTAAACATAAAAATCAATAACCGTGCAAAGTCCAAAGTGATTGAATAATATAGTGTGGTTCAAACTTCACTCTAAAGCTTTTTCTTTGAAATTTCCATGTTTTACGTCAAAAAACTCGGCACATTTGTAATAACCAGCCTTCAATATTGTTATCCCGCGCGACTCTCATCATCTTTTTTTCCCGGCTGGATTTATTTCGTCAGCCCAATTTTTTTTTGGGATCTTCCGATGCCTCTTTTTTCTTCAAATGGTGTCCACCTCAAGATTCTGGGTATTCTCTTGATAATGCCCTAGAAAGGCGAAACGTGTCACTCTCATATAGTATAATAAAATATCTAGTAAACGAACGTTTTCATCAATATGAAATATCGAATAAATACATATTTATTGAAGCTTTAAATTTTTTTTCAAAATAAGCATTGAAAGAAAAAGGTTTAATGATATTTTTTAAGGATTCATACAACAACAACAAACCATCACGCCGTTTCCGGGGTAGTCAGAGAGAATTGACCGCCACACTACTCTATCCTGGTACACCTCTCTAGCTTCCTCCACATTCATACAACGAGTCATACACGCACGTCGATTCTTCCGACTTCTAACATGACCAACCTTCAAAATTTGGTTAACTTGGTCATGCCATATTTTCCTCGGCCTGCCTCGACTCCGTACTCTATTTACATCATTAACGTATACCTTCTTCACCATTATTTCTACATCCATGCGCTCCATATGTCCGAATCAACGCAGCGATCTTTTCATAATTTTGTTTATAATACCTTCTTCCGCACTGCATTCCTTTCTTATATCGGCATTTGAGATTCTGTCGAATATCGTTCTACCACATATACGTCTTAGGATTCATTTTAATATAAAAGTGCTTATAATGGTATATGACATATTTCAGTAAAAATAATAACAGACGGAACGAAAAGATGAAAAAAAAGCCTTCTAAAAAGTTAGCTAGGACCTCTTTACAGTCATGGCCTGTTTTTTAGGCATTATTTTATGGCTAAGGGTCATAAAAACATCGTAAAAAATATAATGAAAAACAATTACGCACTTGAATTTAAGAATTGTCACTTTTATGTTCATTTCAAGTGGCAGTATAATTGTGTTAATGTCCACTAAATGCAATTGGCACAATTTATTTTAATAAATATAACTGTTTCCAATAACCTTAAAAACACAAGAAGTCTTTAAATGTAGAGATTGATTTAATTTTGTTTATAATATAAACTAATATGACTTTATTAAAAAAAAAACACTATTTAATTTTTTTTAGCTGTGATCAATTAATAAAAAATAACATGGATGTACGGAGTAGAGCATGGAATTGGCAAAAGAAGGATGAAAAGAGAATAAATGTATAATAGTAAATGCAGTGCGAATGAAAGTGTTCTGAACAAAATAATGAAAGGATCGTTAAGATGGTTTGAATGCGTGAAGACAGAATGGTGATGAAGGTATATGTAAACGACGTGAACGGAGCTAGAAAAAGAAGAAGTGCGTGTATGACTCGCTGTATGAACTTGGAGGAACCTAGAGAGGTGTGCCAGGATAGAGTAGTGTGGCGGTCCATTATCTCCCCCTACCTCTGCGGGGAAACGGCGTGATGGTTTGTTTGTTTTAAATATTTAAATTAAGGAGAAGATAATGAATATTAGTTGTATATTTATGCCATGAAAGATGATTATTTAATGTAGGAATATTAAGTGTGTCACGTTGTACTGTGTACTCGTAAGATAATTCCGGCACACAAATTTCAATTCCACAGAATTCATTATACAATAGTGTTATTATCCTCGCACGTCCTGTGCTATTGGGCTTCTGGCGGTACAGCATAATAGGTACAATAAAACAAAGATGGGAATTATCGTAACTTTCTCGGCGCGACCTTTATTGCTACTTACTTTTCAGTCCAGTATTAAGCAAACTACCATAGTTGGGAGTCCTCCTTTCTTAGTACGACATAGGGTCAAAGCACCAATGAATGACCGTTTAAGGTTCAGCTTATACTGAAATCTACATTAAAGGCATTAATTTCATTATTTCAGTGTACAAAATAAAAGAAACTAACTAACTAACTAACTAACCATCACGCCGTTTCCCCGAAAGGGTAGACAGAAAGAATGAACTGCAACACTTTAATCGATGCTGCACTCCATTCTTCTCTTTTCGCCAACGCGAGAGACGCGGTGTGATGGGTTGCGAACCTCATCGCCACCAATAGGCATCTCCCGCGCACACATTCAATCATTCAACGTCTACATAATAAATCAAAAACAAATTATACAAAATACAATGATATAAAATTAAATAACACATAAAAATAATTTAACACATAACGTTATTTTAGATGGTGCACTTGTCGTCAGCTGGACGATCCGGACATTTGTGTTTATTTAATTTTTTATTCCACTGTTTTCATTTTAATTAGGCACTTAAAACAATCCAACGCCAACAAATAAAAGAAAACAATAAAAAACACTTTGACTTTTCTAAATTCTCTAACTTTTTTATTGAAATATGAGTATTACTATTAAAATTAATATTTCTCTAAAAAAATAGCACAATCACCAGTAATTGACCACTTCAGGTTATATTGATACAATACATAGATTTTGTTACATTGTCACATTATGAAACACCCTAACATATAAAAAAAAGTAAATATTCAAAGAATTGCATAAGAAATAACATTAAAAAACACTTACCACACTTTCCTTATGAAAAAACTACTAACAATCTCAGAAAAACAACGGGAAGACGCACTTTTAACGTTTGACAAGGCACAGTTCAAAACTGATAGTTTTGTTTCTTACCAACAGTTGTCTCTGCCTACCTCTTTTGTCATAGTTTCTTGGGATTAAAGTTTTTTGACTGGATATATAGAGCATTTCTTATTATATTTTGTTTTATTAACCAACGGTCATTTACTGGGGGGCGGTCAAATACTGGTGCTTCGACCCTTGTTCGTATTAATTATTCACAGTTAACTGGCCGCCTGTATCTGGAGGTAGTCCCGGAGTAGTCCACCGTCCGTAATAACCTTTCTTCGGATCTCCCACGGGACTGCCTTCCTCTAAAAGGCGAGGGGTTTAGATTTACCGGGGCGAGGGGCCAGAGAGACGTTTTCTTAACAGTTGTGTTTATTTTATTCGATTGCTTTGGAACTAAGTTTGAATTGGTAACGTGGAGAGTGCCATTGATGTCTAGGTTTTAATTTGACTCCTTTTCTAGTTCTTCTTCTTCTTCCTTGTTGTTTTTATTTTATTGGAACTGGCAAAAGAAGGATGAAAGTAGAATAAATGCAGTAGAAATGAGATCTCTTAGACGAATGTGTAGAGACTCTGTTTATGATAGAGTGTCGAATGAAAATATAAGAAGTGAATGCGGTGCGAATGATGGTGTCATGAACAAAATAATAAAAGGATCATTAAGATGGTTTGGACATATGGAAAGAATGAATGAAGAAAGAATGGTAAAAAAATATATGTTAATGATGTAAATGGAGCCAGAAATAGAGGAAGACCGCGGAAAACGTGGCACGATAAAATTAATCAAATATTGAAAGTCGGCCATGTGAAGAGTCAGGGAAAAAGACGCGCGTGCATGACACGATGTATGAATGTTGAGGAAGCGAGAGAAATATGTCAGGAAAGAAAAGTGTGGCAGTCCATTCTTTCTGCCTACCCCTTCCGTGAGACGCGTGATGGTTAGTTAGTTAGTTATTATAGTTAGTTTTTATTTTATTTATACATAATACACAAAGGAGACACAACAAACAAAAATCATTTAGGCGACTCATTTGGACACAAAACGGTGTTACAAAGATACGATAAAACAACATGAAACCAAAAAATCATACATATCAGAAGGAACCCAAATATGTCGACGTCAGTGAGGCAGTACTCTTTCCGGAATTTGTAATACTTTTTTTATGAATATTGCCTTACAAACAATTATATAATACAATATATTTAAAAAAAATTGTTAAAAATTATACTAAATCAATCATTATTCCTGATTGCATTTTCAAATAACGTATTCCGAATTTACATATTTGAAAATCGAAACGCTTCTCATACTAATGATTCGATTTTGTTTATCTTGATATATTGAAGGAATCATACCTTCATCATCGGGAGAAGGATACATACTATCGATATTATATCTTTCGTTTGATATGAAAGGTTAAATATCGTAGAAGCATATTGAGTTCAGGAAATTCGTATCAATAAACACGCAGCATTTTGTATAATATAAATTTGCTAGCGGACTCGACAACGCATCGCTATTGCTATATTCGAGTATATGCATACACAATATATGAATTAAGCAAATACAATTGATGTTCGATATCGAATTATTTATACCGAAAAATTAAATACATCTAACAACAATAACAATTCCAGTCAGAGACAATAAAGCAAGTTTCTATAATCGTGCTTTCAGCGTTGCGGGTCCGTTGGCGTGAAATAGCCTCCGTGTTAGTATTAAGTACGAGTATGAGGATATTGAAGTTAAATTTAGGAAACTTCTAAAGACTGCACTGTTCGGTCAGTCTTTTCCTAGTGCGCCCTCGGAGTAATTGATTTTGATGATTATGATGATGATGATGATGATGATGATGATGATGATGAGGATGATCACGATGACGACGACGACGACGACGACGACGACGACGACGATGATGATGATGATGATGATGATGATGATGATGAACAAGCATGAAAAATAACGTGTTAAACAAAATTAATGATATTGAATAGTGAAATCCTTCAATAATTTAAATTTTTGCTTTAATACACGTATCATGACGATGTCACGACGATCTACTAACAATTGACAGCTCCCATTTAAACAGATTCGAGCACTATCTCATGGCTGCTTACATTATGGTACATATAATTAAACACTAACGTCAAACAAAATTACTTCTATCCAATACACACTGTATCGTTTCTACTAAAAATAATTGTTTGCCTGTCACACTAAGAACTCATGAAATGCATTTTAAAAGTACGTTATAATTTAGTTCGTATCAAAACTATTTTCAAACCTTTCGCGAACTTATATGAAAAAAATGTGAAAATTTCGTCGCAATCTGTTCAGTATTTGTCAAGTTTATTGGTCCTATAGTCACGAAAATTGCCTTTTATTTATATAGATTATATTATTATAATACCATGTTATTATTTAACCTCTTTTGTGCGACTGGCTACATTTGCAGTATAAAAATTCGTTTCAAACTGTGCTAGACTACGTGCTAGCTAACTCAAATATGCATATCTCTTTTAAATGTTTTTATTTTATTCTCTACTACTAAATTGCACGTAATAGATTTGTCGGGGTATATACACAACAGGTCGTTTGGACCCAATTACTGTATACAATTTTTTTTAGCTATTATATTGAGTGGGTTAAATGCATAACCCACATAAGTGGACTTCGACGCTGAACCAGCATATTTCATGATGAAATATAGTACACAAAATTCTTGACTCAGGACATACTTATCAAAACTGATGAGTCTAGGGCCCAGATTTATTCAGTTTGGTCACTAGGTCACTAGAGCAGGGCATCGTGTACAAAGGCAAGCAAAGCATATAAAAGCGGTACTTCCGACCACTCAATACGTCAGTCAGTATTACGACTTCTAACAGACACGAGTCTACTTTAATAAGTCTACGCCACGAGGGATCTCGGACTCCCCCTCGCGCCGACCTACGAAGCCACGCTACTACAGTATTCCTTCTTGTGACTTCTAACCGACACGAGTCTACGCCGTTAAGTCTACGTACGAGAAACCTCCGACCCTCCTACCGAGCTATGCAACTGTCTACACTGCTACGCCACGTAACTTCCGACGAGTCTTCGTTTCCGCCGTCCGACGCTACGCCCCAGTGAGCCATCAGCCCCAGCCGCTATCGACATCCAGGGGCACGCTCCATCACGAGTACATAATACTGTTAACGTATGATTACTTGTGACCTGCAATAAACGCTGAAACCTCCACTGCTTTTAACTCTCACCACGTCCCCCAAAGATTAATTAATTGGGACTATGTGTGATCCGTTAATATAGTCAACCTCAATTCAAGATTTTTTTACTGCAAGTGAAGTCAAACGCACAATGGGGGTTAACGTATGCCACCATTTTTTTATTACTCTGAAAGCAGAATAAAAATGATAAAATATGTCATTTGATTGCCAATTTCAATAATACAGAGTGGCTTCGTTATTTCCTCGCCTATTAGGGTGACTATGATATCCTATACATATTCTCATACGGTATATGGGTTTCAATCAGTTTTGCGTTTCAATTTCTGTTATGTGGTTTGATATTCAGGCAACATCAGTTACCACACCCCACGGGTTCTATTAACGAAACTAATAACAGCAGGGTTAAATAGTGATAGAGAAACGCAGGGAAATAACCCGGAAAGGAACAATGGAAATGGCAATATACATGAATTTAGCCACAAACACGAAATGTTTTTCGACATTCTTGATACTGCGTTTCCTTTTGTAGTGTGTGAAAATTTAAATGTACATTCTTCTTCTTCCTGTGCCATATCAAATTTCTCTGACATTGGCCATCACTTCTACAAAGGCCACTCTCGTAAAAACTCTTCCACACTCTTTATTACAGTCGTCTCTTATGTTGAGCAGCTAAAACGTTTGCGTTCTGCTAGGTCCACGTCGTTCTTCAATCTTGCCCATTATCATTTTTAAATTAAAATAAAGTTAATTAATTACTGTTAAAATTTATAACACTGTTATAATATCACAATTTCTTTTTATTCAATGAGCGTGTCGCGACAGCTGTTTCACCAACCGATGTTGGCATCATCAGGTGTTACAACAAACTAAAGTAACAAATGAAAGCACATACTATTTATAGGGCAAAAAACTCATTAGTGTGGTTAGTCACAGTAAAAATTAAGTATGCGAAATCTGTTGACAACTTTACAAATAAATATAACAAAGGTGGGAAAAAACAGTGATTAGAAGGGACAATTACACATACAAGAAATGAAAGGGTATTGTCACAGTTAATATTAATTAGGTGAAGAAGCTACAAATAATGTTATTATAAGCCAACACAATAAAAGTGTTTAAGTTTATTTATTAATACACATTACTAACAGAAATAAGTTAATGATTGTTTCTTGAACAATGATGTAAAACTCCATATTAAATAATTAATATGAATGAAAACGACAGTTTTCTAGAAGTTTCATTTTATTTGATCAGAATTACATATTTCGCTTGTCTAAGATATTATCAAATGCATAATCGGGTGGTGGTCTAGGCGATAGAACGCTTGGCTCCAGATCCAGGGTACTTGGGTTAAAGTCTAGACACGACCAGATTCCTTCTCCATAATGAGATATTTTCTGCTCACATTGAAGATTGCAAAAATAAATTCTAATATCATTGATTTAAATCCTTTAAAAAAAGTGTAATATTTGATAATGCCTTGGATAAGCGAAACATGTCATTTTCATAAATTTATTTTGCTGTTTGTTACCCTCAATCATAACAAATTAATTAAATAAATAAATAAAACTCCTAGAAAACAGACGTTTTTATTCGAGTTAAAACGTCGCTTTTCTTGTAGTTTTATTATATTTATGGGAATGACATGCATATTTGAAAATATCTAACTAACTAACTAACTAACCATCACGCCGTCTCCCCGAAGGGGTAGGCAGAAAGAATGGAAATGAAAATATCTAACTTAGGTGAAATTAATCATTCAATATAACAAAACATTTAATATGTTTTCATTCGTATTAATTAACAAAACAATGGTTTAAGGCTTAAGGCATCTACTGAGAACAATTAATATATAATACATAACGCCAGGAACGTATGAGAGATACCTCGAATTTAGGAAGACCAAATACTCTCAAACATCAAGAGTATTATTAAGATAATCAAATGATTTTACTGAAATCTATTGATGGAAGTTCATTTGAAATAATAATGAAATAAATGGATTTTTTTTAACTACTTCCACTTTTGTCTTTATTTCGACAGCGACCGGAGCCGAAACCGGTCGCTGTCGAAATAAAACCAAAAGTGAAAATAGTTAAAAAAAAAACATCGTTTTATTTAATTATTACTCAAGAGTATTCGTCTACTGAAGGAGTTGGATGATTTTAAATCTGTCTTCACGCAAGATGTGAGCCAGATAATAAAATTTTCAGAACAAAATGTTTTTCAATAATTCCCTGCTGGAATTAGCTTAGGAAGAAATGCTTAAATATCTATAGATTCCGTTCATCTATGGCGTGCTTAATCTGTAGTGAATGTAACATCGTAATTTCATGTTTGAGTTGAAAGTTTTACCTATTTGATGGGAGTGATTTAGAACTTAAACATTAGCACGTTTTACGTAAAACAAACGCGAGTTTGGAAACATTCTAAGCAACAACAAATACATTTTGTACAACTACGAATATGCGCGTTATTGAAATTTTAACCAGATCGTAATTTACAAACAAAAATACAAAATAATTAATATTTAATAAATTGATTATCAATCACTGAACAACAGTGACTTCTTTCGAATTTTAAGATTCATAATTTAACACTATTTTTTTAATTAGAAAAAATTTAAAACGCACGGAGTTACGTACTTTCACAAACTTGAATTTATGATAGGGATATACCTTCAGAAACTTGAATTTTTTAAAATTTCGCACGAAGCACTTAATTTGTATGTGATATAAAAAAAACCCAACTGTTTTGTTACTCTGACCTAGCTCTAGCTGGAGCGAACTAGTTGGTAATAACAGAATACACAATTGTAATAATTTTTTTGAAAATTTTCCTGTTGGGTAGGCCTATATGCTATATACATTAATTATAACTTTTCTTATGTTATACAACTGAAATTTTTGTTTCTTAATTTATTTTTTAATTATTACAGTAAAAAAACAAAAAGTTACGAAGTAATTTTCTACGTATTTCATATAAGTTAAAGTACGTTCAGAAGACAAATACTTTTGACTTCAGAAAGTGTCTTGTATTCCTAAATTCGAATCATTTCTTAAGCGTGCCTGGTATTGTATTATACAATATGTATAATGTATATAATATTTAACCTGTTTTTAATAGATAACCTTAATCTAAATTTTGTTTGTCATATCTTTTAAGAAAATAAACTGAATTAAAAATATTGTTGATTTGGTCCATGAGTAAATATTATTTAACAAATATCGTTCCCTTAGGGATCCATGCACCAGAAAGGTATAAGAAAATGATAAAAATATAATATTAAAAATAATAAAATAATCGATGGGGTTATGCAGTAGACCAAAGCAATTTTCAGTTATTGAACGCTGTAGGAATTCAAAACACAAACGGAACAGTGCATAGTGAAATTAGTTTCATCTGAGAAAATTTGTGCGCCTGATTTGATTAAAGATAGTTCACTTCCTGTGGCTTGGTTTAATTTTCAGAAAGCCATATTAAATTCCCAAATTCCCAGTTCCCGACAAGCTACCTTATCCTGATTCATTTTATGGCTTCAATTACTGTTTAAAGTTGAATAAATGCTATTGAAATGTGGCCATTCCGGGTCTCGAATGTGTAATGTGTAGATTTCGAAGCACTGGGAGCTTGAGTAAGTAAGTGTGAAAGTGGGAATAAACGATATGTTATAACATTGTATATGTAAGTGGTATACGAAAAAGAAAACGGATGAATATTGATGTGCTTATATTGAATATTATTATGCATACCTTTTTGAATTATCGAAAGTTTTATATAATATTATAACATAGATCTGTCCACTAATAATTATTATGTTGGAAATATGAATCCGTTTACCTCTGAAATGTTCTTGAAAAACGTTCAACTTTGTTTTTAATTACAAAATTATTTAGATTAAAATACGAAACAAAGAAAATAAACTATATTTAAGATATAGAGTTGTTAGCGAAAACGCTCTTAAAATGAATAATACGCTCTTAATATGCAGTTAAAACAAATTCGTCTCGAACTGCAGCTGACTATGTTTGCAGCTCACACAAATAGTCGCAGTTAAGATACATTTAAACACGAGCTTCAAATGTAGTCTGCTGCGGTATTTGAAACCTAAATTTTGAACAACAAATGTATCCAGTCGCACGATAGGGATTAAACTTCAATAAAATAAGTTTATTTATCATTTTCAAAACCACGTTTAAAGTTCATAATTTAACCTGTCCCATTTTTCTAGCATCTAGTTCCATTTTTCTAGCATTAGCTTCACTTCACTTTACATTGCAATTACTATGAAACACTTGACACATATTTTATCATACGAAACACGAGTGGTATTTTTACGGTAATAAAATTGTCGTAAAGTGTAAAAAAGGGGTATGGATGGGCGTGAAAAAATATCGCCCCCACATAAATTACCCACAACAGCTGCGCCGCTCAATAGATTGGAAAAATAATGCCTCAACAAAACACTATAAATACCGAGTTCCATTTCGAGCGCGGCACAAAATGAAAATGTTACTCCTGATATTTGAAAAATCACAATGACTTAATATGTATTCACATTTTCATATTCAATTTCCCCGCGCCGCCGGTTTAGAGCCCGCCGAAGGTTATATTGGAAAATTCTTTTCTTAATAATAATAACAGGGTGTGTTAGAGATTCCTTATATTTAAATTTTTCCATGTCAAACACATTTTTGTACTTATAAAAATTCTTAAAAATAATCTTTTAGGTATTCTCTGCGTATATATTACGTAAAAAAAAAACTTGCACACAACTCCTTTGAAGGTAAGAACGTATAATTTTCTTTGAAGGAATTCTTTCTTTTTAATTTGAGAAAGCCTAGAAATTTTTGAATTGAACAATATAATGCTTTGTTTGTTTGATAAAGAAATGTAGAGCGGTTTTGAAATAATTGAACGTACACATAAATTAATAACATTTATTATACCTGAGGACTTCCCACGGTTTTCAATATATACTAATTATACATAAACATATATTTTACTAAAAATAAATTAAATATTAACTTAGTCTACTTGTATATTGCAAACGCTTAATATATCAAATTATGATTAAATCGTGTCATTAAGATAGTTTGGGAAGATATAAAAATATAAATTAATTACGTAAACGGGACTAGAAATAGAGGAAGACTGAGTCACGATCAAATCAATCAAATATTAAATGTCGGCCGCGTGAGGAGTCGGAGAAATTGACCTTTGTATGTGACACGATGTATGAACGTTGAGAATGCGAGAGAAGTATGTTAGGAAAGAAAAGTGTGGCGGTCTTCTGTCTACCCTTTCGGAGAGAGAGCGTAGAGGTTAGATAGTTATATGTTTAAAGGGTGTTTTAATTCATTAAAAAAACAGTAATTGAGGAAGACCAAGGAAAATATGGCAATTCCAAATTAATCAAATAACAACCAATTAATCAAATGAATACCTTCGTGGCAGAGTGGTACATTAGCTACCTATCACATGTCACGAGAATCAATATTTCAGTTTAAAAACAAACCGTGTATAGTAAATTAGTTTCAAGTGACCTATTGCATACGTAAAAAAAAAATACGAGGTGGCCACATTCGAAGTCGGAAAAATCGACGAGCGTGCATGTTACAATGCATGAATGTAGAGGAATCTCGAGAGGTGTGTCCGGACAGAACAGTTTGGCGGTCCTTCCTCTCTGCCTACCTAGTATCGAGCCTTAGCCTTCACTATTCCTCGCCTCTAACTTTTTCTGTCCCCTGTTTAAAGGTTAGTTAGTTAGTAATTTAATTCATAAAGAGGTGTATCGGACGTATGCAAATAGATTATTATTTTGTTTATTTTTCGTTATTTTATTTCATTATTTATAAATATGGGCTTTGAGCTACTGCCATCACTCTCTTCGCTTCAACACCTGCACCGATCGCCGCAATATAATAAAACTTGGTTTTATTACACACAAGTATTATCACGCCGTATTCTCCGCTTTCACCATCTACACTACATCGGAGACGAGCAGCAGTCAGCGGCCTAAATAAATATTAATAGTACGGGGGGAGCAATCTGTCCCGTACAAGAGGTATATGTCAAGATAGAGTTGTATGGCGGTCCATTCTCTCTGCCTTCCCCCGCCGAAGAATGGTGTGGTCGTGTTGTTTTTACTAATATAATTTTTTTCTCTATATTATTTCCTCTAGTTTTTGTATATTTGGCTGTTGTGAATTCTGAACTGATTTGTTTACTCAAAGTGCAACCAGAGAAGTAACTTTATGAACTTTTTCTTTAACTCGGAACTGCAACAAATTCCTGACCGTTCCTCTGGCGTTGCAATTCAGTAGCGAGGTACTACTATAGTTAGAGCTGCGGTCCCGGCGCGGTTGCGGCTGTGTGATATTTAAGAGTATTTCCTGGCTAATACTATCCGAGTATAAAAGGGAAAAGGCATTAATGTTCCCGTCGCCGAACACGGCCGGAGGCGGGCAGCTGTCGGTTCCAGAATCCGTTTTCCCGTTTCGGTGTTTTTGGTTCAACCCTCCCAGCAAAAACTCTGACATCCATGAATGTTCAACAATACGTCTGAACGAATTATCAACTGCCCTGGAATGGTACAACTTGTAAATGCCATTTTTCGCAGCTTATAAGGCACGTTCAAACTCCATATTGAAGATTAACCACCCTACCTATTTGAACGTACGTGATACGTTCACTTTGCCTACCATCGCTATCCCGTATCACGTACGCGCTTGAGAAAAAGTAATGTACCTAAAATGTACAAAGTTTTAGGGATACGCGCGTCTTCATAAATATGATAGTTTTACGAGGGGCAGGCGAAGTGTGCGGCCGAGTATTTGACTTTTCGTAATTTAAAAAAAATATATATATATACCTACGAGTATATAATTAAATTTCATTAATAAAAAAATCTGCTTTTTTTTGCACGTTTCTCGGAAAATAACCCGAAGGTACGGCGGTTAACAAACTAACGTTTGCCAAATAGATAGCGACAATATGGGTCATTTCTTTGTTCTTGAAGAATAAAAATAATATAGAAATATTCAATACGAACGAAACGGTTAGTTTTCTAACTAACTAACCATCACGCCTTCTCGTCGAAGGGGTAGGCAGAAAGAATGGACTGCCATATTTTGTTTTCTGACATACTAATCTCGCTTCCTCAACATTCATAAATCGTGTCATGCACGCATGCCGATTTCTCCGATTCCCCACATACATTAATATTTGTTTTACTTGATCGTGCTACGTTTTCCTCGGTCTGCCTCAATTTCTAGTTCCATTTACATCGTTAACATATACTATTATTGTTTTGTTGTTGTTGTGATTATTGTTTTGTTCATAGCGCTTTCATTCGCACCGCATTCGCTTCTTATATTTTCAGTCGGCACTATATCATACATAGATTCGTCATGGAGATCTCATTTTTACTGCATTTTTTCTACTTTCATCTTTCTTTTGCCAGTTATATGCTTCATTTTCATACGTAAGGGTCGGTACAAGAACACTATTGTGCACGTTAGTTTTCTAGAAGTTTTATGGGATTGACATGTTTGTCATTATCAAATGTTATTACAATACATACTCGTACAAATAAATTAAAACACGTATATTTTGTTTAAACATCAAAATATTTTTTAAATATATACTACCAACTTGTTTTGCTCCTAGCGGAGCTTCACCAGGGTAAAAAAACAAAAAGAAAAGTCCTGTATCATTAATAAAATATATGTAAAAAATAAACAAAATTAAATGGTGTTAAAACTAAATATTTAAGTATTTTCAATTTTTTAAAATAATTTATTTGTAAAAATCCTCTTAATAGACAAGGTGTTAATAGACAATACTTGAAAAGATAAAACATCAACCAGTCGTTTTATTATTTTAAAATATTTGAAATCACATGACTATTACATCTACTTTGGGCCCTAATTTAATAAATAAAATTTTAATTGATTTAGTAACTTTCGTTGAAAAAATCACTGTTAATGAAAAAAAAAACTCCAACGTAATCCGAACTAACTACCAACCTTTAATGGACGGCACGTTTTTGTCACAGATAAAAAGTTTTCCGATTTGACCTACTTTAAAATGGCTCGAATACATACACACACAAGAGAATATAGCAATGTAATTTTATGTATTTGGGATTGTTAAAAAAAAGTATATGTTAACGGAATTAGAAACAGAGGACGGCCGAGGAAAACGTGGCCTAATTATGTCACTTTCTTACTACTTCCTATGCCCATATCTTGAAGAATTTTAGCCTCCTTGATGATTTTCGTTAAAGCTCCTCGATCCTGCGCATTTTGCTCCGAGCAGTCCGATTCGCTCCATTTAGCCAGATCAGCCAGAACATTATCCATTAGGCACTGTCTAGGCCTGCCTAGAGGTTTTACTCCGGTTGGTCTAGATGCATATATGGTCTTGATTGCTCTGGTCTCTTTGACTCGGCATACGTGCCTAATCCACGCTAGGCGACCGGCGCATTAAGGTATATTTTACATTAAGGGAAAAATACCACCTCCTGATAATAATGGGTAAATTGGAGGGACGTCGTGGAGTTGGTAGAAGGCAGCTGTCCTGGCTGCGTAACATCAAGGAGTGACAGGAATAACAAGAGTTCAGAACTTGTTCCAAGTGGCGCAGGATAGCTAAAGTTAGGATAGCAGGGACTTGAAACGGCACCGAAAGAAAAATAAGAAGAAGATATGAGATTTATAAGACAGAATTTCAAATGCTGATATAAGGAAGGATTGTAGAGCGAAATAAAATATTATGAACAAAATTATGAAAGGATCGCTGCATTGGTTTAGAAATGTTATTTGGGAATGGTTTTTCGACAGATTTCAATGCGCCATAAACAGGCCAAGCAAATTTTATTTTCATTTCTCGTTCTTATTATTAATAAGAACAAACAAACAAATCATCACGCCGTTTCCCCGCAGGGGTAGGCAGAGAGAATGGACCGCCACACTACTCTATCCTGGCAAACCTCTCAAGATTCCACCACATTCATACAACGAGTCATACACGCACGTCGATTCCTCCGACTTCTAACATGACCAACCTTTAAAATTTGATTAATTTGGCCATGCCATGTTTTCCTCGGTCTGCCTCGACTTCGTACCCCATTTGCATCATTAACTTATACTTTCTTAAGCATTCTTTCTCCATCCATGCGTTCCATATGTCCGAACCAACGCAGCGATCCTTTCATAATGTTGTTCATAATACCTTCTTCCGCGCTACATTCCTTTCGTATATCAGCATTTGAGATTCTGTCGTATATCGTTTTACCACAAATATGTCTTAGGGACCTCATGTCTACCGCATTTATTCTACTCTCATCCTTCTTCTGCCAGTTCCATGCTTCGCTTCCATACATTACGGTTGGGACCAGAACTCCATTGTGAACGGCCGTTTTCGCTTTCATCGATTAATTCTTGTTTCCAATAACTATTAATTTCCAATAAGTATTAATAAGAACGAGAATATATTTCGCAGGACGTAGTTCTTACGAATGAATTAACGAATCTGTCGTCATACCACATAACCTTTCAACCTTCGAGGATAAAGCGAGGAATTTGGTAGTAATGGCGCCGTGTTCAATTACTAAAATGGAGGCGCCGTAATGGGCACTCATATGTTTAGAATAAGGGCGAGATTTTAAAACGTCGCTTTACACATTGTGTGAAGGAAACGTAACAAACACGTCTTTATCGAATGATGCTGGAAGCTTAATAACAGTTTTATTTTATCGTAAAATAGAGTTTTTAAGATAATCAAATGATTTTACTGAAATCTCTTGATGGAAGTTCATTTTAAATAATAATTAAATAAAACGATGTTTTTTAACTACTTCCACTTTTGTCTTTATTTAGACAGCGACCGGTTTCGCCAGGCTCGCTGGCATCGACAGACTGGTAACGCTATTGTAAACTTAGTCCTTTATATACATTCAGATCAGGGGTGGTAAACATGATTCTATACAAAAATAATCTTCAAATATTTATGTAAAATTTTCTGAATTTAACTATTGGTATTACAGGTATTCTTGGAGGTTCGTATTTAATACAATGGGTTTTAATTTTTATTATCTCTTACATATTCATATATAATGTTTGAAAAATGGTAATTTTGTTTTAATTATTACTGAATTTAAATATTATATGTTATAGTTCTTGGTCCGTAAGGTTGGCATCGCCTTATTCGGTTTTCCCCATCCATATAGCTGCTAGGGTCTGGAATCAATGTGTTTTTCAATAGTGTTACCAGTCTGTCGATGCCAGCGAGCCTGGCGAAACCGGTCGCTGTCTAAATAAAGACAAAAGTGGAAGTAGTTAAAAAACATAAAATAGAGTATCTAACCAATATAAATACAAATATTCCATTATTTTTGAAAAATTTATGATTAAGTGATCAAATAATAAAGTGTAAATTTTGTAAGATGAATAATTAGCATAATGATTCGTGTGTAAAACGTAGAGCAGGACTATTTACTAAGGTTTATCATAGATGGCGCTATTATGTGTCACAACGTACCTACTCATGAACTGCAGCGCAATATTAATTTAAAAAAAGAGTATTGTTGTATTAACGTGTAGTTTTATCGAGAAGTATTGTTGTATTAACTTGTAGTAGAGTTATGTATATAAGAGAGTAGTTTTTATCGAGTTGTCTTAACGTGTTGTTCTAACGAGTTGTAATTACTTATACTTTTGTTTACACATTAAACGAGTACCTTCACGAGTGCGAAGATTCATTTTTAACATGGTGCCGAAACCAGGGAACAAGTGAGACAGAAATAAGTGTTGTGAACCAGTGACAAAAACATTGGACTTGTAAATTGTAAGTAAAAGTGAACTATTCTGAGAAAATATACTGAGAAAAAATTCTAATTAAAATTGACTTGTAACAATTTCGTGACTTAGCAATTTTTGGACTCTAAATACTTGTTACAATTTGTGAAGTGATTCAAATTGGACTTGCAAAACTTTTTAAATTTATATTAATCGAAAAGTGCATTGAATATTGGTGACGTTTGAGAACTTAATTAATTTAGTAACAAACTAGAACTTACTTTTAAAAATAAAAATTTGGGTACTTGAAAATCAAAATGGAAAATTTAATTGAAGGTCAAATGGAGATTCTTGAACAATTGAAAAAGGCTGAGCGGAATCTTAAAAAAGCAAGTTACGAGACTCGAGCAAAATCTAGTTATTTAACAGCTAGAATGGAAACGTTGGATAAATTGGAAGAAGCATTTAACAAAAATCATTTTAAAATTGTCGCATCGATTACAAAAGAGCAGAAGGCAACATTACCATATTTCACTGATGATGTGCAGGATACGTTTCAAGAAGGTGTTATCACTTACAAAACCCTTCTTAAGGATTACCTCACTATGAACAACCCAAGTACTACTAAGGCAAATAATACGACAGTGCCCAAGACTAAGGAAAGTACTTCTGAGGCTCACTTGCCGCAAATTAAACTTCCCGTTTTTGCAGGGAAATATACCGAGTGGCAATCCTTTTACGACATGTTTGTTTCATTAATCCATGAAAACAGCTCACTTTCGCCAGTACAGAAACTACATTATTTAAAAACGAGCTTATCTGGAGAGCCTGAACTGCTGTTGAGAAATTTTCCGACTACCTCAGCAAATTATCAAGAAGCATGGGATCTATTAACCAAACGTTATAACAATAAAAGGTACAATTGCAATGCCATTCTGAAGACTTTATTTGCTCAAAAAAGTCTACAACACGAGTCTGCAAGCTCCATAAGACAACTTTTAGATACAACAACATCATGTCTAAAGGCATTATATAATCTTGAAATTAACACGAAAGAATGGGACGCGATAATAATATTCTTGGTTGTGTCAAAATTAGACACTGAGTCACACAGACAATGGGAGAATCATGTGAGTACTGTAGAACAGGACCTACCAGAATGGTCACAATTGGAGAAGTTTATGGAAACAAGATTTCGAAGTTTGGAAATGGTAGATACAAGTAAAAACCCTGCGACTGCTAAAACAAACATGCAAAATAAAAATCCAAATCAAATAGTGAAAGCTAGAGCGTTTCATTCCGCTGTGAATGTGAAGCCAAGTTCGTCTGAACAGCTATGTGCGATGTGTGACGGGCCACATTACATATACTATTGTAATCAATTCAAGAAGCAGCCAGCATTTGAGAGGCAAAATATAGTACAAGCCAAGAAACTTTGTTTTAATTGTCTTGCACCAACGCATCCAGTGTATAAGTGTCGTCAAACTACATCTTGCCGTAAATGCGGTAAGAAACATCACACGTTGCTGCATTTCGAGGACGAAGATAAACAAGCATATAATAACTTGAGGCAAAATGAGGGTTCCAGAGGAGAAGCACAACAACCTAAGAGTCAAACAACTAACCAAATAAACGACGCAACTGTAGTAGCAAATTTTTCGAGAGGAGATTTAAAAACTAATACGAGTAATGTACTATTAGCGACTGCTGTTGTTAAAACATGTTGTAAAAACGGTTCTTATTTTGTAATTAGGGCTTTACTTGATCAAGGCTCGCAAGCCTCCTTTGTTTCTGAAGATACTGTGCAATTGTTAGGTCTGAAACGAACAAATGTAAATGGTAAGGTGTCAGGTTTGGGAGATGGTCAAATGGTGGTCAAACACGTAGTTAGTCTCAAAGTCGAATCGCGTATCGAGCCTAGAAAAATAATACGAGTTAATGCATATGTACTAAAATCACTTACTTCGGTTTTACCCTCACGCGAAGTACCGATCCCCGATTGGCCGGAGCTGACCAATTTACCTCTTGCAGATCCAGGATTCACCTCACCAGGTAAGGTTGATTTATTACTCGGAGCTGACGTATATGGAGAAATATTGCTAGATGGGATTAAGAAGAGTCAATACGGAAACCTAATAGCACAAAACACTTTATTCGGGTGGATTTTATCTGGAAGAGTATCACAAGAACTAAGTACTGAAAACATTAAAACCTTACACGTGAAAATAAACGAAGACGAGATACTAAAAACATTTTGGGAAATTGAGAACGAGCCTAACAGTATTGAGAAAAAAATAACTAGAGAAGAGCAACTTTGTGAAGAGTTTTATGATAAAACTACAATAAGACGTGAAGACGGGAGATTTGTTGTAAGGTTACCGTTTAAAACAGCCGATCCGCAATGTCAGTATGGAAAGTCATGCGACATAGCTGAAAGGAAACTACTTGCATCAGAGAGAAGACTGAGTAAAACTCCGATACTTTTAAACGAGTATAATAAGGTTTTGGAGGAATACATTACTTTAAATCACATGAGACCAGTTCACAGTTACGAGATTAACAACCCTAAGGCAGTGTACTTGCCTCATCATGCTGTCGTACGCGAGGATAAAGATACGACGAAGGTTCGCGTAGTGTTTAATGCCTCGAGTAAGGGATCAAATAATGTGTCACTAAACGACGACCTTCATATTGGACCTAAACTTCAGCAGGACTTACGTCATCTCTTACTTAGATGGCGAAGAAATCCTATATGCATTGTTGCAGATCTTGTGAAAATGTACAGACAAGTACATGTGAATGAGAATGACGCTGATTTCCAGAGGATTGTGTGGAGACCTAGACCTGATATGTCAATCCAACATTATAAACTGTTGACGTTAACATTTGGCACAGCTTGCGCACCATATCTTGCCGTGAAGACACTGCAGACGTTAGCAGAACTAGAGAAAGATCAGTTTCCATTAGCAGCACAGATAACAAAACTTGATTTCTATGTGGATGATCTCATGACAGGTTGCGAAACTGAGATTGAAGCCTTACAAATTTACGAGTCAATGAGTAAACTAATGAATCATGGTGGATTTCAATTACAGAAATGGAGCAGCAATAATAACAACTTTTTGAACCACATCGAGAAAGAAAAATTAAGTAATGAGCAAATGATGACAATAAAAAGTGACAATATGATGAAGGTGTTAGGGATTTGTTGGAATAGACTGACAGATAATTTTGAGTACAGAGTTAATCTAAGCGATCCCGAACAACCTATTACTAAACGAAAGGTACTTTCAGACATTGCCAGGCTATATGATCCTATTGGTTGGATTGCACCGGTAGTGATCACTGCTAAGGTATTAACACTAAAGTTGTCGAGAAATGAGAGGACAGCATTTTCAAAGTTCGTTTCAACGGAGGAGATGAACCAAACTTTGCAAATATGCATTAAACAAGTGCAAGATGTCGAGTTTAATGAAGAAATTATTTCACTAAAAGTAAAGGGTTATGTTGCAAAACAGAGCGCCTTATATACTTTTCATCCGTTTTTAGACGAAAATGGCATTTTGAGAGTTGGTGGACGCATAAATTTGGCTAATGTGGACTATGGTCAAAAGCACCCAATTATTTTGCCCGCTAAGAATCATCTGAGTAGACTAATAATTGCAGATGCCCATAAGAAGACGTTACACGGGGGACCTCAAGTCATGATGAATTTTTTGAGATCCAAGTTCTGGATATTGAGAGCACGAGAGATGGTTAAAACATATTATAGGAATTGTACACAATGTTTGAGATATTCAAAGGCAGCAAGCAACCAATTGATGGGTCAGTTACCAGAGGCCAGAGTTAAACCAAGCCGACCATTCAAGACCGCAGGAGTGGACTACGCAGGTCCTATTAACATTAGATTTTCACCAGGGCGAGGAGCTAAATCTTATAAGGGATATATATGTTTGTTTGTGTGCATGGCGACTCGCGCGATTCATCTCGAAGCGGTGACCGACTTAACTACCAAGGGTTTTATTGCTGCATTTAGGCGATTCGTTTCACGAAGAGGTCACTGTCAAGATCTCTTCAGTGACAACGGTACAAATTTTATTGGAGCCGATGTTATGTTAAGGGACATGTTCAACAGCGCCAAATCTGAGCTACCTAATGAAATAGCCGAGATATTAAGTTTGGAATCAACAAAATGGCATTTCATCCCTCCAAGAGCCCCAAATTTTGGTGGACTTTGGGAGGCGGGTGTTCGCTCTGTGAAAGCTCATTTAAAACGAGTCATAGGCGATAATATTTTAACCTTTGAAGAGATTTCTACTTTGTTGGCACAAATCGAGGCGTGCTTAAATTCGCGACCATTGACCATTTTAAACGATACTCCAGACGATCCTCTCCCCTTGACACCTGGTCATTTTTTGGTAGGGGAACCATTAATAAACATAAGTGACGTTGACCAGTCAGATCACAATGTAAATGTTTTAGATAGATGGAAAATGTTGCAAAAAATGTTAAATTCCTTTTGGAAACGATGGTCGAAAGAGTTTCTAACCAATTTATATCAGAGAAATAAATGGTGTACTAAGAAACCTGAAGTTGAGGTAGGTGATATAGTTATTGTAAAAGACGATAACATTCCACCGGCCAAATGGCTCTTAGGGAAAATAATTGAGAAACACCCGGGACCTGATAATGTGACGAGGGTCGTAACTGTAAAATTCAAGGGAGGTTCTTTTAAACGTCCTGTTAATAAGCTTTGTGTACTGACTAAGTCAGTATGATTACACACACATTGTCACGGTGGGTGGTAAAATAAAAAAAAAAAAAAATAAATAAATAAATAAAATAAATTGTATTTAAGTTAGCTAGTTAAAATATTATTGTACAATTATATGCAATTTACGGTGGTAGTATTAGATAAGTAAATAGAGAACCTTTAATTACGAGTTTGAAGGACAAGTCCTTGGTGGGTGGAATGTGTAAAACGTAGAGCAGGACTATTTACTAAGGTTTATCATAGATGGCGCTAGTATGTGTCACAACGTACCTACTCATGAACTGCAGCGCAATATTAATTTAAAAAAAGAGTATTGTTGTATTAACGTGTAGTTTTATCGAGAAGTATTGTTGTATTAACTTGTAGTAGAGTTATGTATATAAGAGAGTAGTTTTTATCGAGTTGTCTTAACGTGTTGTTCTAACGAGTTGTAATTACTTATACTTTTGTTTACACATTAAACGAGTACCTTCACGAGTGCGAAGATTCATTTTTAATTATTCAGGCATGAAATATAGGTAGATATGTTTCGGTCCTTCTTCGATGCAGAATTAAAGAACAGATTAAACTTACAATATGTGCATCGAAGAAGGACCGAATCGTGTCCGTAAATAAAAAAATAAAGCGTTGTGAAAATTTGAATCCATCACACAATGTGAAGGCGAATATAGAATAGAATATATTAGTAAGATGTTTTAGTTTTTACGTACTTGTTTTTTCTATTTTCTGAATGTAAGTAATTCCTATTTGTCTCACAATGAGTTAACAACTCACGGGAAAGAAATATTTTTTGTATGTTTATAAAGTAAATAAATAAAACAAAAAATTAAAAGAAATATTTATGAATATTTTTTTTTGTATTTTTTTATTTACAATTTGTAATGCCACCGTTAGAAACATTAAGATGAATAATTTATTACGCATTTGTATACAAGACGACCTTCGTGGTAAAGTGGCAACAGCTTTGACTGATTACACGGAAGGTTCGATTCCCGGCGATTCCCTTTGGTCTAATGTAGAATTCACGTTACAAAAAAATGGCGATTGATTAGCTAATTTATTGTTTCTTGTAAAATTATTTAAAACTTCATGTTACATAATTAATACGAATGAAAACGTCTATTTTTAGAAGTTTAAATTTATTTTATGTGAATAACATGTATCGCCCGACTAAGGCAATTCAATTGTCATAACAATTAGTCTGGCGAAATATGTCATTCACATAAAACATAATAAAACTTTTAGAAAACAGACGTTTTCATTCGTATTAATTATGATAGAATTAATATAAAAGTTAAATCCTTACATCGATTTGGCTGGCGCTGTAATGATGTAAAGAGCTATTCAACAATAAATAAATAAATAATAATAAAATAAAACAATGTTTTTTATCTACTTCCACTCTTGTCTTTATTTCAACAGCGACCGGTTTCGCCAGGATCGCTGGCATCGAAACACTGGTGACACTATTGCAAACCGATTACTGGTATCGATTGCTGCCGAAAAAATGGTTTTGTTTGATTCTAGACCTAAGCAGCTATATGGATGGGGAAAACCGAATAAGGCGATGCCAACCTTGCGGACCAAGAATAACATATAATATTTAAATTCAGTATAATAAAAACAAGAGTACCATTTTTTTCAAACGTTATATATGAATATGTAAGCTACAATAAAATTTAAAGTCCATTGTATTGAATATTAATCTTCTTGAATACCTGTAATACAAATATTTAAATTCATTAAATTTTACATAAATATTTGAAGATTATTTTTGTAGAGAATCATGTTTACCACCCCTGTCATCTGTATGTATATAAAGGACTCGGTTTACAATAGTGTCACCAGTCTGTCGATGCCAGCGAGCCAGGCGAAACCGGCTGCTGTCGAAATAAAGACAAAAGTGGAAGTAGTTAAAAAAAACATCGTTTTATTTCATTATTATTTAAAACGAACTTCCATCAAGAGATTTCAATAAAACCATTTGATTATCTTATTAAATAAATAAAATAAATTTAAATATAATTTTTTTTTCTCAAAAATTTCAAAGTTTATCTCTCCCTTTATAAATATATAAAAGTCCGATTTGGCTTCGAGCGCGGAAAGTGTAAGTGTGAAAATGCTAAAAAAAATGAAGACGAAATTTATCCCCAGCATCTCGCCAGAAAGGGTGCGCTTAAATCATACGTACCGAGAGAAGCTGAGTTATGTGTTTACCGAGTCATTTTTGAAACGTTTTTTGGCAAAGGTGAAGATTAATAATATTTCTACGCTAACGGCCAACTAAATATTCATTCCTGGATTCGGCACGTAGCCTTTATTTATATGCCAAACTTTTACACCCTGAACGGTTTTTCATACGTTCCTCGTTTATTTCTCACGTTATTACGTCTAAGTTAAGTTAAGTTAGCGATGTAAACGGAACAAGAAATGGAGGAACGGAGGAAAACACGTGATAAGATTATTATCAAATGAACTAACTAAATAACTAACTTACGCCGTCCCTCCGAAGGAGTAGGCAGAAATAATGGACCGCCACACTGTTATTTACAGACATACTTCTTTCGCTACCACAGCATTTATAACTAACTAAGTAACTAACTAACCATCACGCCGTCTCCTTGGAGGGGTAGACACACTGTTCTGTCCTGACATACTTCTCTCGCTTTCTCTACATTCATGCATCTTGTCATGCACGCACGTCGGTTTCTCCGACTCCTCACATGACCGACATTTAATATGTCTTTATTGATTTGATCGTGCCACGTTTTCCTCGGCCTTCCTCTATTTCTAGCTCCGTTCACGCCGTTTACATATACCTTCTTTACCATTCTGCCTTCACTCATTCTTTCCATGTGTCCAAACGTATTCGCACCACATTCACTTATTATACTTGCATTTGACACTCTATCATATACAGATTTGCTACACATTCGTCTTAGAGATCTAATTTTTACTGCATTTATTCTACTTTCATTGTTCTTTTGCCAGTTTCATGCTTCACTTCCATACATAAGGGTCATACACAGCATTTATAGACATTCAATATTTGATTGACTCGATCATGTCACGTTTTCCCCGTCTTTCTTTAAAAAACATAGGGTTGTATCAAATGGCATTTGATAAAACCCTAGCAAAGCGAAATAATACACCCTTTCGAAATATAATTAACTAATAGAAAACGTCTATCATCGTCATCAATATTAAATACGTACATTTTAATAAGCCATAATTTTAATAATAACAACAAAAAAGGTTGACTGATGATTGTTAGAACGTTAGAACAAGATAGGAAATGTACGAAGAGTTTAAAAGAGGCCTTTATCCAGAAGTGGATTGAGAATAGCTGAGAAGAAGAAAAATAAGAAGAATATTTTTTAATAATACTTTAACCTCATACGAGTACATTACAAATTTCAATAGCAATATAATTAGTACAAAAGCTTTGTAAATTATCGCGGGTAACAGAAAAAGCAGCGCACGTCCATTGTAACTCCATTTTCCGAGAACACATTTCCGAATCGAAACACGTGGAAAAAACATTTGACACGTGCGACTTTTTAACGCCCGTCACAGAAGGTACACGTTACACGCGTTTCTATAGTTCGCTTTTAACATTCGTATAACAGTCGGATAACTGATGAACTTCGTGATGTATTAACACAAAAAATTATGATTTTTTACGTAAATACTCGATTGAATCAGAAATGTTGTAAATTGAATTAAAGTACAAAAACAAAGCATTTAATGTACAATTCAATATTAATACGAAGAAAAAAACATTAAAATATTATATCAGATTAGATGTGTACATATTAGATGTATTTTTGAGGACTTCCGAAATGAAGACACTGAGGACGATATCAGGCAAGACACTGAGAGATCGCGTGAGAAATACCAGAAGAAGAGAGATATGTGAGGTTGAGGATATTATTAGATGAAGCAGACAGAGAAAAAGGGACTGGTACGGTCATATTCAAAGAATGGACACTACCAGACTCCCCTATATTGCATTGCATAATCAGCATCATGGGACTTATTCTCGTGAAGACCTCCTAAAAGATTAAAGGACAGCTGGGAATCTACCTCACAGGAGGAGAAACACTCTGGAGAACAGACCACATAGGTCTACAATAAAGAATAAAAATAAGAATTCAATTTCAATATATTCTTTCTGACTCATGTACTCGTAGATAGATCCTTTCTAATTGTTGATTCTTAAGAGGATATGCTTTCTAAACATTGTATAAAGATTATTTCGTAACATTGATTCATGTAGATAGATCCCTTTTGAACATTGAATCAAAGAGGGTATTGATTCATGTAAGTTTGAAAAACATAGTAAGACAGAAGACAGAAATACGTGCATGTTGATTTGCCAATGTGCATCAAAATTGTTGTTAACAGTTAGTGCTTTTGGCAAATTAGAGACAAGATTTTTCGGCTGAGATGAGGTGTTGTATCCGTGAAATGTTAACTTGAAGCGTAATGAACGATACAGTCGCAAATGTATCATCTAAATAGCCAGGTAACAGGTGGTCCATTAGCATTTTTTTCAATTGCGTTTCACGACAGCATCCAGGTTCTAAACGAGTATAAAATATGTTTTAGTTTAAAAGCCTTAATGTTCTCTGTAATAAGTAACACTTTCTGTATACTTCCTTAGTTTCGAGTAAAATTATAAAATATTTTATAACCTTTTTTTACAACATTTTGAATGTATGCAAATACTTGTAGACGAACAACAACAACCCTACTCGTCTACAAGTATTTGTATACATTTAAAATGTTGTGAAAAACATAAACTGGTCAAAATTATAGCATATAGATTGAAGTGACATCTCCATGCGGCTTCTAGCAATCAGCGCTAAATGGCGGTAGCCTTTCACATTGCGTTAAAAAGATCTTCTGCTTAATGCTTAAAAATACAATCTTCATAGGTGGCGTTAGTGTGTATATTGAAATAAACTACCATGTAAAGAGTGGTCTTACAGATTAACATATATACAACTTCCAAAAAAAATTGTCAGGCATGGTGGTCATAAGAAAAAAAGGTGGAATGGGGAATGTTGTATTACATAAAGCGTGCGCTTAACCCAACCAATGACGTAAACGCTTCGATTACTATATTCTGTTTAAAAAAAAAATTCACATCTCCGTCTCTATTGTCATACAATTAATCCTTAACTTGATTTTATAGTTGATTGGTTCGGAGAACGATACTGCTCAAATCTGTATGTGTTAGTACGAAGGTTGGGTATGTATTCTGTTCACATAGCCTTTTGCATGTACACAATGTTTCAATGAAAATTATTTTCTCGGTAAAGTAAACGAGTGTTTTGTCCTAAAACCACCGAAGAACCTGTTTTAATTTAAAGTAAACACACTTAGGGACGTAACAGGCTTCGTGGCCCAGCCGCGAGTGAGCACCTGCTTTCATATTCGTATGTATAATGTGATATTCTATCACAGTACAGCGTTTGCTCAGCTCATTAGCCCAGTTTTTTTAGGATGAATACTCCACCGAAGGCTTGCCATTATCTTGGCTATCCAGACTAGCCAAAGTACTCGAAACGAGATTTTTTTTAAAACAAAGGCGCTCTGGAGTTCTTGTCAGCTTAACAAAACTTGTGATTCAAATGATTTTACTGAAATCTTTTGATGGAAGTTCATTTTAAATAATAATGAAATAAAACGATCTTTTTAAACTATTTCCACTTTTGTCTTTATTTCGACAGCGAAGGCTGCCATGGTATCTTCAGCGACGATGCCAGCGAGTCTGGCGAAACCGGTCGCTGTCGAAATAAAGACGAAAGTGGAAGTAGTTAAAAAAACATCGTTCAAATTAATTATTACTTGTAATTCATGTACATATACGAGTATATCATAAATTCTTCTTCTTATTCGATGGCTCGACAGTTCATATCGAGCCATGGTCTCCATTAGTCCTCGTCTCCAAGAACTTAATTCACCTGCTGCAGCCTTCCAATATCTCATTTGCTGTTATCGTGCAGCGTCCTTCCTTATCTCATCCTAGTATCGGAGTCAAGATCTACCGACCTTCTCCATCTACCCGGATGTCCCTCAAGGGTTCTGGCAAGATGGAGCAGTGTGGCAGTCTTTCCTCTCTACCTATCCCTGGGGAGTAAAGCCGTGATGCCTAGTTAGTTAGTTTCTTATATACAAAAGCTCAGATAAATCTAATATGAGAAAATTTATTTTTAAGATTGTATACGAGTATTCCAGCTTGTTAAAAAAATGTATTAACGCACTAAAAAAATGAAGTAAATACAAGTTTTAGTTTAATTAACTAACTGACTAAATAACCATCACGATTGAGAGAATGGATGGCCCGCTGTTCTCTCCTGACAAACTTCTCTCGCTTTCTCACAATTCATTCATTGTGTCATACACACGCGTCGATTTCTTCGACTCCTCACGTGGCCGACATTTAATATTTGATTGATTTGATCGTGCTTCGTTTTTCTCGGTTTCTTTTTCCTCTTTTTCTTGTTCCGTTTACAAAGTTGTGATTGTATAATAAATTTGTATAATAGATTGTATATATAATAAATCGAAGTATTACATTGATTAAAATCATTGGTGTAAATAAAGAAAATAGATTTATAGTTTCAATTTTTAATAATTAAACGTTTAAATAACATACGTTTTTATTAATTTAAAACAAATGTAATAAAAATCATGGAAATAGAATGAAATTTTATGAATTATTGTTGTGTTAATAAAAAAATAGTGTTGATATGATTTAAAAAAAAACGTGATCTTAATTGATGAAGACGACATATTTAAAAATTAAATACGTTTCCACATATAACATAGCAGGCAATCACTACAGAAAAGCTTACGTAACGATAAAAATCAAATAATTCTAGCTTCATTCGACCAGCGAGGAAAATGCGTTAAAAATGCAACGGGATTAATGAACCAATCGCGTGCCCGGAAACAGGGGCTGGAATATGCTAACCCTGTTAATATAATACCAAGGAAATCTGTTAAATGGAGATTTATATTCAAAGCGACTTTAGAGCTTTTGGTGTACTAAAATTTTTGTAACGGTGTGTGTAATCACTACACGTTTCGAAATGGGAGTTTGACACCAGAAAAACGATACACACGTATATTTAAAAAATTAATATTTTTAAATTTATTTTATTTATAAACATACAATAGTTACATTGTATTCTTATGAGTAGAAAACTCATTATGGGACAAAAATTATAAATTGCATATACAAAAAATTATAGGACATTCAGAAAATAGAAAAAGAAGTTGACTTAAAACTAAGACATTTTACAATATGTACATTTTATGACTTGATAAAATTATTTTACATTATTATATTTGATCATTTTAATACATCAGAAACTGCACTATTTAAAGGAAATATAAAAACATATTTAAATAGTAAATTCCATTACCTTAATAGTATTCACCATATAAAAATAAAAAACAAAAACGATATAAAAGGTTTTAATTAACAATATCTGATGTTTAGGCTTTAAAATTGCACAACGGGCAACGGAAACATCCATGTTCCGTATCTCACTTAGAGACCATATACCTAACGTGGCTATATGCAGCGGTAAAGGGGTGGGCAAGTGGGCGGATGGGATGATGATAGAGCCAAATGGTTACTGAATGGAGGCCAAGTTGGACCTACCAGCTGGAACATGATATTGTGCAGAAGGGTTCGGAGAACACTGGCGGATGACCATGATGGATGGCGGGGAGGCTTACGTCCAGCAGTGGATGGAGACAAGCTCACGAAGATATGATGTTAAAAATGATAATATTTAAAATTTAATGCTAAAAAAAGATGGAAAAAAAATCAACGAACGCTTACTGGAAAACCCTAAAACGTTTGATTCGCTCACGACAAGCGTCTAAGTATACCGATAAAATATCCGAATTAACTGAAGAAGACTAATAATTTGGAGGATGTTGGTCTTTTTGTCCCCGATAGATATCTCTGACAGCGACAGCACAGATTGTTTTAGCTACCGGCCGCCAGAACCAATCTGCCTTTGGTGACACTGGTGGGAAGAGCAATTAGTCTGCCGAACGCGGTCTCCTCGGAGATTGACGTCTTTCATATTAGTGAAAGTACGTTCAGGGGACAAATACTTTTGACTTTGGAAAGTATCTTGTCTTTCTAATGTCGAACCATCACTAATGCGTTCCTGGTATTATGTTGTATGTGTATAATATCTTACATGTACTTAATAGATGCCTTAAACATTTACGCTGTTTGTAATGTCTTTTGAGTAAATAAACTGATTTGATTTGATATCTTTTTCGCACTTCTGAATTGTGAATAAGCGAGATCGAGACGTTAAAAGTGTGTGTGAAATCGTCGTGTATTCTTTATTCGTTACACTTAAATACGCGATATTACACCACCATTGTATTGCAAACGATATCGTATGACTGTATTGGTGATCTATCACCGATTTTCGATAAAATTCTTTTTCTGTTTCCATTTGAAATTTATAATGTAATAATGAATTATTTTAATCGCTGACTTGCTGTAAGTGTAGGAATATCGTAAATCTTAAGCCAATAATTATTATATTTATAAGTTATTAGAAGCCATTATAATATAAATACCATCGGAAAGAGTTAAACAAATAGTTAAAAAAAAGATAAATTGTGTAAGTATTTAAACAAAATAATATTGAGTAAATGAGTATCATTTTTACGATTTATTTAGGTTAATAAATATAGATTTCAATTGAGCTACAGATTGCAGGACGAATTTCTACTTATTGTTTTTAAACTCACAGTTAAAAGTAAAATTAATATAATTAAAAACCTAAAGATGGTTTTTAAAGATAATCAATAAATTTTACTGAAATCTCTTGAAGTAAGTTCATTTTAAATAATAATTAATTAAAACGATGTTTTTTAACTACTTCCACATTTGTCTTTATTTCCTGTCTGTCGATGCCAGCAAGCCTGGCGAAACCGGTCGGTGTCGAAATAAAGACAAAAGTGGAAGTAGTTAAAAATATCGTTTTATTTAATTATTATCTATAGAAAGTTGTTTTAAAAAAGCTTTTTTTTTTTCAATAAGTATTTTATTTTTGACAAAATAGTGTATTTTTACAATGAGACTTAAAACATATATTAAAATATAAAAAAAGTAGCATAAAAGGAACTCATTTAAATAGTACAATATTAAGATATAAAACAATATTAAAATCAAATATCACAGATTTTTTCCAAGTTATTACGAAATTGGATTCGTCATTAATAATTTACGTATTTTTTGACACTTTTCAATAAAGTTTTCAGTAAGTTAAGTTGATTTTGCCTGTTAATCACGGAACGATGTGACGTGACGTGATACGACAACACGTGACGGGACCCCCTATGTTGAAAATGCGAAGCTAGAAGGGCGGATTGACAGTATACGAGGGGTTGCGAACTTTAAAGCTTTGTCTACCGATAAATATATATAAACAGCGATAAAAGTCAGATAAATTGATTGAAAATTCACATTCACGTATGCCAATATAAAACGCGGTACTAAAATAAAAAAAAATTCGTATACATTCAGAAAAAATGTAGCAAAATATAATATTAACGACCGGTGAAGGAATACCTGACATGTTTAAATATATAAAATTAAACATACTTCCGTATGAAGCACTTAATTTGTAGTGGTGCGTTTTTAGCAAGAAATAAAATAATTAAAATTAAACATTTTACACCATGTAATTGTTTTTTTTAAATTCCGACCGGTTTCGCTTCAAGTGGAGCCTCATTGGGGTAAGTTTGTTTTATTATCCTGATGAAGCTTCTGCTATCAAAGCTGCTTCTATGTTTTGTAATCTAATGATTTTTCTGAAATCTCTAGATTCTCTCATTTTAAATAATAATTAAAGAAAGCGATGTTTTTTTAACTACTTCCACTTTTGTCTTTATTTCGACAGCGACCGGTTTCGCCAGGCTCGCTGGCATCGACAGACTGGTGTCTGACGCCAGTCTGTCGATGCCAGCGAGCCTGGTGAAACCGGTCACTGTCGAAATAAAGACAAAAGTGAAAGTATTTTAAAAAACATCTTTTTATTTAATTATTATTAAATTTATTACAATTGATATTAAAATTTTTATATGGGAATTACGATTATAGGAATGATATGCTCTACCTTAGAAAGGCGAAACATGTTATTCCCATAAGCTATAATAAAACTTCTAGAAAACAGAGGCTTTCATTCGTATTAACAGTGTTCAAATTGAAAATCATAGAATTTGACAACACTTCGATTTGATAATTATTTAAAATTGCGATTGACACGTTTTCCCTTCGTTGGGCATTTTCTAACGTTACATTTGACAATATCACAGTAAGGCGAAAAATCGATCCCATAAAATGCAGAAGCTTCATAGTTTGCATCGTAAGGTCGATAGAAAAACGTAAAAGAAGCTTTTAAGTGGAACGCTCCATGATATTTTCTGTATAAAGTAAGCAAAAGGTCTGCGTGCCGCGATAAGTTCGGCCCATACATCACCCTCTCCAGAGGTATTCGGTTAAACCTCTTTCGGATAAAATATGCATCTCCTACATCAGGTTGACTTTGAAGAATTTATTCCTGTAAGCTCCGGCTTATACGATCCATCGTATAATTTATGCAATTACTTCCACTGATATCTAATTACTGCGGTTAAATAGTTTAAAGATTAAACTACAACGACTTAATGAACAATGTTAAGGAGGTATTATAGTGTAGAAAATTGAAAAAAAAAATCAAAACATTTTTTTTTGCATATTTTTAAAGCACATATTTTCTTAATATGTATGGAAGCCAAGCATGGAACTGGCAAATCAAAGATGAAAGTAGAATAAATGCAGTAGAGATGAGATCTCTTAGATGAATGAGTGGATACTCTGTGTATGATAGAGTGTCAAATGAAAATATAATAAGTGAATGCGGTGCGAATGATGGTGTTATTAACATAATAATGAAAGGATCATTAAGATGGTTTGGACACATGGAAAGAATGAATGAAGAAAGAATGATAAAAAAGTATACTTTAACGATGTAAATTAAACTAGAAATAGAGGAAGACCAAGGAAAACGTGGCACAATCAAATAAATCAAATATTGAATGTCGGCAACGCGAGGAGTCAGAGAAATCGACGCGCGTGCATGACAAGATGTATGAATGTTGAGGAATCGAGAGAAATATGTCAGGAAAGAAAAGTGTGTCAGTCCATTCTTTCTGCCTACCCCTTCGGGGAGACGGCGTGATGGTTAGTTAGTTAAAGTTAAACATATCTAACGACAAAGTGAGTGCTTCATGTGAAGTTTTAAAATAAAACTTCTTGAAAACATAAGTTTCTATTTGTATTACCACAATTATTACATGCCTCATTAATTATATTATATATTTTAAATTGAATTGTACAAATAAAAATTTGATTACATAGCAAAATAGTTAAATTGTCGAATAATTTCACAGTTCAAATATGTAGAAATCCTGTTCGCCTTTCCGTCACACCAACAAAGCCGTAAAATTTACGCATTCAAATAGACGAACACAAAACATTTCGAAGTGTCCGGGTAAATAAAATAATTCAAAGTACTCTGCCCTTTCCTTTCATCACGTGAATAGTCCCAAGAGTAGGGCGCATAGGGGGCTCGCTGTAAGGGCTATAGGGGTTACATACAGACCCTCAATTAGGGATTCTCTTTAAGCTTTGTTATTCGACCTTACCGAAAATCGTTGCAAAGTTTTCTTTGTGCGCGGAGAGCCCTACCACACACACATGTTTGAATTATCATTTAATATAATCGCGAATATCCAGCGAACCGGCTTTTTGATACCTTAATTAGTGAAATTTGGTCTCTTTGACCCGCAAGATGGTCGAAATTGATTATTGAAACGAGCGGGCGGGTCTCAAATTACCCTTTTCAACTAGACGTGTAAAGGGTTAAAATATGTCCGAAAGCCGACATGTCGGTTCATGTGAGGCATTTTAAGATATTAAATTTATTTTGTGACGATTTATTTTAATTTTAGAAGGCATATCTGTGATAATTAAAATTGGTACATTTAAATATAACTAACTAACTAACTAACCATCACACCGTCTCCCCGGAGGGGTATGCAGAAAGAATGGACCGCCACACTGTTCTGTCCTGACATATTTCTCTCGATTCCTCTACATTCATACATCTTGTCATGCACGTACGTCGATTTCTCAGACTCCTCACGTGACCGACATTTAATATTTGATTGTTTTGATCGTGCCACGTTTTCATTTCATTCATTTCTATATATACACTAATACACTAAAGATACAAGTTAGAGATACACAATAATAAGTAATACATAATAGATTAATAAAAAGAGCGAGAAACATAAGATGCACGACAAATTAATAAAATAAATATACCATACAATTATAATAAAGATAGTACTTCCAAACTGTCACAAAATTCTTCCTCTATTTCTAGCTCCGTTCACGTTGTTTACATATACTCGTACCTCTTTACCATTCTCTCTTCACTCATTCTTCCCATGTTTCCAAACCATCTTAACGACCCTTTCATTATTTTGTTCATAACACTTTCATTCGCACCGTATTCACTTCTTATACTTGCATTAGACACTCTTATACAGATTTACCACACATTCGTCTTAGAGATCTCCGTGCCATTTAGATATAAATATTTTAAAAATTATGACAAGGTTGATAAAAAATATTATTCTTTTGATGACTTATATTTTAAGTGCGCCGTTTTGTAAAATCAATTACTCCAAGGGCGCTAGGAAATGACTGACCGAACAGTACAGTCTTATCCTTTAATCGCAGTTATCTGGCTAAAGTCAGTCGCCACGGGCAAAGAAATAAAATGCAATTATAATTCCTGTTCGTTTTGGTTGGCATAAAAGTCCATCGATACTGTCAGAATAATATCGCTGTGTATCGAATGATCTAGAACATGGGTCGGCAACCTTTTGTTGTGAAAGGGCCAAATATTTGGGGATTAGTGCATGATTAGGTACTTGGGTCATATGTAATTACAGTATACCCACAATATTTAACCTAACTAACCAACCATCACGCCGTTTCTCCGAAGGACTAGGCAGAAAGAATGGACTGCAACATATTAACTGATGCGGCACTCCAAATTTCTCTTTTCAACCCCGCGGGAGACGCGGTGTGATGGGTAGCAAACCTCATCGCCACCAATTCGTCACCTGAGAGTAAGAAGGTTCCAACTGACAAAAGTAAAAAGCTGAGAAAAAGGAAGTCAAAGTTTTGTTGGTTTCGGGTGTGTATCTTGGAATAAAAGGGTTTTATTCCAATTTCCAGAGATTCTTTTAGTGAGAAACGTGTAAATTTTGTCTGGCAACAGTTGGAATAATAAAGTTCTAAGTTTAAATAAATCCTTCATCGTTGAATCGTGTGTTTTGAATGATCAGATGGAACTTGATTCTTTTCGTAACATCAAAATGACGGTACTATTACATGTTTTTTTTTAATTGTACGTGTAGATAAGGTTAGTAAGAACCCTTTTCACGAAAAAAAGCCAAATGTGAAATTTTGTTAGTTGAAACCCTCTTACTCTAAGGTGACGAATTAGCATCTCCCATTCCTACAATATATGTACAGATATTGAAGTTATAAATATAAAATGCTTATTGTATATTTTTACAACATTTATTGTAGTTAATAAAATCCAAATGATTTTTGTGGTTGCATTTGACTTGTAAGTTTTTTTTATATTACCTTACATTTTTGAGACGCGTAGTATTGCGTCTAAATGTGAATCCGATAACCGACAACAGTGTTTGTTTTGAGTGGGAGAGTGGAGAAGGATATTGAAAGAAGGGTTGAAAGGATATTGAAAGAAGGGTGAAAAAGTCTATCCAAAAAAGCTAAGTTGGCAGTGCATAACGGTGCTCTTGTGATGACCCTTATGTATTGAAGTAAAGCGTGGAACTGGCAAAAGAAGGATGAAAGTAGAATAAATGCTGTAGAAATGAGATCTCTAAGATGAATGTGGGATAAATCTGTTTATGATAGAGTGTCAAATGCAAGTATAAGAAGTGAATGCGGTGCATATGAAAGTGTTATGAACAAAATAATGAAAGGGTCGTTAAGATGGTTTGGACACATGGAAAGAATGAGTGAAGACAGAATGGTGTAGAAGGTATAATATGTTAATGACGTGGCACGATCAAATCAATCAAATATTAAATATCGGTCACGTGAGGAGTCGGAAAAATCGACGTGCGTGTAAGATACGATGTATGAATGTAGAGGAAGCCAGATAAGTATGTCAGGACAAAGAAGTGTGGCGTCCCATTATTTTTGCCTACCCCTCCGGGGAGACGGCGTGATGGTTAGTTACTTAGTTAGCATTTATACATTTATACTTTGTTCTACTATACTTTTTAACCGATCGCGATAATCTGATGCAGATGCAGCGTTCACATTTAGATTTTTAGATTTAAAACACCTCTTAATGCGCCCTTGAGGTGATTACATCACAAAAACGGCGCATTAAAAGTTAGCATATTATTATTATTAATATAAGTGTTTGTTTTTTCGATAACCCATCACACCGCGTCTCCCGCGGGGCGAAAAGAGAAGGATGGAGTGCCGCATCAGTAAAAGTGTGACAGTTAATTCTTTCTGCCTACCCTTTCGGGGAGACGGGTGACGTTAGTTAGTTAGTTTTTTTTTCTTCGATAATTCCGAGTTGAAAAAGTTATCGTATGATATTGTCCGTCACGACAGCACCAAGACACATCGCGGCCCGCTAGTTGCGACCCATGATCTAGAAGTATTATTAATAATTGTACAATCCGGCCGGCCAACATGAATGGCGTGACGGCGAGTATGTTTAGCTCCGCGGTCGGCAATTAATGCGCTATAAAGTTCCAACGCAAAAAGTACAAAAATCCAGGAAGGAAAATTTTATAACGCTTGTCACGAGACTCATTAAAATCCAACTATTGCATGTATGGTAGTCCAGACTATCCCTCGGAACATTTAGGTGCGCGATTAGGGACCGCCAGGGAATTCAAACCGACTAACCAACTCACTCATTCCTTGAAGAGATATTCTGTTGATAAAAATGGTTGATAAAATCCATCAACTGATGCACAGCCGAATATAAATGTTTATAATGTAAAATTGTAGTAAATGGGATGATTTAAAAAGCGTAATTTTCATTAATTATTCATCTCAAGGGCGCTGTGGAAAATCTTTGTCTTCAATTAAAGTAAGAACATTTCGTGTGAGGGCTGCAACTGGCGTAGTCAATCCACATTTATTGTATATCAGAGATAAATTGAAATGGTGCGGTTTTGAGCCTCGATCTAAAATTTGACCGGTTGTAAATGCTCTTGAGGTCTGTAGGAAGATTTCTTCAGGGTGAAGGGTAGGCTACCGCTTGGTCGCCAAAAATTAAACAAGGATAGCGTTTCGACATAGATAATCTAGCCATCGCAGAAGACTTTGCTGATCGCAATGTAGACTGCCTAGCATTCAGGTTTTCGGTGATGTAGAATTAGATATATAAGCTGGTGTCAATCCATGCAACGCCTTAAAGACTGTCCAACAGAGTTTTAGTTTGTATTATTATACTTTTTTGTTAAATTTTCACTTTTACTTAGAAAACCTTCAAAGTTAATCTAAGCCTTTATTCCGTCTTCTGAATGTTTAACCAAAGAATCAGTATTGTTGCAAGATTTACATTTATATTGCGTACGATACAGGTACGGAAATACAATCCCAGATATATGGAAATGAACTTCGGATGTTTTCTTGTCGCCCGCAAGTTAAACTCTATTTTGTGCCTGCTACATATTAATATTTAATACATAAAAGGAAGAAGTTTAACTCAATTTACTTGATTCAATTTTGTATGGGCATCATTAAACATTTCTTAAGTCACACAAGTAAAAATAATTTTTCGTCTAGTGCATAGGTTCTCAACAGGGGCGGTACCGCCTCCCAGAGGGCGCTGGAGCTTTCCAAGGGGGCGGTTGCGAGTCTAGAGGTAAATGAGGGGAGTTGAGGAGTCAAGAGGGGGCAGCGAAATAAATGATAATGTAATAAAAAATGCAATCTCTGGTGCTCTAAAATTCGAAATATGGAAAATTAAAGATATAAACATTAAGAGTAAGATGAGAATCTACAAAGCATGCGTAAGACCAATAATAACAGGCGTTTTGGCAAGGGCAGACACAGTCAGGACCAAACAAGTTCTGAAGACTTCCGAAATGAAGACACCGAAGACGATAGCAGACAAGACACCAAGAGATCGCGTGAGGGACAATATAATTTAAGAGATATATGAGGTTGAGGATATTATAAGATTGAGTAGACAGCGAAGAAGGGACTGGTAAGGTCATGTCCAAAGAATGGACACCACCAAAATCCCATATATTACACTACATAATCAGCCTCACGAGACTTGTCCACGAGAAAGACCTCCTAAAAGATGGAAGGACAGCTAGGAATCCAATTCACAGGAGGAGAAACCCTCTGAAAAACAGACTACGTAGGTCTATAACACGGAAGAAGAAGAAAAATAAGATGATATTTTATTCAAAAACACTCTTGTGTTGTTTTTAGACCACGATGCAATTAATGTTGTATCATCTGCGTATCTCAAATTAGGAGGGAATCTCAACAATGGATAGGGGGCGGTGGCGTGCTTTGGGAGAGGCCTACATTTGGCAGTGAATGACAGACGGCTGATGATGATGATAATCTCAAGTTATTAATTCTAGTTCCACCATCCGCTATGCCGTGCTCCCACCTCTTCTAGACTTTTTCCATTATATAGTTTTTTTTAGGCAACGTTGTTTTTACAGACTGTGAATTTGACAGTTGACAGTTAATTTGTAGTGCGTACGTTTTATCATATTACCATTTGGTCATTAAATTACTTTCTTTGGGGGTATGTGAAGTCATAAGTCTATGCTGATAAACCAGATACGTTGGACCATTTGGAAGTCAACATTCACCGTGTTATTGCCAATATACGGCCCCAGTTGCTCGATGTTGTCGAAAATTGGACTTCATGATTGCGTTTCATTCGAGCTAGCCGTGGCGCTCATATGCCTGAAATTATATTTACACAATAATGGCATAAAATTATCAATTAAATAAAGTTAATATCGTAGACATTAACATTACTTTAATGTTTTATTTATTTATTTTGAATTTGTATACCTCTAAAAAAAACACCCTTTATATATTAGTATTGCTTAAGTAAAACTACAAGTCAGCAAGTGCTGACTTGGAGACCGTGGACGGCGAAGAGAAGTGCAGGGCGACCGCAACTACGGTGGAACGATGATCTAAACAGACACGTCGGAATAACCTGGATGCAGTCTGCACAGGACAGAATGACATGGAAGCAAATGTAGGAGGACTTTGTCCAGAAATGGATGGGAATAAGCTGAGGAAAAAGAAGAAATAGAAGAAAGTACAATAAAACTAGACGAAAACGTGATTATGGCTGATGTTACTTTACTATTGTGATGTAAAAAGAAAACATTGAAAAACATCATAATTGGAATAATTTGAAATGCAATTCTTCACAAGGGTAGCTTCTTAATATAATATATCTAACAGGTTACCAATAGAGTCCAAGACACAGAAGATCCATAAATTTACGTTGTTTACGATGGCTATTTCTCGCATATGATGAGAAGCGCTTTTGACAGCTATGGCCTTATTTTACTTAATTATTAAATTTCTAAGGCCTTTTTCTTATTTTTCTCTTGTTTAACTATTATAAAATATCCAGAACACGAATATTCTCCGTTATTTTATTTACATTGAATAATTTTAGAAAAACATTTTATTTTCACAATACTTTTTGGCACTTTTCACAAAATATGTTTCAGGGCAGACGCTTTTCCCTAGTGTAGACATTTTAATTACGTTATAAATATTTTTAAGCTTAAAATTTCTACACTGTGAAAGGGTGTCTGTAACCCGATACATGTATATGAAAATCCAAATTTTTTTTATGAAAATATAATGTATAGTCCATTGTTTTGGCCGAAACACTATGATATTTTAACATTTTATAACTGTTAATGAAATTTTTTTGTTTTTATATCACAATTGTATTTATTTTACTTTACGACAGCTGTTTCATCAACCAATGTTGACATCATCAGGTGTCGTAAAGTAAAATAAATACAATTGTGATGTGAAAATAAAGTTTTTTCATTAACAGTTAAAAAACATAATGTTTTTAAAAATTATTGACTTGCGAATCCACAACATTAATGGCGAATGTAGAAGAAAGTATGATTTGTCTTTAAGGTATTTATTTAAGTATAGTTCTTAGCAAATACTGTCTTGTGTATTCCAGTAGGTAGCATTTTCCAGAAACTAACAATATGTTAAAGTAGTTGGATCCATTAAAATGTGGGTGCCTTTAAAATAACCGGACGATCAAGTCCAGATTGCCATAGGAGAGAATGGCTATTATAATAAAATATAAGAAATTGGCGAGTTGTGAAAGCAGACAAAAAGGCACTCAAGTGTGTATATAAGAAAGTGTGTATTTCTTTCTCTTCACATATGTAGCCAAGGCACATTAGGTCCTTATACCTTATGTATTATCCTGCAGGCACCTAGCCACCTCTGTTTCTGTGGAATCAAACGTATAAAAGTTTTTGAGCTGAAAATAGCCACATAAAGTCATACAGGTATAGAAAATATATTTATTTTATTACCTCCATTATTTTTTTTATTATTATTTTATTGAAACGCTCTTTACATCATTACAGCGCGAGCCAAATCGACGTAAAGGGTAAAAAAAATCATCAAAGGAAATATTCATAGAAACATGAAAATAGAAATATGACAGTTTTCTCTTTGTTGTTATTATCTTTTGGGTATCCACGAATTCGCTATAATTGCACCCAAAGAGGTCTATCAAATTTGTCATCTCATTTAAAAGACGAATCACTTTAAATACAAGACAACTTTGAAGCGCCTCTGCGCGGCAATTTGGGGCATAAAATAAGATTTACCCCTTGCTCTGTTCGAATCAAATTAAATCAGTTTATTTCTCAAAGATATTACAAACAAATATTGATAAATATTGTTTGATGCATCTATTCAGAACAGGTAAAATATAATAATGGTAAAATAACAGGTAAAACACACTTATATAATATAATACAAGGAACGCATGAGAGATGGTTCGTCATTAGGAATACAAGATACTGTCCAAAGTCAAGAGTATTTGTCTTCTGAACGTACTTTCACGAATACGAAAGAAGTCAATCTCCGAAGCGATCATATTCAGCAGTTTGATTGCTCTCCCTACCGGCATCACCAGAGGCAGGTTGGTTCTGCATGCTGGGAGATAAAACAGTCTATTCTGATGCTGTCGAAGATAACCATCCGGAACATAAACTTATTTATTGAAGCGAAGCATGGAAAAAGCAAAAAGAGGATAAATGTATAATAATGCACTATACAACCCTTGGTGGGTCTTAGCCTCCTCCAAGAAATCTTTCCATCCCGTTCTGTCCATCCAGAACATAAAGATGGATAGCCTCCAAGATGACGGAATTCTCAAAGAATCCCCTGATAAGTCTGAAGAAATGGGTAAGTGTACACCCATCCCTCCTTATTTGTAAACTATTGGTTCCCAGCATGCCCAAGAGCAATGCAGTGGAATAAAGCCACCGATAGCTACCAAACTCCCTCGTGTAGAGAAATCTCAGAAATCTTTTTTGAACCCTCTCTAACATGAGCTAGTATCTCGCCTCGTGGGGACTTCATATCACCGAACCACACTCGAGACGGCTCCGGACCAATGAGTTATACAAAAATCTGTTAAAGCTATGGGGAACGTATAGATTTAGTTCTCTCAGTATTTCCGGATAATACGATGTCAAAATCCAACATTCCTGTGAGAAATAGTGAGTGGTACAAAAAAGGATAATAGTTATACTCCCTGAGGTATAAATATCTCAAAAATCGTAACTGGTTCCTTTCTAATGATGGTCCTAAATGATGGAGCAGTATGCTGCGAACCAATTATAGCAGTATGTTGTTTTATTAAATTATTATTTAAAATGAACTTTCAATCAAGAGATTTGAATAAAAAAAATTGGATTATCTCATGTAATATCAATGACAAAATTACATGTTTAAAAAGTATCATTTTCATTACCTAGTTATTACACATGACAATATAAGTTTTATAAGGGCACTGTCAAAATGTTTATATTGGTAAACTTATGGTTCAATTTCAATCTGAAATATTGATTTAATTGTATCTCAATAGAGACGAAGATGCAAATTGGAAACTGAATATGGTTGATCAAGGTGTTTACAGGACTTATGACCTGTCGTTGGTTGGGTTAAGCGCACGCTTTATGTATTTACAACATTTCCCATTCCACCTTTCTTATGACCATGTCTGACAAATTTTTGGAAGTTGTATATATGTTAAAGTCCAACACCAGTTTTCACATGTCAGTTTCAATGCGCCATCTATGAAGATTTGATTATATATGCTAATCTCTAAGATTAATCTATATAATCTACATACTAACGCCATCTATGAAGATTTATGTTTATTAAGCATTAAGCAGAACATCCTTTTAACACAATGTGAAAGGCTACCCCCAAATTTATAAAGATATGCAGTATCTTACTTAAGACATCAGTACATATAAAGTCAAATCTTGTTAATTCCATGTGGAAGTGCTGGGGCACGTACAGCGGTCCGCGGCCCGCGAGTGTAGAGGCGCTGGGAAGCCGCTGCAGCCTTAAGCCCGATGCACACTTCCCCTGCACGAACGTCCTACCTACGAGTAGAAGCACGGGACTAAAGTACGTAGCATATTATAGCTGGACGCTTTTAAGCTGCCTGTATTATGCCCAACTAGAACGTGCTCACTGACTGCGATCATTATTACCCGCTCTTTGATGCACCAAAAGCACGGAAATCGAATATTAATATTCAATACAAAGAGCTTGAATTTCAATACTCCTAAAAGTAACAAAACACAGAATTATGAGCATTTCTGAAAAGTTTCTTCTATATTCGCCATTACTTTGTGTTGCGGATTCATATTTGAATTACTTTTTGATAACTTTGTATCACAACACTTTATTACACTTTTTTCAGACATGTTTCGGGACACAGAAGCCCCTTCTTCAGTGTGTATAAATTTTAACAGCTAAATGAGACAAAATCGTTACTTATATACTAAATAAAATTAAAATGGTAAAGGAGGAGTGGGGGTGGTTCCAAGAAATAGTGTTAATTATATTTTAGCCGGAATAATGGGACAGGGGAAATAAATCTAGTATCGGACTGGAAGTTAAATTAATTTGATTATTTATAATTTCTTCTTTATTTTTTATCGACTTTTTTATTTCTAGGATTTCAAGGTTGTTTAATGTTACTTTTCTATTACTGATATGCAAAACTTCAACGCCGTTATTTTTATCGAAGGAGTGATCTTTTTCTATGAGATGATTCGCGAATTCGGAAAAATTATTATTTGAGAGACACCTAATGTGTTCCTTCATTCTTAAATTAATGTTGCGCGTTGTTTTTCCTATATAATAAGATGGGCAATCGTCGCATTTAAGTTTGTATACTCCCGATTGGATTAGTTTGTCTTCTTTGTCTTTATTATTTATTAACAATTTACCTAGATTATTATTGGTATAGAACGCGGGTCTAATGTCTAACGGAAGATCTTTAGAAACTATATTTGTTAGATTATTAATATATAAAATTCTACGCCATTGATTATTTTTCTGATTATAGTTAGGTGGAGTATACAAAATTGTTTTAGTAAACTTATTTTTGTTTTTTTTATTTAAAATATTATCGATTAGATTATCACTGTAACCATTATTTTTAGCAATATGTTTTATTGTAGTTAGTTCTTTATTATAATTTTCTAGTGAAAGAGGTATATTAATTAAACGAGTCAACATGGCATGGAAAGCTGAATGTTTATGTGACCTCGGATGATTGGACATATTATGAATTACATTATCTGTATACGTGGGTTTTCGAAATATGTTAAATTTGATTTTGTTGTCTATTATATTTAAGGTTAAATCTAGGAAGTTAAGTTTATTATTATGTCCGATTTCTAATGTGAATTTGATATGTTCATGGAAGGAGTTGATAAGGGTGAGGAAAGAAGTTAACTGCCTATCCGTGCCTGTCCAAATACAAAAAATATCGTCTACGTATCTTTTCCAAATGAAAACATTTTTAATTAAATTGGAATCACATTTAAAAAATTTATTTTTAAATTGTTTACAAAAATATCGGCAAATAATGGGCTTGTGGGTGCACCCATGGGCAATCCTTCAGACTGTTTATAATTTTTGTTATTAAATTGGAAATAATTTTGATTCAAATCAAATAACTATAATCAGAAAAATAACTATAATCAGAAAAATAATCAATGGCGTAGAATTTTATATATTAATAATCTAACAAATATAGTTTCTAAAGATCTTCCGTTAGACATTAGACCCGCGTTCTATACCAATAATAATCTAGGTAAATTGTTAATAAATAATAAAGACAAAGAAGACAAACTAATCCAATCGGGAGTATACAAACTTAAATGCGACGATTGCCCATCTTATTATATAGGAAAAACAACGCGCAACATTAATTTAAGAATGAAGGAACACATTAGGTGTCTCTCAAATAATAATTTTTCCGAATTCGCGAATCATCTCATAGAAAAAGATCACTCCTTCGATAAAAATAACGGCGTTGAAGTTTTGCATATCAGTAATAGAAAAGTAACATTAAACAACCTTGAAATCCTAGAAATAAAAAAGTCGATAAAAAATAAAGAAGAAATTATAAATAATCAAATTAATTTAACTTCCAGTCCGATACTAGATTTATTTCCCCTGTCCCATTATTCCGGCTAAAATGTAATTAACACTATTTCTTGGAACCACCCCCACTCCTCCTTTACCATTTTAATTTTATTTAGTATATAAGTGACGATTTTGTCTCGTTTAGCTGTTAAAATTTATACACACTGAAGAAGGGGCTTCTGTGTCCCGAAACATGTCTGAAAAAAGTGTAATAAAGTGTTGTGATACAAAGTTATCAAAAAGTAATTCAAATTTCTGAAAAGTTTTGTGAAATTTGTTGAAATGTGAAATTCGAATGCAATTGTATAAAGCATATTATTTTTTTTTTAACTAACTAACTAACTAACCATCACGCCGTCTCCCCGAAGGGGTTGGCAGAAAGAATGGACTGCCACACTTTTCTTTCCTGACATATTTCTCTCGATTCCTCAATATTCATACATCGTGTCATGCACGCGCGTCGATTTCTCTGATTCCTCACATGGCCGATATTCAATATTTGATTTATTTGATCATGCCACGTTTTCCTCGGTCTTCCTCTATTTCTGGTTCCATTTACATCATTAACATATAATTTTTTACCATTCTTTCTTTATTCATTGTGTCCATATGTCCAAACCATCTTAATGATCCTTTCATTATTTTGTTCATGACACCATCATTCGCACCGCATTCACTTCTTATATTTTCATTCGACACTTTATCATACACAGAGTATTCACACATTCGAAAAATAAATTTAAAGTATATAAAACTGCCAGTTGGTACTTATGGTATTGAAACTGTAACATTGTCCAAACAAAGTGCCGAGAAACTACTAGTGACCCAAAGAGTCACGGAAGGAGCCATATTAGGAATAAGCCCAAGAGACAGACTCAGAAATGATACGGTGAGAGAAAAAACAAAGGTCACTGACATCATCACCTACTCTTGCTGGGTATGCTGGACTACCAATCGTTGGAAATTAGACGAACTATCCATTTGGGTGTTCATTTTATTCAACTGATTCGTGGTCGAATACATAACTCGGATATTTTGAATGACTTGACTTTTTTTTTTTTTGTGAATGTTTTTTAGATAGTTTTTTTTTTATACTTGTATACGAATACTGGATTTCACCCATCGCGGGTTATCAATTCATGATTTAATTGTATCTCAATAGAGACGAAGATGCAAACTGGAAACTGAATATGGTTGATCAAGGTGTTTACAGGACTTATGCCTGTCATCGGTTGGGTTAAGCGCACGCTTTATGTAATTACAACATTCCCCATTCCACCTTTTGTTATGACCATGTCTGACAAATTTTTGGAAGTTGTATATATGTTAAAGTCCTACACTAGATTTTACACATCAGTTTTGAATGTGCCATCTATGAAGATTTTGATTACATATGTTAATTATTATATTATAATTAATTAAATATATTAACATATGTAATCAAAATCTTCATAGATGGCACATTGAAAACTGACATGTGAAATCTAGTGTAGGACTTTAACATATATACAACTTCCAAAAATTTGTCAGACATGGTCATAACAAAAGGTGGAATGGGGAATGTTGTAATTACATAAAGCGTACGCTTAACCTAACCAATGACAGGTCATAAGTCCTGTAAACACCTTGATCAACCATATTCAGTTTCCGGTTTGCATCTTCGTCTCTATTGAGATACAATTAAATCATGACTTGACTTTGTTTGTCCCTGACAATTATCTGCGACAAAGGCAACATAGATTATTTCACCTGCCACTGTGTAGAACCAATTTACCCAAGGTATTGCCCGTGGGGAGGGCAATAATCCTTCTAAACCGCATCTCTTTGGATGTGGACATCTTCCACGATAGTGAGCCTACCCTCAGAAAACATCTAGCTCTTACATAATGTGTTGTTCTTCTTATTGTTTCTAATTACTTAATTGGTCTTAATTTTTTAATTATCTCGTGTTTTTGTCTATTGTTTATATTATAATTTTTAGATTTCATAATTGTATTTACTGTTTAAAATAGTTTTTTTTTGTTGTTTTTGTATCCTACCTGTATAGTCATAAGCGCTTTGGTTATATACTGTAATGTTTATGATTAAAAAAAAAAAGAAATTGAAATTGAATTGAATTGATCATTTACCGGTCAATTTCGACTTGCAAGGGGTCAAAAAAAAAAATCCTTGAAAAAAAAGTCAGAATTCGTTCTCAACTTAATTTTTTTCGCTCGTTTGTGAAAATCGGAACAACTGCGCGACATTACAGTTATTGAGAATGTCGCGGCGAATTTGTAAAAAAAAAACAATGAATATAACGAAAGCTGGGGATCTGCACAAAATATAAAAAGTCGGCAAGGGGTCTACGGGACAAAAAAGTTTGGGAACCTCTGGTCTAAGTAATGTGATCTCATTTCTACATTTGAAATAATCAAGCTTTATAAATAGACAAGTGGCTTGAATGTAGTTCCTATATCGGCCGCTTAATATGGCGCTGAAAGGGGCCCGAGATCGGGCGGGGAGTCGGTACGGGAGAGGAATTTCAATAACCAAAAGATTCCTTTGCGGTTACCTCGCAAAGCCCAAACCTTACGCCAGATTATTCTTAAAATTGCTCCAGTCTCAAGCCGTCAGCTTCCCCAGAGATGAAATACTGTCGCGCTTCAACTCGGATGGCAAACTATAGAATTGCCTGTCAAAGCTCTAAAGAATAGGCTGCGGTGATGATGTATTTATTATATTTCAATGAATGCGACAAATAAGGTTATTGATTAGATTTTGGGGAGAATTTCGAATAGATAAACATATCATTCACATAAAATATAATAAACGACACTTCAACATTATAAATTACCACTGTTAACGTCATCAGTCGTTTGTAATACCTGAAGAAACCAACATAGGTTGGCGAAACACCTGTCGCAAGAATTTCACAAATAAATCACAATTCATTAAAACAATGTTTTAAATTCAAAAATATCTCATTTCGACGGCATTTATTCTCCTTTCATCCTTCTTTTGCCAGTTCCAAGCTTCACTTACATACACAACAAAGGTCGATACAAGAAAACCATTAAAGTTTAAATTATACAAGAAAACCATTAAGTTTAAAGTTTAAGGGATATTGAAGGAAGGATTGGGGCAGGTTACAAAGTGAATGGTGCACATAAATTTGCCATCGCAAATAAAAACCTATCCAAAAAGCTAGTATGGCAGTGCACAATGGTGTTCTTCTACCGACCCTTATGTATGGAAGTGAAGCATAGAACTGGCAAAAGAAGGATGTAAGAAGAATAAATGCAGTAGAAATGAGATCTCTTAGACGAATGTGTAGATACTCTGTGTATTATAGAGTGTCGAATGAAAATATAAGAAGTGAATGCGGTGCGAATGATGGTGTCATGAACAAAATAATGAAAGGATCATTAAGATGGTTTGGACATATGGAAAGAATTAATGAAGAAAGAATGGTAAAAAAGTATATGTTATGAACCAGAAATAGAGGAAGACTGAGGAAAACGTGACAGGATCAAATAAATCAAATATAGAATGTCGGCCATGTGAGGAGTCAGAGAAATCGATGCGCGTTCATGACACGATGTATGAATGTTGAGGACGCGAGAGAAATATGCCAGGAAAGAAAAGTGTGGCAGTCCGTTTTTTCTGCCTACCCCTTCGGAGAGACGGCGTGATGGTTAGTTAGTTAGTTAGATAGTTATTATTAAATAATATTAAGTAGAACAGTTATACATACCCATTAGTAGAACAGTTGAATTTTCTGGTTAAATCAGAAGACATAAAGGTATCTCCGTACTGACGTAAAGTAAAATCTAATTTCTCGTTTCTCGTGTAGGAAAATTCATGGTAAAGCGATTACATACACTGAAAACAGCATTATCCAAGTCTAGAGAGTATAAGAACATTTTCTTTACTTTGATCTCCGGTAACGAAGTAAATATCTTTGTGTTTCATCTAAAAAGGAAAAAAAAGTGTATATAATATGTTTTGTTAGCACAGAAGTTGTCTATCGTTATTTAGTACTTGAGAAATAACACAAATATTAGGTCCTTACATATGAAATTGGCGTTTGGTATGGGAGGAACATAAAGTTGATTTTTTTAAAATATAATATATTTATTTAATCAAAGTATATACCATTGCTATCTATGCACTTTTGCCATCTCATAGGTAGTTTATCGACCCCTTTACTAAAAAAACCATTCGGACGGGAATCAATAAAATCTTTGAAGTCGGTTTGGACTGCCCCATCGGAGTTGAATTTTTTCCCTTGCAAGAAGTTACCCAAATTTCGAAAAAAATAGTAATCTGTTGGAGCAAGGTCCGGAGAGTACGGTGGATGTCTTAGATATTCCAATTGAAGCTCTTCTAATTTGGTAGCCGTCTGTTGTGCAGTGTGTGGTCTAGCGTTATCATGAAGCAGCACTGGCCTAGAGCGATAAACCAGCCTCGGTTGTTTAGCAGCTAGCTTTTCCATCATGGTTTGCAGTTGCTGATAATAGACATCTGCCGTAATCGTCTGGCCAGATTTAAGAAAGCTGTAGTGAACGACACCAGCACTAGTCCACCAAACGCTAACAAGTAACTTTTTTGGAGTAAATTTTCGCTTGGGGCATGGTTTGGCTGGTTCGGCAGGGTTCAGCCATTGCGATGAGCACTTCCGATTATCATACAGGATCCACTTTTCATCACGGGTAATGATTCGATTCAAAATCTCTTCATTATTGTGCCGGTTGAGTAATGCAACGCAGCAGTCAACGCGCGTTTGTTGATTTGCTTCACTCAATTCGTGAGGTACCCACCTTTCAAGCTTTTCACCTTCCCAATTTGCTTCAAGTGGATTAAAACAGTTTTATCACTAACACCGCAGCCTGCAGCTAACTCGGACGTGGTTTGCGATGGACCCGCTTCCACAATAGCCTTCAATTCTTCATTATCAACTTTGGTCTCCGGCCGTCCACGGGGTTTGTTCTGCAGGTCGAAATTTCCAGAACAAAAACGTTGGAACCAAAAACGCACTGTGTTTTCTTTTGCGGCACCGTCGCCATACATATCATTAATCCTTCGAGCCGTTTCTGCAGCACTGGTGCCACGGTGGAACTCGTACTCGTAAATAACGCGATATTTCAAGTTTTCCATTTTGTAAACTGAGTGACACAAAGAAAAAAAATCAATTGAGGAAAAAACAAATGAATTATAATTTTCGAAACACAAATACTTGAGTAAATAGCTGTGTAAATTTGAATTTGGAATTTCTAACCAAAGAGAAGATATTTGAGATCAAAGTTGCCAGTACGGCAAAACCCCAATTTCATATGTAAGGACCTAATATAATAACAGTTCGTGTAGTTTCAACTGCAAAGCGTCATGTAAAGAAAATGTTCAAGAATTTATTGAATGAAATGTTGATTTTGTTAGAAAAGCGAATCGATAATGCGTGGAGTGAAGAAAAGTAAGAATAAATATAGGAAAATAGTTTCAAATATATCACCTGTAACGGATGAATTATTTATTAAATTATGATCATTTTAAATTACGAATCGGTTGATTTTAAAAATCGAGTTCTGTATTTTAAATAACGCGTAGGTACTTTGTGACATGTAGTGATCAGTTAATTGTAATTTCTTGGTAGAAGTTCGTTGTAAATAATGAAAAAAAAGTCCTTTGTTATATTTATTTAGTTTGAATCCACTTGGTTTTATGTCATCAACCGGTTTCAGCAGTTTGCTGCCTTGTTCTGATCCCAGAAGAAGATAACGAGCTGCCGAAGCCATAAAACCAAGTAGAATTAGACTCAATATATTTTACGAGTATATAATAAATAAATTTATTAATTATTATTTAATTTTATTTTCCTTACCAATTGCAACTCTTGGTGCTTCATTTCAATGCCTTCGAGTCACAACGCAAAATATAATTTTATCTTTTAAACTTGTTATCAGTCGATATTCATGTATTACAGAATCAAAAATTTGAAGCAGCTAATAATTAAACCATTTCACGATTATTAATTAAAATAGGACTAATTTACAATTTTTAATTCAAAATTATTTATTTGACACATTCACAATAGTGTTCCGTGTCATACAAGAAGTGTTACATATTTATTTGCAACAATAAGTACATTTCAAAATAACATAATTAAACAGGTTAAATTACCAAACATTAATTAGATGTAATACGTAATAATTATGTAGAAAAAATATATAATTCTGAAGTAATGAAACATTGAAATATTTTGTTTTAACTAGGTATATACTTATTTTTTAAAATTGTGATTCGATTTCGCTCCAAGTGGAGTAAATGGTTTGTTTTATAACTTTGATGAAACTACGCTTCGAGCGAAGCCTTCAAGCAGTAAAAAAACCCCAAATATAATTAAACAAAATGTCACCGTAAATTCGAAAATATAATTGTAAAAATAATAGTAACGTATTGTATAATATACATTTTTAAAGCTTGAGTTGGTAAATATTTTCTACCTTTACAAAACTGTTTTAAGTTTGTGGAGTTATGATCATTTTCACCTTGGGTATCTCAAGTGCACGCTTTATTTAAAATTCATAGAAAATTCAGCCACCCGCCATACCGCTGTCCTCCAGAATAAGTGTCGCAAACCTTTGCATATAAACACACGTGTATGTGACATTTTAGAAGAGCAGCTTACACATTATATACAAGGCATTGTGAGAAGATTGCTCGACTTGAAACATGAATATTTTAAAACGTGCAACGCGAAAATACTCATTTTCAACGGATATCTAAAACGATTAAAGTTTAATTAATTCCTTGAATCAAATCTTTAATGTATACTAAAAACAGTAATGGCGGAAATAAACAAGGTATGATAAAATTTACGAACTCCAGTTTATACCACGTTTTAACCACAGATAAAGGTAGATCATTATGATTTTGTTGCCAGTTATCAATAAAATCATTCATTAAAATAAACATCTATGCATTTAATGTTAGGCAAAACGTCTGTTTTCCAGAAAAAAATTCAATACTTTATTTATGTGCCATTATTTGCATTAGTGTTAAATGAAATGTTTACTTCTTGAAAACGAATGTTTTCATGTTTTATATATTTTTTTATGGAATTTTATATCATACGTGTAGTAAAGAAATATTTATTGCAAAATGATTTAAACCATACATTTTATATGATAATATTATACTAATAGTTTATAATACTTTTTAACTGAGTCCTATCATTTCTCAACATTTCTTTTCAGAAATATCGTGTCATTTTTAATTTTTTTTTTTGATTTCTTCTATATACGCCATACTTTGTGTTGTTATGATGCTTTATTTCACATTTTCTTTTATATACTTTGTATATACAACACTTATATTAAAAAAATAAAATTACATTGACATGTTTCGGACAACCAGTCCTTCTTCGGTGATACATATTATAAAGATACATTAAAAAAATATTATAAAATTGTTTACACGATCTGACAGATGTTATAAACATTTATTTTGGAACGTTTATGCTTTTGTTGTAACAAATATTATGATTAAATTTAAAATTTAAAAAATAATTTAATGTTCTTATTGGGGTTCAGGTAATTACTTACAACAAAGGAAATAAATCAAAGATTGACATTAGTTTTAAGTTGCTCGTTGGAAAAAACTTCCCACTTATCTTGACATAATTTTAGTCTTAAATAAATTAATGGTCTGTTCTAACAGAACGATAGTTGACTATTTATGAGAAAATATTTATTTTCTTTTATATTGATTTTTTTGCAGTAGTTTCAAAGTAAAAATTTAGAGTAATTTAAAGGCCAAAAAATGTAAACTAAATGTTAAAAATAACCAAATTCCTTCTTGTTCCCCATTGGTATATAGTACATTAAAAACTTATTCCTTGTACATTCTAGCCAAAAATATTAATACTACCTTCAACTTTTGTCACCTTTCCTTTTAATGTAATCTATATACTTCCTGTTATTGTTTATCGTTTTTAATTTATTATGTTTCATCGTTTTTGACTCTATACTGTGTGTAATTGTTCCTTCTAATTACTGTTTTATTATTTTTATTATTATATTTCCACTCTTAATATTTTCTCCTATAAATAGTAGCTAACCGTTCTTTTAATTAAAATATTTAGGTACCTAACTCAATTTCAGCAAGAACTTCAAAATTATATCAAAGATATTATTCAAATTGACATAGGAACAAATGCACATAAATATTCGAAAAATCACGAAAATTTGACATTTGATGTATTATCGTAACACCTGATGATGTCAACATAGGTTGATGAAACAGCTGTCGCGTAAAATAAAATACAATAATTGTGATACAAAAAAAAAGTTTATTCATTACAAGCTTAAAAGATTTATTTCGAATTACTTGATTAAGTATTATTATTTTTTCTGTCGAGTTAAAAAAAATAAATTTACTTTAGAAAAAAAATATGAAAATTCGCCGAGTTTGTTTCGTGTGAGTTCGAATATGTTTGTCGAGTAGATGGAGCAACATTAATGATTGAATGCTGGAGACTTCACTGTCAATCTCCGTACCGCTTATTTAGTGCTGAAAAGTTGAACGCCTGGCTGTCAAACACTTAATTCCCTGTAGTAGCTGTACCTACCCAGATTTGCGAAAGTTTAACAAGGGTTTGACTTCATTTACAACTTTGACTACGAATTTGTCAACAACAGGATGAACACGGTGTCAGCCGGCAGAGATAGGTAACGATAGGTGACCCCTGCTTTTAACCTAATAGAACTTGTTTAAACTGTTTCAATAACGACACATAAACTATCATTTTGTTTAATTAATGTTTTTAATTGAAATTTCTTGGTAGAAGTTCATTTTAAACAATGAAAACAATTTTTTTATGCAAAATTTCTTTATTATTAGGTATTTATTTTGTGTGCATCCACTTGTATTTATGTTCGACCGGTTTCAGCAGCTTATTGCCGTCGTCTGTTTTTATCAAATCATTTCGTTATTATCAAATCATTATCATTTTGTTATTATCAAATCAAATCAGTTTATTTTATCAATAGAGATTACAAAATTAATTTTTAAGGCATCTATTGAGAACAGTTAAAATAATACGAGTATATTGTGTATAGTATACTACCAGAAACGCATGAGAGATGGTTCGACATTAGGAAGACAGGATACTCTCCAGAATTAAGAGTATTTGTCTTCTAAACGTACTTTCACAAATATGAAAGACTTCGATCTCCGAGGAGACCGCGTTCAGCAGAATAATTTCTCTCCCCACAGCACCGGTGTCACCAGAAGCAGGTTGGTTCTGGCGGCTGGTAGGTAAAACAATCTATGCTGTCGTTGTCGGAGATATCTATCAGGGATAAAAAGCCGAACACCCTCCAGCACGGCCGAGTTCTCGAAATATCCCCTGAGTATCAACTATGTAAAGAGATGTAAAATCGTATTTAACAAAAAATAAATACTGTGTATATATTGTTCTTGAAAAATGATGTGAAACTCCATATTAAACATGAAAAATGATGAAGTCTATATTATAAAAAAGATTTCCCTACGTCGCGACGTCGTGCGATTACTTTATCATCTTTTTTCATATGATGAAGACGACCCTTCTCTCTATCTATTTGGAGAATGTCGGGCCTCTGGAGTCTCGTTCATCACGATCTTTAGAATCCTCGCTGGATCTATTCTCTCGATGTGGTCCCTCCAGAATCATCTTCTCTGCCTACTCCATCTCACTCAAATATATTATTATTAAAAATTAATTTAGATAGTTCCGATTGCTCTGTTAATTTCACAGAAATATTATCGAATGAATCAATATATTATTTATTGGATGATCACGCAAAAACGAAAAAAAAACAGGTTTTCTTTATATTTCCCAATTTATGTAACTCCGAGTTCACATGAAAAGAAATGTATATAGAAGACTTTGTTTTCTTACATTTTTTCTCGTATTCGGAAGAGTATATTTTTATTGTAACGAGTCTCTCCTAGATATTTTACCATCTCAAACAGTCTTCAGATTCATATATTCATATATGTATTATATATTGTATAATTCTATTGTAATTTTATTATTATTATTTATATTCGCAAAGTATGTTGCTACAATATTTCTACAAGAAAAATTACAAATATTTACTTTTTATCGTCTTTTATAAATGTTAAAAAATAACTGTTCATACTTTAATACATATTTAAATTAAAAACGTGGATTAGGTTTTTCAATAAACGAGGTTTGGAAATGAAATATGGAGTTGGTGAAAGAATGATGGAAGTAGAATAAATGCAATAAAAACCAATTTTTTTTCTTTTCATAGGTCTTATGGCCTAGTTGCGTTTATTGTCCAGAAAGGCAAAGAGTCGCGTTTACTGTCCAGAAAGACAAAGAGTCGCGTTTACTGTCTAGAAAAACAAAGAGTCACGTTTACTGTCCAGAAAGCCAAAGAGTCGCGTTTACTGTCCAGAAAGCCAAAGAGTCGCGTTTACTGTCCAGAAAGCCAAAGAGTCGCGTTTACTGTCCAGAAAGCCAAAGAGTCGCGTTTACTGTCCAGAAAGACGACGAGTCGGGTTTACTGTCCAGAAAGACAAAGACCACACTGTATATAACGCTGATTAGACGAGTTCTAACATATGCCTCGGAGACTACACTCACTAAACGTGATGAACACAGATAGTTTTAAACGTCAACACAGACAGTTTTATCTCCCAAAATGCAGAACCATCCTGCATCTGCTGATGACAGTGGGGAGAGAAATTAAACTGCTGAACATGATCGCTTCAGAAATCGATGTCTTTCATATTAGTGAAATTAAGTTCAAATGACGAATATTCTTGACTTTAGAGAGTATATTGTATTCCTAAAGTCGAACCATATCTCATGCGTTCCTGGTATTATACTCGTACATTATATTTTACCTGTTCTCAATTTATGCCTTCTTCTTTCGGTGTTGTGTCAGGTCTCCCCAACGTTGGCACTTGGCCTGGAACAGGTTCTGAACTATTGTTATTCCTGTCCACTCTTTGATGTTCCGCAGCCAGGACAGCTACTCTCTTTCAACTCCCCGACGTCTTTCCACTTTACCCATTAATATCAGTCGAAGGAGGTGGTATTTTTCTCCCCTTAGCACATGACCCAAATATGAGACCTTTCTAATTTTCACATTCGACAACAGCTCTCTATTGGCTCTGGCTCTCTGCATTACGTCTGCATTACTGACCCTATCGGTCTACGGTCCATTCTGCGGTATATCCACATCTCGAACGCTTTCAACCGGTTCATTACATTCACTTTCAGAAACCAGGTTTCGCAGCCATATAATAGAACAGACCATATATAACATTAAATCATTCTTTGTCGTAGTTTCAAGTTAAGATTATCGTTATATATGCCTTAAGCTATTATTATTATTTGTAATATCTTTTGAGAAAATAAATTGATTTGATTGATTAATTTATTTGATTGACTGCCATCTTAGATTTTAAACGATATTTTACGTTGATGAAAATATATTATACTATTGGAATATATGTGTTATTTACACACTAAAGTGAGAGTGTAGAACGGAGTATCTACTTTAGTATTCTTGCACAACACAATCTCAACAAATTTCGAATAACAACGACGAACCGGAACGACACATGACATTAGAGAAACTTTGCTTTTAGGGGCATCAGTATCAAATCTGTACATTGTCTAATAAAACTTCGATATCGGTTCAATTTATCTCCTGCGCGGAATACGTCTCTGAAAAATATTTCATTGGCAAACTCATAATCTGTTCCCCTCCTCGGGAGGATGTTGGTGCGCTCCCCAGTGACACGTCGATACGGCGTTAGTAATTCTCTCGCAACTCACACAACCCCGCCGAAATGCGAAAAGTTCAAATGTGATGGGATTCAGCTCACGCGTGAGGTCGTGTGGACCGCCTCCGTGGTTCGGAATATTTCTCGCTTTATATTCATTTAACCGTATTAAGCAGCAATCTCGCTAAGAACGTAATTAATGCTACAAGAAATAAGTTGTTCTTCACGTGTACGTTTTTGCATTTGTTGATTACAACAGTGTAATATAACAACTACAACACACCATGACGCCGTTTTCCCGGAGGGGCAAAGAACAAAGAAGATACCGTCACATGCCTAAGGCTGTTATAGAGCGTAGCGGCGCCCTTTCGTCAGTCTCGCTCGTATATTCCCTGGGCCTGTCCCTGGTCCATCCGAGACTTACAATTAAAGACGTCAACAGCAACGGGGTCCCAGACCACATTTGAAGACTACAGGGGAAAAACAAGGAATGTCAGTAGAAGGTTAATTTGAATAAATTGAGAATAAAGCTAATCAAAGTCTATATATTTCTTAGCAATTAGCAATCGATTATCTGGCCATAGTCGATGACACACATGATTTTTGAATATGAAAATTTTACTGTGGATAGATAAGTACAAATGCCGCTAGATGGCATTATTACATTTATTTTGAATTTTAACTGACATTCCTTGTTTTTCCCCTGTAGTCTTCATTTAATCTACCCTATTTTCCTTCTATGTTCCGCTGTACTTTATTGAATAAATAAGCGAGTCATACGCGGACGCCGATTCTTTTGATTTCGAACATGGCCGACCTTTAAAATCTGACTAATTTTATCATGCCAAGTTATTCTCGGTCTCACACGACCCGTAATCCATTAACATCGTTAACGTATACTTTTTTAACCATTTTTTCCTCATTTATACGTTCTATGTGTCAAAACCAACGCAGTGATCCTTTCATAATTTGAAATATCAAAATAAGATTTGGTGTAAAGATGTACTAACAATATTTTCTTTTTGTTTCAGGTGAGATTTGAAGTGCTGGTTTGGATATCGACTCATCTAAAAGAATTTGTTGACAATATATGCAGCTTTTACTGGAAATGTCGGAAAGTATAAAGTTTTTAATTTTTTTTAGAATAGGTAATCAAATGATTTTACTGACATCTCTTGATGGAAGTTAATTTTAAATAATAATAAAATAATAAAACGATGTTCTTTTTTGACAACTTCCACTTTTGTCTTTACTTCGACAGCGAACGGTTTCGCTACGCTCGCTGGCTTCGACAGACTGGTCTGTCTATGCCAGCAGACATTTAATTATTATTATTTTTTTTAATATTATTTAAAATTGTGTACATTGGTAGTGGTTATATTATAACCGTAACATGTCTGTGTTAAGTGAAAAAAAGTGTTGGATACCAATTGTAATTATATTTATTCAAATGGTATCATAATTCTGGACATGAAATAAAACGACCTAGTCACTATTAACTTACCTTTGATATTTTTTTTCTTTGTATACAGCAGGTTGTTTGAACCCAATTACATTATACAATTTATTTTTTAGCTATTATATTGATTTCCATGACATGTGATAGGTAGCCAATCTATCGCCATTTTATTGCCACCTGAATTCTACACCAGACCAAAGACAGTGTGACAATCACACTGCATGAAAGTCAGAGCTCTTACCACTCTGCCACGAAGGTCGGTCATCATATCTTCAACGTGAATACTACACCAGATCAAAAACAGTGAGAATCACACTGCCGTCGCCGGGAATCGAACCCGGGACCATCGGTATGGCGGTGATCGCCCTGTATATCGTCATATGCATATGTACGTGCGTACGTAATTATAGGAGGGTATTAAATTACTTCATTCATAGAGTTCCTTCGCGCGTGCGCACATTATTTTCGCTTAAGAATTTTCATTCCTGGGGCAACCTTACACCATCTTCCCACACATCTTACGACCGTCTGAATGGATCTACACGTCTTGCTACTGGCATACGGCTGAACATAATAGGGTTGCCATAACCAATTTATTTTCTTGGAGCTTATTACAGATTTCCGAAAAATATTTAATTTAAAATTCAAAATTGTGTGTTTTATTAGGCGCACCGTAATAAAACACAATGCATATTCCAACACCTTGTAATGCAGGTATAAACACCAATATAACGCATCATGACAAAACCGTCGACAATTACGTCGACCTTCGTGGCAGAGTGGTAAGAGCTCTGACTTCCATACCGAAGGTCCCGGGTTCGATTCCCGGCTGATTGTCACACTGTCATTGGCCTGGTTTAGAATTCACGTGACAATAAAATGGCGATAAATTGATTACCTATCACATGTCATAAACATCAATATAACAGCTAAAATAAATTATATGCAATAATTAGGTTCAAACAACCTGTTGTATACAAGAAGAAAAGAAAAATTCGGAACTGAAAATAAAATTGTGGATCGGTATCTCAAAGAAATTATTTACATAAGCTTATATTCATATTTTCATAAATCAGTATAATCTGATAGCGAAATAACCGGTCCCGTACGGGACCGCTGGGCACTGAACGACGCAAATCATTGGTCCCGTTGGGCGGCTAAAGGTTAAAAGAAGAAGAATAATAAAATATACAGTTTTTTCGTTTTTATATAGAATTTTGACAGGTGTAAAAATAAAATTTTCATGGGTTCCAATGACAATTTGAATAATTTCTTCAATATTATTTTAAATTTCTTGCTGGTTAAGTGCTTAGTTACAGATAATTTAAAAAACGATGGATACGTGTAACATAAATTAAATAAACACAAAAGTCCGAATCGTCCATGTCAACATGTGCAACATCGAAAAAAACATTATGTGCCAAATTAAAAAAAACGGTGAACATACGTGGAACATAAAATAAATAGACAATATGTGCACCAATCTAAAAAGAACATTTTGTGTTAAATTATTTTTATTTTGTTATTTTATTTTATATCATTGTATTTTATATTATTTGTTTTAGATTTATTTTGTGGGTGTTGGACGATCGAAGTGTGCGCGGGAGACGCCTATTGGTGGCGATGAGGCTCGCAACGCATCACACCGCGTCTCCCGCGGGGCGAAAAGAGAAGGATGAAGTGCCGCATCAGTAAAAGTGTGACAGTTCATTCTTTCTGCCTACTCTTTCGGGGAGACGGCGTGATGGTTAGTTAGTTAGTTAGTTAGTTAGTTAGTTAGTATATAGTTTAAAGTGTGTTGGAAATGTGGCAACCCTGAAGCGCCAGGGATTCATGGAAATACGTAGTTAACCTGTGAACTACAAGTCGTGGACCACACGAGATGAAAATAATGGGCAGGTACCAAGTACGCACGGGAAATAAATAATGATTCCCTCCTTTATTCTTGCACGCCTGGTCCCCTTCTACGTTACCCGCATCCTGATTCACATTCACAAGAGGAATGCCAGGAATTGATTCGCGCCTTACGTATTTGGTGATAAAAATATTTGGGCGATTGAGGTGAACTATAACTGAACATTTATATAACTGTCAATCATAAAATTTTATAACAATAAAATCCTTTGAGAAGACCGTATTTTACATGTATCGTTAAGCCAGCGTAGTTAAAAGTAGGTATATTGAAAATTTTGAGACAGAGTATATGTTTGTAACAATAATTGACGTTTTTTTTTATTATCTTAAACGTGTTGGTTCCTGTTGGAAATGTGAAATGGGCATTTTCCAAACATCGTTCACAAGTAGGCAAAATTCAATGTAAAACGAATTCTCCTGGCCAATTTATTTGTTGCTGCATGTTATTATTTTTAATTATGGGACTTAATACGTTTGTGCTATTTTGGCGATTTAATTGTAAAAGTTTTTCGTTTATGTGGAGAGTTTTGACAGATTTAAAAAAAAAAACTTAAAAAAATGAATATTCCATCTTCTGGTGGCAACGAGCTGCCGAAACCAGTCGAAGACACAAACAATAATGGATTTTAATATTTTAAACAGATATTTTATTTTCATTATGTCAAATATCATTTTTTTTAATAAATATCAAAATCATATAAAAAAAGCTGTTGATGTGGAATAAATGTTTATTTTGTCTTGGATAATAATGTTAAATTCCATATTAAAAACGAGTAATTAATTTGAATGCATTTTTTTTTTATATTTGTCCAAAGACTTAACTTATTTTTCAGTAATATCGTGAGTTGTTTTCATTTAGTGACTGACCATAAACATATGGTCAAATCATTTTATAAATAAACAAAAAACCCCAATGTCTTCAAGAAAGAGTACGAGAATATTTTGAGTATAAGAGAGCGAGATAGGAACACTCCGAAAGTAATTCTTAAAATTCAAAATGCGCACTTCAAAATGAGCATTCTGGATTACTTTGAAATTTGTTCTGATTATTATTGGATGACAGTAGTATGGAAAACAAAAGGGGAACAATTTAGTATTGTTAATTGTCAAATTTTTAATGTGCGTGAAAAAAAAGAAGATTTACGTTAAACATTAAAACACTAACTACGATTGTAAAGTGAACCAAGATTTTAAAGGGTAGAAAATCTTAATTTCCGGGAATATATCACGGGTTGCAACTTGTTTATATTTAATTAAGAAAAAATCTTTAATTGGCAAAGTTGATCTTTTGTTTGATCAAAAAGAATCGACAAAAACGATTTTTTTAAATTATAAAGTCATAATGGATTATGTGTCATTGCCAAGAGGTCGTTCAGTCAATAATAAATAATTAATAACATTAAGTTTTTCGACGATTTTGTAAGATTGTTCATCATTACATACTAAAATTACATCCCAACAACTCTCTAACTACTTAACACTGACACGTGCTGTACTTAATTAATACGTATATGAATGAAAACGTCTGTTTTCTCGACGTTTTATTGTTTATGGGGATAGCATGTTTCATCTTGCTAAGACATTATTAATTGTGTCCATGCCTTAGCAAAGGCGAAAAAAGTCATTATGAAAGAAATATAAAACATATTTTTAACATAATCTTAGGAATAAATTTCATCTGATATACTCGTAAATCAAATCAAATGATTATATAAAAAAATTCAGTCTAAAAAAAGTTGCGCTTTGCTTTATACAAATATCCAAAATTGAATATTTAATATGCATCAAACGCCTGTTTCAAATCATTTTAATTATATTTAATGGGAATAACATGTTTCGCCTAAGTATGGCGAAACATGTCATTATTCAAATTCGTTTTAACGCTCGCAATGCACTTACGCTGTGATGCAGTATTAACATTGTTCAACATAAAGCACTCTTTGGGAAATAAACTCAATTAACTAGAGTACCAGCTATATTCATTACGGTATAACAGATCAGTATTATTAAATTTATAGCTATTATGAATCAACTAATATTAATACTCTTTAATGATGTTGAAACTAAAGGGTGGGTAAAAATGACATTTATGGATTGTATTCGTTATAATTATACATTTTCAAGGACACTTCATAATTAGGACAACCTATTAGGAGAGATCAGGACAACCTTGAAAGGTTAATCATTATGGGAAAATCGGAAGGAAAGAGACCACAAGGACGACCACCTACCCGCTGGTCCGATCAAATCTGGAGACTGGCGGGTGACAGTAAGCGTGCCATAGTTAATGGTTTATAGGAATACGATTAAGAAGGAGACACAATTAGGGGATTTCTTCGTCTTTTTCTTCTTCTTCTTTCTGTAGATATTGCGATCTGTTCAGACAATAGGTATATTAATTTTGATCTTGTGATAATAATAATAATAAATTGGATAATTTATAGAGCACCATTTTTGTGAATTACTCATATCAAGGGCGCTGTAGAAAAATACTCCGTTTTATGAACTAGTTAAAAAAAACAAAACATATTTAGTATGAGGGCTGCACCTGACGTAGTCGATCAGTCCTTGCTATTAGGAAAAGATAATTTGATAAGGTGCGTTGTGAGTCTAGTTCTAAACTCTGACTGATTATCTATGCACTTAAGGTCTGCTGGAAGATTGTTCCAGGCTGAAGGGCCGGCTACCGCGAAGGCTCGGTCGCCAAAGTTTGTGCTTGGACAGCGTTTTGGCACAGTCAATCCACCGATCGCAAAAGACTTAGCTGATCGCAATGTAGACTGTCTGGCATTCAGGTTCTCGTTGATGCAGAGTTCAGATATATAAGCTGGTGGCATTCCATGCAATGCCTTAAAGACCGTCTAGCAGAGCTTGTATTGTGTCCTTTCTGGACTTTTCAGCCAGTGGAGCTCCTTAAGATGCTGTGTTATGTGACAACTCTTTGGCACACCCCATATCAGTCTTGCTGCTGGATTGAATGCATACTGGAGTTTATTAGTTTGCTCTTTCTGGATGTTGGCGTAGACTCCATTGCAGTAATGATGCCTGTTTTGTAGAACTTGACTTTGCTTTCCACTTAATTATGCTAATTAAGTGGAAAGCAAAGTCAAGTTCCCGTTTTTTAATTATTAAAAAATTATTTAATAATTAAAAAACGGGAATTCAATAATTTTCGTATGAAGCATTTATGGTGTGGCGTTAATAAAAATTATTTAAAATCACTTTTCTAGATGTTTTTTACAATAATTTTTTTGTTTTATCAAATGTAAGAGTTTTGTTCCTTCCGAAGCTTCGTAAGGGTTAGAAAACTAAATGTTTGATTTGTAACTTTGACCAAGTTCTGGTGGGAGCGAAACCGGTTGGTTTGTTAAGAAATAAAAATAAAGTGGTGAACAAATAAATAGAAAAGTGTTTTGAAATTGTTATTCAGTAAAATGCATTCGTATAAAATCGCATTTAATATTATAGATTAGTATAAGTGCCAACCGTGCAAAATATATCTGAGCTTAAAATGTTCTACAATAGCAAAAAAATGTGTCTGTTATTTTTTAAGATAAGTGTTTTTAAGTTTTTGAGTACGAAAACCGTAAAAAAACGCAATAAAAATGATTTTATTGTACTTGTTCATGGGAGAGCTGAAATAACAGCACAGAGGACAGTATTATTTTCTGCACTTGTAAGAGACTTAAAAACTTTATTTCATTCATTAAAATGTCAGCATCGCTTAATTTTTCTTAAAAAGAAATTCGGATACGAAAAATTAAAGATACCAAAGAATGCAAAAATGGCCGTCCACAATTGAGTTCTGGTTCCAACACTTATGTATGAAGAGCATCATGGAACTGGCAGAAGAAGGATAGGAACAAAATAAACGCGGGATAATGAGATACCTTAGACGTATGTGTGGTAAAACGATATATGATAGAATAAGAAGAATTTTTAATGCTGACATCGGAAGGGAATATGGAGCGGAAGAAAATATTACGAACAAAATTCTGAAAGCATCACTGCATATAACTATTATGGTAAATATTCAAACATTATTTTTTATAAATATCACAATTGATTATATTTTTTTCGCAATAGCTATTTCGCTAACCGATGTTAGCATCATCGGGTCTTAAAATCAATTATATTTTTTAACAGTTAGTAATGTTGAAATATCAAAGTGTTTCCGCCAAAACAATGGATTATTTTTACTGTATATAATTTATCCCTCTGTATGGTATAACGAAACATGGTTTGTAAATACTAAACCATTTTTATGGAAATGACATGCTTTGCCTACATTTTCAAAATACTAAACCAAAATACGTATACTTAATGCCAATTAAAAAAAAACTTTTGAATAACAATAAGATGAAAATTTTAGATTATAGTATATTTTTATTTACAAAAGGATGAAATGTTTATTCATGAAAACAGTATTTTTAGTATTTTATTATTAATTTCTTAAATAATTAAACCACTGCGCCCTTTGATTGCCTTAACACCCCACCCCCGCTACCGCCCCCTTAGAAGGTTCCAATGCTTACTATAAAAAATAGGGGGCGGTATCGTCCATGTTGGGAACCAATGCTGTAACTGAATCGGCAAGATTTCAGAAATTCGTCGCCACAAATCTTTATTGAAACTAAATTTAAAATAAGAACAGAGAGAGGAATATGACAGGAGAGGAGAAATTCAACAAAGATTACGATCACTTTTCAATACGGGGTCTCAATCAATCATCCGTTGCAATTCCTTTATTTACGTCTCTGCTTTTTTAGATTGAGCTGTCGGAAGAGTCTGCGAAAGAAGGGAAACAAAAATATCTGTAAATATGTGGGAAGGTGCTCCGTTGACGTCAAGAAACCTGTCGGGAAAGTTAATAGGAGAACGGAACAGGAAAGATTAATAGAAAACTCTTAATATAAGTTGTATGTAACACAAGTTTATCCAGTGGAATTAATATTTTTATTAATAGTGGCTATTTTATTTATTGTTTCTTGAACAATGTTGTAAAATTCAATATCTTATAATACGAATGAACAAAAACTGTTTTTTAGAAGTTTAATTATATAGGGTGTCCGAAAATTAAAGCAAGATTTGAATTTTTGATGGATTAATTGAATTGTTTCACGTGCTGTATGATATGTGGCACCATCATATTGAAACCAAATATTGGCCACATCAATATCATCCAATTTCTGTAGAAAGAACTGTGTTATCGTGTCGCGATATCGAGCACCAGTAACAGTCACTGCTTGACAAAAAATTCATTTTCAAAAAAGCGTGTTTTTAAACTACCAGTGTGTTTAACGTCTCCAACTGATCCAGTCTCCCTGATTTTTTCAATTAATCTCTTCATAGTTGACGAAATTAGAACACTATTCCGACCATATTTTGTATGAAATTTTCGAACTGCGTGCGCCAAATTTTTTATTTTTGAGATGTTGTTTAATAATGAAAACACGTTGTTGTATCGTGTAAAGTTCCATTTTTACTAACCCTAAACTGTCAGCTACCAAATTGTTTTTTTCAGTGTCAACAATTTACTGCACAAAAGGCGGCTAATTCATATTATGGGACACCCTAGAGTTTATGGGAATGACATGTTTTGCCTTTCTAAGGCATTATCAAATATGTATAGTTGTTTTATTTATTGATTGAGATTTCATCATCTGTGATTTTTAACATACTTCAATTATAGATTTGAAATATGATTAAAAACAAATGAATATACTGAATATACTGAAATCTCTTGATGGTAGTTCATTTTAAATAATAATTAAAGAAAGCGATGTTTTTTTTAACTACTTCCACTTTTGTCTTTATTTCAACAGCGACCGGCTTCGCCAGGCTCGCTGTCGAAATAAAGACAAAAGTGGAAGTAGTCAAAAACATCGCTTTATTTAATTATTATTGGATAATATAATATTATTTTTGCATAAATTTTGTTGTAGAATTGTATATCTTCATTATAATATCAGCCAAGAAAAATAGTAAATTGAAAAAGTAAATGAAATGGTTGTGTCAGCTTGCTTGACGCCACCTTGCTTTTGCTGACTATCTTGTTTTTTGTTTGTTTGGGAACTAGTTACATTCGCGAAGCTAGTCACAGAACTTAATATCAGGATCTACATGTTTTAATTTGTTTCAATCATTTAATTGGTAAACTCAACCCATCGTATTACACAATGACACATTTTATAATATAAATATAAATACTGTTATTTGAAAGTTCATGTCAATAATGAAAAAAAAAAAATTGATAATTTTTTTTTTTCATTATTGACACAAGTCTGCAACATTCGTGTGAATGGTGAAAAATTGGAGCTAGTAGTTGAGTTCGTGCATTTAGGTAGTATGTTAACAAGAGGTGGGCGAGTGGAGAGGGACATTGAAGGAAGGGTTGGGGCAGGCAACAAAGTGAATGGCGCACTTAAAAGTTGTCATCGCAAACAAAAATCTATCCAAAAAAAGCTAGAACGGCAGTGCACAATGGTGTTCTTCTACCGAACCTTATGTATGGAAGCGAAGCATGAAACTGGGAAAAGAAGGATAAAAGTAGAATAAATGCAGTATAATTGAGATCTCTTAGACGAATGTGTGGATACTCTGTGAATGATAGAGTGTCGAATGAAAATATAAGAAGTGAATGCGGTGCGATTGATGGTGTTATGAACAAAATAATGAAAGCATCATTAAGATGGTTTGGACATATGGAAAAAAATGAATGAAGAAAGAATGGTAAAAAATTATATGTTAACAGAAATAGAGGAAGACCAAGGAAAACGTGGCACGATCAAATAAATCAAATATTGAATGTCGGCCATGTGAGGAGTCAGAGAAATCGACGCGCGTGCATGACACTATGTATGAATGTTGAGGAAGCGAGAGAAATATGTCAAGAAAGAAAAATGTGGCAGTCCATTCTTTCTGCCTACCCCTTCGGGGAGACGGCGTGATGGTTAGTTAGTTAGTTAGTATTATTTTATAAAAGCCAAATGTCACAAAACTTTTAGATTATTTAGCTAACTTTTAGATTTTAATTAAATATATACTGTAAGGAAAATAAAAAAATATGTACTGTAAAAAAAGAGTGCAAAAAACGAATTACTTCTTTCAGGATAAACGTAACGTTAAAATTAAAAAAAAATGTATAAACCAATGGTTCCCAAAGTTGTTTATATCGACCCCTAGGTGTCGATTTCGACTTGCTAGGGTTCTACGACATTTGGAAAAAAGAATGGGGGTGCATGAGATGTAAATGGGGGTCCACGAGATGGTTCAACTAAATTGAAGCCGAATATTGAAATTCTGATATCATAGCATTAGACCAATGATACTCAACCTTTTTTGTCTTCGGGCCACATACATATATTTGTAAAGCCACGCGAGCCGCAACACTGTACTGGTATGAATAAAAAAATCATGAAACCCCCCACCCCCCATTTTTTTGGAAAACAATTTGAGATTTAAAAAAATATAAACTAAACTACATATCACTTATCATTATCAGCATACGGTTCCATAAAAATTACAGTAGTGAAAAAAGTGAAACTCAAAAGTAACATGTATCAAGGCGTTTATTGCAAAATTAGTTTGATTTTTGACATTGAGATAAATTTTCAACAATTTTAGACAAATCGGGTTTATAATTGCTGCATACTACCCTTAATACGTCATCATGGTGAGAATCAGTAAGTCGATTCCTGAATACGTTTTTTGCATATTTCATTTTGGAATATGATGATTCACAAATATATGTTGATGCAAACAACGTAAGAAGCAGCAAAGCACAATGTTTTACAGTCTTGTATTTTTAAGGAACTTTTTTCCAAAATGGATGTACTTCATTCCCTCTCTTTTTTCTTCAAAAATAGCTTTCAGATTAGTATCGTTCATGTATCAAGATATACGAAGTATAGAACGCCAGATTTTGTAAATCATGTCCCTGATAATAAATGTGTTTAGGGCCGCACAAAAAAGCTTGGCGGGCCGCAGGTTGAGAATGGTTGCATTAGACTCATCACTCCTATTAGAACATTGATTTGCGTGTGTTTTTATTTGATGTTAAAATGTTGGATTTTAATTTTATTTCGTTTTAATAAATAATTGTATGTCAAAATAGTCCATTGTTTTGGCCGAAAAACTATGATTCTTCAATATTTAAAACTGTTAAATTTACAACACTGTTATAATGTGATAATTTTTTACTGTACACTTTTCGAGAATGTCGCGAATGACATCAGCGGTTGGCGAAACAGCTGTCGCGACATTCTCAAATGTGCAACTTTGTGACATAATATTATATCAGTGTTATGTGTATGAATATAACAGTTCACTATAAAAATTAACATATATTTTATTTTAAAGATTTTTTTGTCTATAGTAAACCCTATTAAAATGAGTAGCTCTTCAAAAGTTTATTTTATAGTTAAAGATGAATTTATATAAAAAAAAACATTATTAGGAAAGCAAGGGGGGCCAAACAAAACAGAAGAAATCGGCAAGGGGTCTATGGGACAAAAAAAGTTTGGGAATCTCTGGTATAAATTAACATTTAATTGATAGGGAAACAGAAGGGTTGGGGCAGGCAACAAAGTGAATGGTGCACTTAAAGTTGTCATCGCAAACAAAAACCTATCCAAAAAAGCTAGAATGGCAGTGCACAATGGTGTTCTTCTACCGACCCTTATGTATGGAAGCGAAGCATGGAACTGGCAAAAGAAGGATGAAAGTATAATATAAATGCAGTAAAAATGAGATCTCTTAGACGAATGTGTGGATACTCTGTGTATGATAGAGTGTCGAATGAAAATATAAATAAATCAAATATTTAATGTCGGCCATGTGAGGAGTCAGAGAAATCGACGCGCGTGCATGACACGATGCATGAATGTTGAGGAATCGAGAGAAATATTTCAGGAAAGAAAAGTGTGGCAGTTCACTCTTTCTGCCTACCCCTTCGGGGAGACGGCGTGATGGTGAGTTAGTTAGTTTTTTTCAATTGATATTTGCAGAGTTAAAAGTAGGTTTAATTTTACTTTTGAAGCTTGATCGATAAAACTGTAACAGGAAATAATTTAAAAAAGTGCACTTACTTCTATCATAACGAAACGATCGCTTCTCTGCTCGCTCACACGTACGGATGGCTGTCGGAATCTCTATGTACCAGCGACAAAGCTTGGCAGCTCAATTTCCTGCCTCTTTCCATTATTTATTTATTTATTGGTGAGATCAGTATGGAGGCAGCCTGACGCTCCCCACTAACTTGCTACGGAGCTCGGTGACGTCACCATCAGAGCCGGAATAGACTAAATAATGTTCTCGTAAAAAGAAAATCGAAAAACGGACGGGTAGTTTATTGAAACATACGTCGCAAATGAATGAGATATTGTTTTTCCGTTAGTTTATACAACAGAATGATCTGTCATGTGATGAAATTAAAAATAAAAATCGCGATAAAAAGGTTAATGCATTGTTAAGAATAAAATAACGAAGGTTTCTTTTTATATATACTTTTTATTACACACAGCTCATAAAAAAATAAATAAAAAACACACATGTTTCGGACATACAAGCCCTTCATCAGTGATATATTAATATTATAAATATTAAAAAAAAAATGTTCACGAATGTGGTTATTTTTTTACAGACATTATTGTAATATTTGTAAATTAAATTTATATAATATTTAAACATCACTGAAGAAGGGTTTGTGTTTCCGAAACATGTTTGGTTCTAAATTTTTTTTTTTTTTAAATAAAGTGTGAGTTGTATACAATGTATATAAAAAAAGATAAAACATCCGCAACACAAAGTTATGGCGAATATAGAATAAATAATTAGAGGATTAATTAATAAAGGAAAACAAAAGAAAACCTAGCACGGTCAAATTAATCAAATATTAAATGTCAGCCATGTGAGGAGTTGGAGAAATCGACGAGCGTGCATGACACGATATATGAATGTCGAGGAAGCAATAGAAGTGCGTCATGAAAGAACCGTGTTGCGGTTCATTCCTTCTGCACCGCGAGAACGATATACACTGTTTATATCGAAGATTAACGAGTGTACGAGTGTACTCGTATATCGTTCTCCCGATGATGAAGGTGCAAAACCTTCGAAACATATCGAGAAAAATAAACTGAAAAGTGGAAAACACAGTGTTTTAATTCATAGAAAAGTTCGTCATTTTGGAATTCCACAGTGTTAACGCCTTAATAAGAAAAAGCTTGTCTTCTATAATAGTTGCCTTCACTTTGTGTTGTGGATTCATATTTGTATAAATGTAACTGCACTTAATATTTTTATAATACTTTATTACAGTTTTCACAGACATGTTTCGATTGTGACCCAAACTTTTTCCATGCACAAAGTTTTAAAATGTTGTACATTGAAAAGTGTAATAAAGTATTGTAAAAATATTAAATGCAGTTATATTTATTCATACGAGTAGGTATATTTAGTTTTGGATAACTTTTTTGAAATGTTGGGGATTGTTTCTCTGTAAATCTTAACTTTGAATTTACAATAATTTCATAAGGTCATTTATAACTAACTAACTAACCATCACGCCATCTCCCCGAAATGGTAAGCAGAAATAATGGACTGTCACACTTTAACCGACGCGGCACTCCATCCTTCTCTTTTCGCCCCGCGGGAGACGCGGTGTGATGGGTTGCGAAACTCATCGCCACCAATAGGCATCTCCCGCGCACACTTCGATCGTCCAACATCCACAAAAAAATCTAAAACAAATAAAATAAAATAACAAAATAAAAATAATTTAACACAAAATGTTATTTTTAGATGGTGCACATATTGTCGATTTAATTTATGTTCCACGTATCCACAGGTTTTTTTTAAATTAGCAGTAATAAGGCACTTAAAACAAACCAACGCTAGGAAGAACTTTAAAATTTATTGAAGAAATTATTCAAATTGTCATTGGAACAAATTAAAAAATTATTTTTACATAAGGTTTATTTGTATCTCTATAGAGACAAAGATGTAAATTGTTTTTCTGGGAACAGAATGTGGTGGCCGAGGCGCTTACAGGACTTATGACCTGTCATTGGTTGGGTTGAGCGATCACTTTATGTTTAACAACATTCCCCATTCCGCCCTTCTTATGACCAACACATCTGAATTTTTTTTGGAACTTGTATATATGCTAGAATCCCGCGCTTATCTTTACATATTTTAGTTCACTCTACACTAGCGTCATCTATTAAGATTGGATTATTTTTACACTTCAATTTTTTGCATAAACGAAAAAACTAGTGTAATAATTTATTATTTTAAATATGAAATTATCGGATACAGAGAAGTTTTAGAGAAGGTTATTTATTATAAGGTCAATTGACTTATATACATATCATTTTAAACTAAAATTGACCAGCGTCGTAACATGTGAATAAATGCTTCATTAATATCATAGAATCCACAAGATTGTAGGCATCTTAAGACTTGGGGTAACAAAGTTGCAGTTTGTGAGGTGCAAGTTTCTAGGGTATAACGACCACATAACCTCTAGTACCGGAAGCATTACCTAGAAGTTACTCTTAATGTAGACACACAATTACATAACTATACTAAATATATCGGCTAGTATATTACAATCAAACTTTCTCTGCTACAAATTAAAATGAATGAATAGAAAATATAATATGTAATTGATTTGGACGATAGAGTTGGACGTCTCACTGCCCGCTGGACCGACGATCTGAAGAGGATTGCTGGAAATGGATGGATGGGAGCGGCAATGAAAAGGGGGCGGTGGCGTGCTTTGGGAGAGGCCTAGATTCAGCAGTGGATGACAGACTGATGATGATGATGATGAATTGAACAAGTTGTGAACAATTAATTTGGAAGGATCATTTGTTATAATGTTTAATCTTCTTCCCTTTCATCTCTTTTTAGATTTTTGGTCCATATTTCATTAAATATGAAGTTAACCATCAGTTCAAAAAACAAACAAAAAATAGCAGAATCGTTTTATTATCAAGTGTTTAGTACCTGAGCATATTTGCCATATTTTCATTTTAATTACATTAGTAAAATTTAAATTTTTTTAATGAGTGTATTTTTATTTATGTACCCACCTTATAAAAAGAGCTAATTTCATTTAAGTAGGTACTAATATTCGTATTGGTTTTTGGTAGGTTTTAATCTTCCAGTCAATTTAATAGTTTTTCAAAACTTTCATTTAACATCCGAAAGTAATTGATTTTTTTTCATTGTTTCCAAGTTTGTCGAATAAATTTCCAAATGTGTCAGTACGCATTGATTCTTGATTTATAGAATGCATCCAAAACCTTTTATTTTCGGCGGTGAAACTATTGCCGTTTTCGATACCAATATAAAAGTACAACTAAAATCGAACACGACAAAAAAACATGTAGTATAATGCTGTGGGAATACCCGGCTGATTGTGCGTTTAAAATCGAATACGACAAAAAACGTACTGTACAATGCCGTGTGAATCCAGGCTTATGTACAATTAATATGGTCCAATCATAGGAACATCTTCATAATCGAATATATGACATTTGGGCCACTTAATTATTCTGCATCCGCTCTGCAACTGAATGGTGCGAATGCTGAAATGGTCGACCAATTTAAATACCTTTGTAGTATTATCACTAAAGCGCTTGACCCGGACATTGGAACAAAATGCAGAATTGAAGTTACACGAGGTGCATTTAATAAAATGAGAACTTACTTTTACAATGATAATCTTAATCTGAAACTCCGACAAAGAATGATTAAATGTTATATTTGGTCTGCTCTACTATATGGCTGCGAAACCTGGGCTCTAAAAGTGAATGAAATGAACCGGTTGGAAGCGTTTGAGATGTAGATATACCGCAGAATGCTTCGTATCCCGTGGACAGATAGGGTCAGTCATGCAGACGCACTACAGAGAGCTAGAGCCAATAGAGAGCTGTTGTCGAGTGTGAAAGTTAGAAAAGGTTTCATATATTTGGGTCATGTGCTAAGGGGAGAAAAATATCACCTCCTTCGACTGTTATTAGTAGGTAAAGTGGAGGGACGTCGGGGAGTTGGTAGAAGGCAGTTGTCCTGGCTGTGGAATAAATGGACAGGAATGACAAGAATTTCGAACCTGTTCCAATGCCTTTGCTGCAGTGATCGCCAACTTTAGGGGAACCTGATACGGTATCTATAGAAGAAAAATAATCATAGAAATAATTAAGACTTAATTTTTTTTTAAATAGTTTCTCAAGAATATCGAAAGCGGAAAAAAATTAAGGCGTAATTCCGCCCCAAGTGTCGAATGCCTGAAGACTGATCTGAGTTCGGCCAATACTCTCAATATAGTCCCGGGCATATTGGACAGGCGGTCTTACCAAGTGATAAACTGCCCGGCGTGTCGGATCTTAACTCAAGTATGTGATAAAACAAAGAGATATTTATTTGTTTTACCTCTATCAATGTCTACTTAAATAGAAGAAGACATAAGGCCACCCTATTTGTATTTCACTCTCTATCTCTCCAAATATCATTTTCGGCACCATCATTATAATGAACAAGTTATTTCAAAGCAAAATGGAACTAGCATAGATTATCATTTGCGATTATTTTCGTTTTGATATCTATTAAATAAATACGAGTTCTCCTTTTTGAAGCTCTATTTTGAGTGCAGACTAAAGTTATATACAGAATTATTGGTTATTGAATACATTCCTTTTAGTAGATTGTAAAGGAAATTATTTACGATGTATTATATCATATAAGACATTATACAAAAGTAAACCATTTTTGAGAAAAAATGAATTAAAGTTTTTTTTTTAATTTATCGTGGTCACGTGTTTTAAAAATGAATTTAAAAATAACTCTTCATCACAATCAATTTTTTATATTTTTCTCTTAATTAGTGAACATAACAGGCATTAATTTTCAATACAAAAACTAAAACCGCAGCCTACATTAGGAAATACTAGACGGAAATATCATACATTTAAAAAAAAAATATTGACAAACTCCAAAAGAACGATTATTTTAAAAATAAAATCACTTATAAATTTTTCTTGTAGATTATTAAAAAAAATCAACATAATTTTAACTTTAAAACGAGGAATTTGAACTAAACTTCGGTTTTAAGATTACAGAGAAATCAACATTACACTAGAAGTAAGTAGAAAATCGTTTAATTATACAAATCATCAAAACATTGAATTACGTATTCAATAACCAATAACTCTGTATAAACATATACACGTGTATTTTTGTTTCAGATAGATTTATTTTGTAAATTGATATGAATGAAAACGTCTGTCTTATAGAAGTTTTATTATATTTTAGATGGAATGACATGTTCTATTTTGAGTGCAAACTAAAGTTATACGAGTATATAGTATAAACATATACACGTGATTTATTGTTTCTTGAACAATGATGTAAAACTCCATATTTACCATAATAATTAATACGAATGAAAAAGTAATCTAGAAGTTTTATTTTATTTTACAGGTGAATTTTTGTTCCAGATAGATGTATTTAATATGAATGAAAACGTCTGTTTTGATCTCATAAAATGATTAAGATCATGATTCCTTAGAAGGGCGAAACGTGCCATTCCATCTAAAATATAATAAAACTCCTAAAAAACAGACGTTTTTATTAATATAATCTTTTTAATGTGGAGTAAGGAGATTTTACATCATTGTTTAAGAAACAATAAATAGTTTTTTAGTTACTACTCGTAGGGTCATGAATTAATTAGAACTACTCACAAAATTATCTTCAACCCAGGATCTACATATTGTTTTATCTCAAACGATGTCGAACTAACCTGTTAATGATTATACCGGTAGGTAGAGAAATATCTTTGCTAAGCCATGTCACTTTGCACTATCTGTGTTAAATTTGTAAGTACATTTTATTTATATTTACGTTATAAATGTCATGTTTATTTTCCTTCTCTTTCTTTTAATTGTCTAAACCTGTTACTCATTATTATTTACTTCTGTGTCTTAATGTATCGGAACCAAATATTCTGTGATGGTTCTGATATTCACTGGATTCCCTACAAACACGGTGGTGTAAAGTGAAGGTATATAAATAAATAAAAAATAATAATTAATTGTTTACCGAACGACGAAATAGGAAAGAAATGTTAACAGATTTTTCATCATAAGTAACACATTTTTCATCATGAGTAAAATGATTCCTAAAATGGTTTGGATGTATGGAATTTTGGAAACAAGTAATGCGAGAGTAAAGAGAAGCCGTAGAAGACTGAGAAAAGGATGGCATGACCATAATAATCAAATACTTTAACGCGGCCACACTTGAAGTCGATAAAATCGACGAGCGTGAGCTTGTTCGATGCATAAATGTAGAGGAACCTAGACAAGTATATTAGGAAAGAGCAGTGTGACCATCCATCGTCTGTGTCTATGTCTCCGGGGAAAAGGCGAGATGGTTAGATATTTAGTTAGTTTGAACAATGTTAGTTTGAATAGTGGGTATTTTCTAGAAGTTCTATTATAATTTATGGGAATAACATGTTTCGCCTTTCTAGGGACATATAATAATGCTTTAAAAAGGCGAAACATGCCATTCCCATAAATTATAATAAAACATCTAGAAAACATACATTTTTATTCATTTCTGGGAAGCATGTTGACAAGAGACGGAAAAATGAAGAAAGACATCGAAAGAAGGGTTGGTGCTGGGAATAAAATAAATGGCGCACTCAAAGTCATTACTGCAAATAGAAATATATCCACAGAAACAAAGATGGCAATACACAATGGAGTTCTAGTGCCAACCCTCATGTATGGAAGTGAATCTTGGAGCTAGCAAAAGAAGGATGAAAGCAGGATAAACGCCGTAGAAATGAGATCACTAAGAAGAATGAGCGGGAAAACGTTGTATGATAGAATACCGAATGACGAAATAAGAGAGAAATGTAAAGCAGATGAATGCATCATGGATAAAATTAAAAAAGGATCCCTGAGATGGTTTTGATATATGGAACGAATGGATGAGAGAAGAATGGTTAAAAAGTTGTACACAAGCAGCGTGAGTGAAAAAAGAAGCCGAGGACGACCGAGGAAAACATGGCATGATCAAACTTATCAATTACTAAAAGGCGACCACTTTCGAAGTCGGAATAATCGACGTGCGTGCATGGTACGATGTATGAATGTAGAGGAAGCTCGAGAGATATGCCAGGACAGAGCATTGTGGCGATTCATCTTCTCTGCCTACCCCCCTGGGGAAATGGCGTGATGGTTAGTTAGTTAGTTAGTTTTTATTCATTTCAATGTTTGAAAATGAATAAACTAGAAGAAAATATGAAAATCTGACAATAATTATATTATATTTTGAAATTCAAGACGGATTGTATGAATAACTTTCAAAGTAATTAACAAAGAAGCAACTCACTCAATGATACAACGAAACCAAGCACGATAAAACGCACCGAAGTAGGTGTGTTTATGCGTAAATTATGAAGGCATTATGGCTTCATTTTCCGAACTGCTCGTACGAAAATTTCTAGATGAGGTATTATTTTCAGTCTCTTAAGCCCCGTAAGATGGCAATTTATCACAATAAAAAAACTCCAGAAGTTTCCTCGAGCACCGAACACTCGAAATATGTTAATTTGGGGAGTAATAGCGATGGAGTATTATTATTTAGAAATATTTTTTTCGTGGTTATTCATATTTAATCGTTGATAAATACTTTCAAAATAATATCATACTTATTTACAATAATCTTATTCGTTAAATTATATGAAAATAGAATAAATGCAGTAGAAATGAGATCTCTTAGACAAGTGTCGAATGAGAATATAAGAAGTGAATGCAGTGCGAATAAAATTGTGTTATGAACGAAATAATGAATGGAACATTAAGATGGTTAGGACACAAGGAAAGATGGGTAAAAAAGTATATGTTAACGATGTAAATGGAAACTAGAAACAGAGGAAGACCGAGGAAAACGTGGCGCTATCAAATAAATCAAGTATTGAATGTTGGCCATATGAGGAGTTCGAGAAATCAACGTGCGTTCATGACACGATGTAATAATGTTGAGGAAGGGAGAAAAGTATGTCAGGAAAGAACAGTGTGCACGTACAATATTTCTACCCACCCCTTCAGAGAGAGAAGTGTTAGTTAGTTATTCGTAAAACATAGTTTAATTAATCTTTTAGTAGAAGAAGAACGGTTTTTCCGTTATTGAGGTATTAGAGAGATAAACTTTTTTTATGAAGATGACAATGATTTATTTCAATCAGTGGTTCCCAAACTATTTTGTTCCGTGGACCCCATGTTGATTTCATTTATTTTGTGCACACCGCCTACATTCAAATTGACCTATATTTATAAAATGAGTTTTTAAATTGACACAGAGCAAAATTAGGCTAATAGAAAAAATAATCTGGAATTCGTTGTCGTCCTTTTTTTGCTCATTCTTTATTCGGTTTTCACAAATGAGCAAAAGAAAAAGGTCGGCAACGAAAATTCCCCGTTAATATGTCACAATTTTTTATTTTATATATTTTTATTTTAAACCTTGCGCGGACTCCCTAACGTTGTTCGGGAACCCAGATATCAATTTTAATTTTCCCAGGACCCCCTGAATAATCCCAGGGACCCCTGGGGGTCCGTACGGACCACTTTGGGAACCACAGAATTAAATAAATAACTATATATCCAATAGAAATGGCCCGAAATAGCTTATTCAAAATGAAACTATGCTATTCAAAATTCAAAAGAGACCTACCCATCAAATTACGAATGAGAATAGTTCGATGTTACGTGCTATCCGTCTTGTTTTACGGTATTGAAACATGAAACTTGACAAAAGCTATTATTAAAAAGATGGGTGCTGTCGAAATGTGGATGTATCGTAGAACAATAAGTCTGTTAAGCGCCGTTGGTAAACTCTACGGTCGAATTTTAATAGAAAGAGTTAAAAAGACGATGGAGAAAGAATGGTTAAAAAAGTATACGTTAATGATGTGTATGGAGTACGGAGTCGAGGCAGACCGAGGAAAACATGGCATGACCAAATTAATCAAATTTTAAAGGTTAGTCATGTTAGAAGTCGGAAGAATCGACGTGCGTGTATGACTCGCTGTATGAATGTGGAGGATTCTAGAGAGGTGCACCAGGATAGAGTAGTGTGGCGGTCTATTCTCTTTGCCTACCCCTGCGGAGAAACGGCGTGATTGTTTTTTGTCGTTGGTGTTGTCGTAGAACATTTAAAATACCGTGGACAGAAAGAGTCACAAACAAGGAAGAACGAGAGCGAATAAAGAAAGAAAAAGATAATGTCAAGGCCATAAAATGCAGGAAACTAGAATACTTCTGGCACATTATGAGAAACGATAAATTTGGAGTGCTGCAACTTACTATCCAAGGTAAAAATTTATGTCGCGATAAGAAGAAAAATCTTTGCTAGAAAATCTTCGAGAATGGTTCAGTTGCAGCGTCCCTATTTAGAGCTGCTGCATCAAGAGTAGAAATAGTCATAATGTTATCCAACCCTCGATAGGAGAGGAACAAGAAGAAGAACCATAGTGGCGTTTCTATGGAGAGGTAAGCTGAAAGGGTGCGCTTTTCAAATCATTACTGACCTTTCTTAATTGCTCTATATTCATACATCGAACCACGCACGTTCATCAAAAACGTTTCTTTCAACCATGGTGTAAAATAGTTAAGTAAAACCCCTAAAATTATTTCATTGCATAATGTTTAACGTAAAACAGAAATAAGCTGTTAAATTATAAAACTTTGTTTTTTATGTATCACAACTTTATTTTTATTTTTCGCGACAGCTGTTTCGTTTTTGACTCTATATTATATGTGTTCATTCTAATTATTTTTTCTATTATTTCTAAATTACTATTCTTATTATAATATATTATTACTTTCATTTTTTCTTTCATTTCATTAGTCATGTTAGAAGTCGGAAGAATCAAGTGCGTGTATGACTCGCTGTATGAATGTGGAGGAAGCTAGAGAGGTATGCCAGGATAGAGAAGTGTGGCGATTCATTCTCTCTGCTTACCTCCATGGTGAAATGGCGTGATGGTTTGTTGTGGTTTTTTATTTTTTCCACCTATATAATAATAAAATAAAACGGTGTTTCTGAACTACTTCCACTTTTGTCTTTATTTCGATAGCTACCGGTTTCGCCAGGCTGGCTGCCATCGACAGACCGGTATAGAAAAACGTCGTACTATTTTAGTCGTCGTACAAAGAAATTTTCCAAATTGATATAGGAACAAATACACATACATGTTCGAAAAATCACGAAAATTTAACAGCTGATATGTCAACATGGGTTGACGAAACAGTTGTCGCGTAAAATAAAAATAAAATTGTGATTCATAAAAAATATAGTTTTATAATTTAACAGTTTATAATGTTGAAGTATCAAAGTGTTTCGGCCAAAACAATGGACTATATAAAACATAAATAATTTTGCGAAAATATTTTCACTAGCGAAGATAAGGAAAGCATCGAAACCAGTCGGTAATAATACTTACTTACTTCATTTGGCCGCACAACTTTTGAAGAGTTTTAGACTCCTTGATGATTTTATTCCAAGTTCCTTGATCCTGTGCCTTTTACTCCCAACAGTCCGTTTTGCCCAACCTAGACAGATCGACCAGAATATTTTCCATTAGGCGCTGTCTAGGCCTCCCTAGAGGACGTACTCCAGATGGCCTTGACGTTTACAGGCTCTTGATTGCTCTGGTTTCTCTGGCTCGGCATACGTGCCCAATCCATGGTAGGCGACAGGCTCTCATTTTGTTCGTTATAAGGGGCTGCCGGGCAATAAAAAGGAAACTAAAATAAATAAAAAATACTAGTTAAAACAAATAATTTATCTTTAATATATATTTGAGTTATTTCAGTTAGTTTATTTTATAAAAACCAAATGTCACAAAACTTTTAGATTATTTAGCTCATTTTCGTAATGAATTAGTTATTAGATCGGCCTTTCATTTTACATGGGACCAGAAAAAAATGTACATATTTTGTTCCACATTAAAATACTCATTTCTAAATTCTGATCGTCTAAATTATAAAATAAAAAATATATTTTTTATAAAAAATCACAAATAAAGATGCTTTAAGATATACGGAATCGAAGCAAGAGCAGACACTGTCAGAAACAAACATCTCTTAAGTGTAACAGAAATGAGAACATTACGACATATTTTGGGGAGAATCCTTAAAGATTCTCTTCTAGATCTAAATCCTAATTCCAAATTCCAAAAAATTCGCAAATCCTGAAAAATTGAAGACATAGTGAGATGTAGTAGGCAGAGAAGACGATTCTGGAGGGACCACATCGAGATAATGGATCCATCAAGAATTCCTAAAATCGTGGTACACAAGACTCCAGGGGGCCGTCACCAGGACGACCACCAAAGAGATGGAGAGAAGGCGGGTTGTCTTCATCACAGGAAGAAATTTGATATCCTGCATAAACAGATCGCAAGATCTATAATGAAAAGAAGAAGAAGAAGATAAATCCATTCATATGCGAAAAATATTGATTTAAATAATTTCGAAAAATATTGATTTAAATGATTTCGTCGCAGTTTCAATGCTAAACATTGGTTTGCAGATAGTCTTGAACCTCGTCCTCAATTGCGCTCGGTCTTCTGCAGTTCCCTTCAGCTCAACAAAGGAGACGCAATTCATCAACAATATATCATCATAATAAAGTTCGTCATTATTATGATGATTTTGTTGAAGAACTTTAAAATTCCTTCTACTAATAGTGCGAGAGAGAATTCGCCACAGTGACGTTGGCCATCATTGGGGCGAATGCTTTTTTGCTAAAGCGATTTCCTAGGTAACGTTACTGGAGTAGATTCCCTAGGGAGGGCCTAGGGATTTTCTGTAGGCGTTGCGTTTCCTAAGCTGGTGTGTCTCGGTTTTGTGGCACCGAAGATTCACTCCACGCCCTCTCCCTGTCTGCTATGACCCTTATTGTAAGGTCAGTGATCACGGGACCCGCGAGATCACGAGGACCACTCTAGGACGCCAGGGAGTTGGACAGACTGGAAGTTTTGCTGTTTTTCAGCATTTTGTTGGCAAAATTTCTAGTCATAGAGTATTGATTATTACTAACTATTTGAAAGATTTCAGAAAAAAAGTGTTATTGAGTTTTTCTCTGAATTGTATTTATTTAAAGTCTTTTAAATATGTTGTAAAATCGAGAATCGAACTTATTAAATATGTTGTAAAATCGAGAGATCGGATGTGAGACTTGGAAATCTACCGCAGACGTTATTGGAAAACTCCAGGTGTTTATAAATAGGTGCCTTCGCTCAATATTTAATATCTATTGGCCCCAAACAGTGTCAAATGCCGTTCTCTGGACCATGACAGGCGAAAAGCCAATTAGAGAATAAGTCGCTTGACCCAAATGGCAGTGGATCGGTCACACTCTGAGACGGAACCCAGCCTGCATCGCTCAGGACGCACTAGACTGGTCCCCTATGGGGGGAAAGAGGAAGCGAGGCAGACCTAGAGCCACCTGGAGAAGAGCCCCGCAGGACGAGGTAAAGGCAGCAGGCCTCACTTGGGATGATGTTAGGCATCAGGCATGCGATAGAGTCGGATGGAGAAGGTTCCTTGAGGCCCTATGCACCACGGAGGTGTGACAGGACAAAAAGAAGAAGAAGAAAATCGAGTAACAGAACGAAAAATTGATTCCATATTTTGACGCTAAATGTACATTATACATTGTTTAAAAACCACAGAACACATTTACGTATGTTAAAATTTTCGTGATTATTAAACAATTTTCCGGGAAATATAATTCATTTCAAGCTGAAACCGCAACGGGGAGCAGAAATTGAAAATCTGTAAAGTAATTATTTTATAGCCGCAAACTTTAATGAGTTTACACTGTCACCGTAGTTAATTTTTCTTCAAAGTGAGCAGGGATACAATTTTCTGTTACTTTTTTACCTAAAGACCTGGCTAACCGTGTACTTTTGAAATTGTTTCATACTTTAACAAAGGAGTACACGTCTGCTTAATGTAGAGAGAATAAATTTCTGAACAAAAAGTTGGTATTGCGTTATGAATACTTTCTATTATAGGCCTGCAAAATGTTTATAAAGCAGAAGATTAAAAGGTTGAACCTTCACCCTTTGACCTTAGGTATATTTAAATCCGTGAAATATCATATGTATTTTAACGGTTGTTGAAAAATAAATGTTACCGTAGGTATGAACAACGTAAAATTTACATAAAATTAGGGAATTTCACAGTGACTTAAATAAGAAAGAGTTTGTTTTTAAAACCATAATACCACAGATCCTATAGAGATGAATACCTAATACCTTGTATGTTATTATGTGTATCTGAAATAATACAATATAGTATTTTTTTATCCGTATGAATATACAAGTAGATAGTATCATGATCAAAAAGATTACGAGGATTTAAAAAAAAAATTGATTTACGAGGGCCCTAACATATTATATCCTCAAAAACATGATCACAGTTTTCCATGCTACTTATACTAATATATAATATATGTAAAAAAATATATTATTATTATATTATTATTTATGAACAAAATAATGAAAGGATCATTAAGATGGTTTGGACATATGAAAAGAATGAATGAAGAAAGAATGGTAAAAAAATTATATGTTAATGATGTAAATGGAACCAGAAATAGAGGAAGACCGAGGAAAACGTAGCACGATCAAATAAATCAAATATTGAATGTCGGCCATGTGAGGAGTCAGAGAAATCGACGCGCGTGTATGACACGATGTATGAATGTTGAGGAAGCGAGAGAAATATGTCAGGAAAGAAAATTGTGGCAGTCCATTCTTTCTGCCTACGCCTTAGTAAGTTAGTTAGTAAAAAAAAAATGTCTTTCTTCTATATTCGCCATCACTTTGTGTTGTGGATTCACATTTGAATAACTTTTTGAAAATATTGTATAATAATTGTTTATTATTATTTATGTTTAAAATAAAATAGAAATAAAAACAATGCACTTTGTTTTTCACCACTAAGCGATTATTTTAATTGCCGATTAGTTTCGCTTGTACCCAAGCTTCCTCAGAGCTTCATAATAACAGCTTAGTTTGTTATTACGAAGCCCTGAGGAAGCTTGGGTACAAGCGAAACTAGTCGGCAATTGAAATAACCGCTTAGTGGTGAAAACCAATGTGCAGTGTTTTCATTTTATATATAAATAATAAAAATAATTTAAAATGTCTTTCCACAAAGTGAATGCTTCATAAGAAAATTTATTGTATAATAATTTCACAACACTATGCTACTTAAATACTAACTTCTCTAACTCTACTCTACTCTAATCAAACTCTAACTAACTACTTTAATAACTACTCTAACTAATCTAATTTCACAATACAATACTTGTAATTATCAAGAGATTTAAGTAAAATATTTAGATTAAAAAAAAAAATAGTATCGTGTTAGAGTATACAGAAAAGTACGATATCCCTGATTATAAGCCTAGATACCCCACATAATAATTTTGTTTTCTGTAGTCACCGACCGTTATAATCCCGGCTATCGCAAGTACTTAACACACAAAACAATGCAAATAAAAACATTTGAATGTTGGACCTAGTTAGAACGGTAGGGGAAGTTATTAACGGACGGGGTTACTTTAACAGACCGCGAGTTATGGTTGTTTTTACCCTTTTCCCAAACTCAGCATAATTGAGCAGGATTTTCTCCCCTTTCTGTCAGGTGAAATTATTTAAGTAATTATTGTTTGTTCTTAGTTTTTTTGCATCCGGAACTCGGGGGATGAAATTTATTTACATTCAAGTAACTTTCAGTATGTACTGAATGGAATATACTCTCAGCATTATAAAAAATCTAGAGAATTTAGCGAAACTTATAAGTGGATTAAAAAATAAGGAAACTTGTATAGTGCAACATCATTTATTTATTGTTTCTTGAACAATGATACTTAACTCCATATTAAATAATTAATATATTGTACATGAAAACGTCTGTCTTTTAGGAGTTTTATTAATTTTAATATGGAATGACATGTTTCGCCCTTATAAGGCGGCCTTGGAAAGGCAAAACATGTCATTCCAAATAAAATTTAAATGAGAGACGTTTTAATTTATATTAATGAACAACATTATTTGGATTCGTAGTCGATTCGTAGGATTCGTAGTTCATTCAATAGTCGGAATAAACGACGTGCGTGCTTAATTCGATGTATGAATGTAGAGGAAGCCTGAGAGGTATGCCAGGACAGAGCATTGTGGCGATCCATCCTCTCTGCCTACCCCTCCGGGGAAATGGCGTGATGGTTAATTAGTTAGTTTTATTTGGATTCTTTTTCAACTTTATAAAAATATTTGCTTAGTAATTATGATAATTCTAAATGTATAAATTGATTTCGTAGTTTTTTTTGGGATCGTTGAGATTCGTGTTTTGTGGAACTCTATTAGGTATTTAACTGGTTTTACATAGATTTTATTTATATATAATAAATTTGAAATATAAATTACAAATTTGAGTTTGGGAATCCCCTTGCAAGGTGAAAGAAAATGGTAACTTTCATATTTTTTAAACAAAAAACACACAAACAAACCATCACGCCGTTTCCCCCCAGGGGTGGACAGAGATATTGGACCGCCACACTACTCTATCCTGACACACCTCTCTAGCATCCTTCACATTCATAAAATGAGTCATACACGCACGTTGATTCTTCCGACTTCTTACATGACAAAATTGGATTAATTTGGTCATGCCATGTTTACCTCGATCTACATCGACTCCGTACTCCATTTACATAGTTAAAGTATACTTTCATAAAAATTCATGATTTTATTCATAAAACGTTCTTCCGCTCTATATTCCTTTTTTACATCAGCATTTGAGAATCAATAATAAATTTCGAATCCTTACGTGCACTTGAAAAATCACGAAGATTAATTTAACAGTTGAAAATACACCTGATGATGTCAACATCGGTTGATGAAACAGCTGTCACGAAAAAAAGAATTGTGATACCATAAACAGCGTTTAATATGTTAACAGTTAATAATTTTGAAGTATTATAGTGTTTCGGCCAAAACAATGGATTATATAACAAAGTTTATTTACATAAAAAAATCCCTACAAAATATGTTTTAGACATTTTGTTTTTTGGCCCCAGAAGAATTTGGTGCTCATGTTATTTGAATACCGCAAGCGAGATTGGTCTTATAACACGCACTATTATCGCTTGCGTAGCAAATAATATTCTTGCTATGCATGAATATTCTCTCCGAAAAAATGTTTAGTTTGAATTGCGGGGTGCTTTGAAACGTGATTTTGGGAGAATGTAACTAATAGACGTTTTATTAGTACGTGACTCGAGGAATATTGTGAAAATTCGCGAAATCTGTTAGATGGTACAGGCGTTAAAATTTTAATAAAAAAAATAATACCAGCATAAGAAAAAAAAACATTCATCATTAATACGAATGAAAACGACTGCTTTCTAGAAGTTTTATTTTAGTTTGATCCTTGTTATTATAGTTTGATGCATTCTTTAATAATATAGTCTGTTGCATTTTATTATTACAAGAACGAAGGTGTGGGTAGCGTGCGGGTGTCAGAGATGCGGACGCTGATGATGATAGCAGGAAAGTCTCTTCGAGATAGGGTGAGGAATACGGCTATCCGCGAAATCTGTAAGGTGGAAGATGTCGTGAAATTTTATTTATTTATTTTTAATTTGTATACCTCTAAAAAAACACATTTACATAATAATGTGTATAAGGATGTTTTTATTAAGAGGTATAAAAATTAAAAAAAAAAAAAAAAAACACATTAAAATAATGTTAATGTCTATGATGTTGGCTTAATTTAATAGATAATTTTATGCCATTATTGTTTAAATATAATTTTGGGCATATGAGCACCACGGCTAGCTCGAATGAATCGCAATCGTGAAGTCCAATTTTCGACACCTTTATTGAGCAACTGGGTAAAATGGCAAAACGTACTGACTATAAATCAACTGTCAACTGTCAAATTGACAGTCCGTAGAAACAATGTTGCCAGTTTAAAACCCAAACCTCTAAACAAAAATACTCTATATATACCTTGCCCATATATAAAAACTGCTTTTAAAGTCTGCTTTAGAAGCATGCATTGCAATATCGTCTGGACACGAACCAAACGGATTATTACAATATTTTCAACAAGCTTGGGGTAGTAAATATATTTCTAAACAAACTGTTGTATAGTCAATACCATGCACAAGCTGAAATGTGTACAATGGGCTATGGAGAGACAAATGCTTAACATAAGTCTGAGGAACAAAATACCTAATACCAAAATAAGACCAAGCTTGTCAATGTGATGGACCATGTTACCAAGTGGAAATGGGAAGGACATTTCTTTAGACAGGGACAGATAGATGGACACCCAGAGTATTGACGTGAAGACCATGGGAGAAAAAAGGGAGAATCGATCGACCACAAAATGTATGGGCTGACGACTTAATCCAGTCGGGGGATGAAGATGAATAAGATTCGCACAGGATAGAGGAAAATGGAGAATGTTTGAAGAGGCCTTCATCTAGAAATGCAGATATTATTAATCAATTTGTTGTTAACATTGCGATTTCATTAAGCGGCTTAAAATATCGTCCGATTTTATTGATCGTGATCTTGCAAACTGGAAATCTCTTAATAATTATCAACATGGAATTACAATGGTTCGAAACCTTACAGTTATCAATGACGTCGTAGAAAGAGATTTAAAGCTGATGTAAGAATACAGCATTATTGCAACATAAGATGAGGAGCAAAAGCAATACCTATTGCAAGTCGTACATACTAATGGAGCCATTTTCCCTATCGCTCAAAGCTTTCGTTATCAGTAAATGAATGAACCTTTAAAATTAAAATTTAATGTTATTTATAAAAACATATTTTTATATTTGGGGAGTTCTAGGCATAGTTTAAGTTATTTATATCTAAATATTTGTTTTACATTTGAAACAAAATGAATAAAGTAGTTTTTGCGAAAATTTAAGAAATTAACTAATTGTGTTAAATTTTCACCCCCTTTGGGGCGCGTGTTATTGTTAAATAAAAATTACAAAAATACCAGTTATTTACTAGCCCTAAAGGAAAATAATTGGGGAGTGAGACGTTTTAAATTTGAAACAAAATAAATAAAATAGTTTTTGTGAAAATTTAAATATTCAACTAATTTTGTTCAATTTTCACCCCATTTTCACATTTATTTTTATAGTTAAAGAGTTTTAGGTATTGTTTTTAGTTATTTTACTAGTAAATATTTGTTTCAAATTTGAAACAAAATTAATAAAATAGTGTTTGCGAAAATTTAAGAATTTAACTAATTTTGTTAAATTTTCATCCACTTTGGGGCACGTGTTATTTTTAAATAAAAGTTACAAAAAATATCAGTTACAAACTAGCCCTAAAGGAAAAGAATTGGGGGGGGGGGGGGGGTGAGACTTATAAAAATACAAAATAATTTTATTCCTATATATGTATAAGAATACACACAACATTTCAATTTAAATTAAATAACCAAATGTTTATTGGTACATCTAGAGACGATGATTAGTTCTTTTCATTAAAAATGAAAACACGCAAAGGAACGGAAAATCTAATATACATCGCGACAAATAAATAACTTATTTGGATCGCGAAGGCAGACGCCTTGGAGACATTTGAAATGTAAATTGCGAATTTCTTCAAGCAAAACAAACGCTCAGTTAGATAAATAACATTATCACATCTGTTTCTTCACACATCCATTCTTACAGAATCCTTATTCTTACATCGGATGAAACAATCCCGCCCGTACTTTATAGGGCCATCAAGTTACAAAGGGCAAAACGTTGACCTAGATAACTTTCAATATTTATTAAATTTGCGGTCATTGTAGCGGCCCTCCGAAGTTTAAGGACCATAAATTCATTTCTTTGTGATCAATAATTTGTGTTACAAAGTTTTGCTCATAGCGAAATGATACAAGTTTTTACACTTCTTTTTGACGCTGATTCGAAATAATGAGAGGAAAAACTTTTTTACAAAATAATGCAAGAAAGTTCTTCTTCTTCTTCTTATTGTAGATCTTGCGATCTGTTTATGCAGGATATAAACTTTCTCCCTGTGATTTAAACGACCAGCCTTCTCTTCATCTCTTCGGTGGTCTTCCTCGTGGTCGACGGCCCTCTGGAGTTTCGTGCATCATGATCATAGGAATTCTTGCTGGGTCCATTCTCTCGATGTGGTCCCTCCAGAATCGTTCTTTTCTGCCTACTCCACCTCACTATGTATTCTTTTTTGCGGGATTTGTGAATTTCTTTATTTGGTATCCTATCTCTAGGGGTTCTCCCCATAATAGGTCGCAATGTTCTCATTTCTGCTATTCTTAGGAGATGTTTGGTTCTGACAGTCTCTGCTCTTGCTTCGATTCCGCAAATCATTATAGGCAGGATGCATGTTTTATAAATTCTAACTTTGCTCTCCACTAGCATATGCTGATAGTCCCAAACAGTGTTCCTCGGGCATTCGGTGATAACTGCTGCTTTATCAGTCTGTTTTTAACTTCATTATACATATCACTGTAACTAGATATCTCCACATCCAGATATCTGAACTTCATGACATGGCATATGGGTTTATCGTCTATAACCAGTTTGCATCTGAGAGGGTGTCTGGATATTGTTGGAAATTTTGTTTTGGTGACGGATATCATCATATTATACTCGTACCTCTCAGACGCAAGATATAAAGTAAATATTTATTTACGCTAATTATTGTATAACATTTAGAAAGTCAAGAACATGGTGATCTTTGGTCACGTTTCAGTAAGTAAAGATGGTTAATTATCATTATTATTGTTAATTTTATTATTATTATTATTATTATTCTGTTAAAAGGCTCTTTACATAAATACATATTATATATTTTTAATATAATGATATTCATCGATCGAGTTAAATCGATGTAAAGAGTTTAGATATTATATTGTTTCTCATGACATGTGATAGGTTGCAAATCTGTCACCTTTTTATTGTCACTTGAATTCTACACCAGACTTAAGACAGTGTGATAATTTTTCCAATAAGTCCTCAGAGAATTATAATTGTACCATAGAAGAGATATGTTCTATCCTGACATAATTCTTGCGACTCTTCTACATTCACACATTGCGACATGTACGCTCGTCGATTGTTCCTACATGAACATTTAATGTTTATTTACACATATCAGTGCACCCGTTTGTTTATTGTTTCTTGAACAATGATTTAAAACTCCATATTAAATATTCAATACGAATGATGTAGATGTAGAGATAAAATGCAGAATTGAGGCAGTAAGATCTATGTTAATAAAATGAAATCACTCTTCTGCAATGATAACGTAAACTTAAAACTTCGGCAGAGAATGATCATATGCTATGTGTGGTCTGTTTTATTGTACGGGTGTGAAACTTGGACCTTGAAAGTTAATTCAATGAACAGACTGGAATCATTTGAAATGTGGCTCCATCGCCGAATGCTCAGAGTTCCCTGGACAGATATGGTTACCAATACCAAAGTCCTGAGGCGAGCTAGAGTTGACAGGGAAATGTTATCAACTATCAAGGTTCGAAAGATCTCACATCTGGGTCATATACTGCGTGGGGAAAAGTACCACCTTCTCCAACTGATATTGAGGGACGCCAAGGGCCCGGAAGGAGACAAATATCCTGGCTGCGAAAGGTGAGGGATTGGACCGGCATCCGAAATGTGAAGGAGCTGTTCCGAGCGGCACAGGACAGGGACAGGTTCGCCGAGGCGATCGCCAAAGTTGGGGGGACCCGACAGGGCACTCGAAGAAGAAGAATACGAATGAAAACGTCCGTTTTCTAGAAGTTTTATTATATTTTATGGGAACGACATGTTTCGCCCTTCTAAGGCATTATCAAAAGTGATATTTAATAATGCCATAGAAGGGCAAAACATGTCATTCCCATAAAATATAATAAAACACCCGTGTGTATTGATATTTGTAAATTGTTGTTATTATTATTGGAGTATAGGCGAATAAAATTTTAATGATCATGTTTTTCTTATATAATCCCTAAGTAATATTTAGACGTCTAATTTAGGTATTGATACACATTTCTTGAATATTTCTGTAAAGGGATCTGCTTTGATCTGCCATGTATTCATTTTCTTCGCTGACCATCAATCATATCGCTAACAATGGTATATTTTTTTCTGAAAGCCTTGACCTATTTCGGTTCTTGCCTTCTTCGTATACCCTCGTTTTGTTAGGATTTTTAATATTAGACTTAAACACGTCATCATTCCTCTAAAAAGTAAAAGAAAAACTTGTTTTTATGAAAAAAAAATTTAAATCAATGTTTTAATTTCTTCTTCTTATTCCTCTTTTACTTAATCAGACTGAAATCAACAATCAAATTCTCATTGAAATTCAATAAGAAAAGTGAGAACTTAATATTTGGTGTGAGATGCGCTTTTTGTGTGCACATTCGTTTTATTTTCTACCTCTCTTCCGCATTTATTCGGCTCTCATCCTTCTTCTCCCAGTTCCATGCTTTGCTTACATACATAAGGGTTGAGACCAGAACTCGACTGTGAATGGCCATTTAAATTGAAGCCCAATATTGAAATTTTGATATCAAAGCATCAAGCTCATCCCTCTCATAAAAACATTGTTTATTTTATGCAAAAATTTTGGATTTGCATTTTGTTTCATTTCAATTAAAAAATGTATAAAAAAAACGTTTTTTATTAAAATATTTATTTTCTACACCAAACCCTATTAAAGTGGCAGCTCTGCGTCAATTTCAAATAAAAATTGAAAGTTGATGAAATTGTAAAAAAAATATCTCATGTTATGGTCCATTTACACTGGACAGTCATCAGCCGATACCGACACGTCACATTAAAAATTGCCTTGAATCTTACCGACTCGTTATCTCAAATGCTATAATAAAATCGCCGCCGGGGGTTGCCGAAGAAAGCACCTACCTACATAAAATTAAGAAACTTAATGAAAATGATAAATATTTTTCAGTATGTGTTTCCTACAGTACATAATTATTTTTTACAGAATACTATTTAAATTCGCCGTGGAGAAGGCGATTATCTTGGAATTGAAATATAATATGAACGGAATCGGCATTAATTAAAAGTAACAATACACCATCAAAACAAACAAAACGATTATTTTCCCAACGCAAGCGCGTGACGTGTCGGTATCGGCTGATGACGGTCCAGTATAAATGGACCTTAAGGGGGTCTACACAAAACATAAAAAAATCGGCACGTGTTCTACGGGACAGAAAAGTTTGGGGACTTCTGGTTTAGATCATTGCAATATCATTTGATTGAGAATATCAACAAAAATATATGTAACAATGTTACATATTTTCATTTATGAAATGCGGCATCTTTATAATGGGTGTGTTACATATATAACGTTACATAATGTGTATTGTGAAAGTTGCTTTAGTACATTTCCGTCTATAAGCTTTGGCAGGCATTCTTCACGGTGAATGAAAGCTCGGAATATATCACGAATTTTGACGGAAGTAGCGCAATTTATTACCGGAGACAACGGGCGAGTGCCTAGTGGCTCCTGCCAAAGCAGCACCATCCTCGCGAATAAACGGCGGCTGAGACTAAAAATCGAGATGTAAAAGTAATAAAAAGGACGAATTTCTTTGATCCTAGAACGATTTCACTTCTGTACATTAGTGGCGTATATAGAAAAAGAGCTTTCTCGAAACATATTTTACCGTTTTTGGCAGATATGTTTTTATCACATAAGTAAGCATAACTACACATATTTCATTGAAAATTATTTTTGTACGATAATACATTATATTTAATTTATTGTTTCTTGAACAATGATGTTAAACTCGATATTAAATAATTCATATAAATTAAAACCTCTGCCTTGTAGGAGTTTTATTAAATTTTATTTGGAATGATATGTCTCGCCCTTCTAAGGCATTATCAAATTAAATTGGAATTTGAAACACAACACACATATTCCACGTTGAATCAATATCCTTATAAGATAATGATAAAAATATTAAAACACGACAATATTTCGGAGGTGACCTCCATCTTCAGGTGTAAGTATAAGTAAGTCAGTCAGTTATACACAAATCAGTTATATATACTTACACCTGAAAATGAAGGTCAATTCCGAAACATTGTCGTGTTTTAATATATTTTTTATTATTTTATAAAGATATTGATTATACTAAAGTAGAAAATACAGTGTTGTGTTTCAATTTCCAATTTCCAATGGAATTCTACAGTGTTAACGCCTTAACATTAAATAAATTCATTATCAAATAATAACATTTGATAATGCCTTAGAATGGCAAAACATGTCATTCCAAATAAAATTCAACAAAACTCCAAGAAGGCAGACCTTTTCATTTATATTAATTACGATATGTTTTTTACAAGGATTAATTATATCTCAATAGAGACGAAGATGTAAATTGTTTTCTGGGAACAAAATATGGTGGCCGAGGCGCTTACAGGACTTGTGACCTGTCATTGGTTGGGTTGAGCGATCGTTTTATGTTTAACAACATTCCCCATTGTGCCCTTCTTACGACCACCACGTCTGACAAATTTTTGGAAGTTGTATATATGCTAGAATGCTGCGCTTATCTTCGCATTTTTTAGTTCACTCTACACTAGCGTCATCTATAAAAAAAATAACAATAATAAAAATAAAAATAATTTATCCGCAATGGGTAAAATCCAGTATTTGTCTACAAAAATTTGTATACATTCAAAATGTTACGATATATTTTGTTTATGAGTAGGTAAACCCCTGACAGCCCCAAACCCCTTAATAAAATATCATAATTATGTTCATAACACTTTCATTTGCACTGCATTGACTTATTATATTTGCATTTGACAATGTCGTATACATATAACTTTAACCATAAACTTTATATAATATAATGAACGATGGCGTGGTTATTTTACTAAAGGAATGAAAACCCAGTTTGTGTTCGGTGTAAAGGACTAGGTATATTAATTATTTTATTCGAGAATAATACTACTGTTTTGTTTGCAGTTCATATAAAATAAATTGGAAATCTAAATTCATAGTTGCTTTTCACGCTGAATTTCTTCTTCTCTTCCCATTTCTCTTAAATTTTATACCGTTTTTGTATGCATAACGCGGCAGTAACGCGCTTGATGACCCATCTCAATTGTTTCATGTGTTTGCATTGTTAGGAAGCGAGTGGAATTTTCTGCTATTATTTATGAACACACTATATCTTTTTACATCGTTTTATATAGTGCATTTGGAATAAAGTATTCAATAAATATATAGGTTAACAAACGAGCTCAAAGGACTTTTTGTTTTGTGAAAACATTTTCAATCCATTTTGAAAAAGATTAACGGAAAAGTTCTGAAAAATTGTAAAAACAAGTATTTCAAATATCATAGTCTTCTTCTTCTTCTTCTTCTTCCTTGTTGTAGACCTATGTGGTCTGTTCTCTAGAGTGTTGCTTCTCCTGTGAGGTAGACTACCATCTGTCCTTCCATCTTTTAGGAGGTCTTCCACGATGTCATGTCCCATGAGTCTGATTATGCAATGCAATATAGGGGAGTCTGGTGGTATCCATTATTTGAACATGTCCGTACCAGTCTTTTTTTCGCTGTCTGCTCCATCTTATAATATCCTCAAATATCATAGTGTTTCCGCCAAAACAATGCATTCACTATGTTTAATATTACACAATATAATTTTGCTGTATGGTATGTTCAAAGATTTTAATGCTAAGATTAAAAAATATATAAATATAACTGTGCTACACGTTTAACAGTAAATTTAAAGGTTAACCACAGTCATCAATTTAGAGTCCACAGCTAAGATGAACATAGGGTTGGGGCAGAAAACAAAGGGAATGGTGCACTTAATGTTGTCATCGCAAACATAAAACCTAATCTAAAATGGCATTGCACAATGATGTTCTTGTGCCGACCCTTCTGTATGGATGTGGAGCATATAACTGAAAAAAAAAATGATGAAAGAAGAATAAATGCAATAGAAATGATATCTCATTGGTTGTGTAGTAAATCTGTGTATGATAAAATGTCAAAAGCAAATATATAAAGTGAATGCAGTGCAAACGAAAGTGTTATGAACAAAATAATAAATGAGGGGTAGGCAGAGAGGATGGATTACCACATTGTTTTATCCTGACATAACTCTCGCCCACTCACTCGCACAAACTCACACTTCGTGGCATGCATTCTCGTCGATTGTTCCTACTTCGAACATGGCCACCTTTCAGTAATTGATAAATTTGGTCATGCCATGTCTTCCTTGGCCTTCCACGACTTTTTTTCCATTTAGAATATTTATATCTACTTAATATATCTTTTAAACCATTCTTCCCTCATCCATTCGTTCCATATGTCCAAACCATCTTAGTAACCCTTTCTTGATTTTATTTATATCCGCTTTACATTCTTTTCTTACTTCATCATTAGATATTCAATCATACATAGTTTTTCTTCACATTCTTCTTATTGCCCTCATTTCTACAGTATTTATTCTACTTTAATTCTTCTTCTGCCAATTACAAGCTTCACTTCCTCACATAAAAGTCGGCATTAGAACTGGAGTTCTAGTGCCAACCCTTGCGTTGTGCATTGCCATCTTTGTTTCAGTCGGTATACTTCTATTTATAAATCACAATAAATCAATCAAGTATTAAATCTCGGCTATGTGAGGAGTCGGATAAATCGACTTGCGTGCATTAAATCAAATCAAATCAGCTTGCTTTCTCAAAAGATATTACAAACAATAATTATAGTTTAAGGCATCTATTGAGAACAGGTTAAACATAAAAAAATATATAATACTAGGAACGCATGAGAGATGGTTCGACATTAGGAATACAAGATACTCTCCTAAGTCAAGAGTATTTGTCTTCTGAACGTACTTTCACGAATATGAAAGACGTCGATCTCCGAAGCGATCATGTTCAGCAGTTTGATTGCTCTCCCTACCAGCATCACTAGAGGCAGGTTGGTTCTGCATGCTGGGAGATAAAACAGTCTGTGCTGACGCTGTCGAAGATAACCATCTGGAACATAAAGATTGATAGTCTCCAAAATAACGGTGTTCTCAAAGAATCCCCTGATAAGTCTGACACGTTGTATGAAGAAGAGCAAGTGAGAGAAGTATGTTCCAAAATAACAGTATTGCGGTCCATTCTTTCTGTCTACCCCTTCGGAGAGACAGCTTGTTGGTTAGTTAGTTAATGATCACCGTGTATGATAAGTGTAATGAAATAGCAGGTGCTTCCTTTAGGATTCGCATAAAAAGCTGAATTTTTCTCTGGTCCTGAGGAGATTAACTTTCCTTTTTTCTCTCTCTGAGTTGTACGCGCTTTATAATATTAACCAACATTTTTCGGACGAAAGTTGCAGGATTTCGTTTGAAAACTTTGTTAGCGTTTCTTAGAATTTTATCCGGACAAGTATAACACGACTTGCCGCATCAAGTTCATATTAATTATTCATTTCTACAAAGCTTTCTTGGAAACTACCGGCTGCCTAACATATCCTGTATAATGTACACATAGCACATACTATTATCCAAGTCTGTGTATTTGTTCTTGCAATGGGGGAACTGTATATCTTTGGTACAAATTTAAATATCTTATAGAAAAGTTTAAAACGCTATAAAATTGACATACTCGTATAACAATATAAATGATGATAAAATGTGAAACCTTCGAAACATGTCTATAAAAACAAACCCGTAAATAGAAAAAAAAACCCCACATATTTATTGTTTCTTGAACAATGCTGTAAAACTCTTTATTAAATTATTAATACGAATGGAAACGTCTGTTTTCTAGAAGTTTTATTTTGTTTTATGGGAATGACATGTTCCGCCTGTATAAGGCATAATCAAATGTTTACATTTATTATATATTCGCTATAACTTTGTGTCGCAGATTTTAATGTTTCTGAAGTAATATACTAATTAACCATCACGCCGTCTCACCGAAGGGGTAGCGAGAAAGGATGGACTGCTACATTATTCTTACTTAATGTTATATATGTGCTTTTTTATATATTTACTTTGTATACAACGTACACTTTATTAAAAAATATATATATTTCACGAATATGGTCGGTTTTGACAGATATAAAAAATATTTTTAATACATGAATCTTCGTGAAAATATTTATAATATTTATCATAGATCACTGATTAAGGGCATGTATGTTCGAAACATAATTGGTTTTAATGTATATTTTTTTAATAAGGTGTGTTTTGAATACAAAGTATATTAAAAAAGAAACATTAAATGTTAACATATTTGAACATGTATTTGGAAACATTTGATAATGCTTTAGACAGGCGAAACACATCATTCACGTAAAATATAATAAAACTTCTAGAAATCAGACGTTTCTATCCGTATTAATGATTTAAAATGGAGTTTTACAGATTTGTTCAAGAAACAATAAAAATGTGTTTTTTCCAATTATATGTTTGTTTTTCTAGACATGTTTTGAAGGTTTCACATCCTAATAACGAACGACATAAACTGTCCTAGTACCTGTCACACTGTTATAACCCCTCCCGACGAGCGCGTTTAGCAGATTAATTGCTCTTCTCACCGGTGTCACCAGAGGCAGATTGGTTCAGGCGGCCGGTAGGTAAAACAATCTATGCTGTCGCTACCGAAGATATCTATCAGGGACAATAAGCCGAACACCCTCCAGCACGGCCGAGTTTTCAAAATATCCCCTGAGTAATCTAAAGAAATGGGTTATGAGATGTTCATCTCTTCGAAGCTGGAGAGAGTTGGCCCCGAGTATTCCCAAAAGAAATGCCGTGGGATAGAGCCACGGATAGCTACCATCCTCCCGCATGTAGAGATACCTCAGAAAAAATTTCTGAACCCTCTCCAGCATAACGGAATATCTCACCTCGTGAGGACTCCATGTCACAGAACCACTTTCGAGTCTGCTCCGAACCAATGCGTTGTATAGGACTCTGAGCACGTGAGGATCCCTGAAAACTCTTCCGGTCCAGACAATGAAACCCAACTTCCTTAGTGCACTGCTTCAAATCCTCTCAAAATGTGCACGAAAAGTCAGCCTACTCTCATAGATGATCTCGAGATCTCTCATCTTGTAACATTCGTTATGATAATGCAGTAAACATAATCTACTTAATTTAATTTGTTTTCCAAGATAACAAATTATTAGATGTTTTGAAGTACTCTAGCTTCCCCTGTAGCGTATAGTATTCTAAGTCCTATTATATGTAATGTTATGTTATCGCTAGAGAGAACTACACAATAGACCTGAAGTTTGGTCTGCGGTGAATGTAGGTGCAATTTAACTTAGCTTTCTGCAGCCATTAGCTTCCATTAAAACTTAATGATGTTGTAATTAACACTGACAACCATTTTACTTAGTAGAAGTTCATTTATTCAGTCAAGTGGAGCTTAGGGATTTTAGATTCGTTTCATTCGATTCCATGTACGATTTTAACAAAGGCAAGTATAAAATTAACGGAAACCATTTGATAAAATGCATACACTTTGGAAATTGAAAATAGCTTTGTTTAATCCACAAAATATTAAAAAAATATTTAGAAAACACGACATGTTTAGGAGGATACTTCCATCTTCAGGTGAAAAATATAATAAAAACTAAACACAGAAGGACTAATATAATAAACGCATTTAAAATTCGAGATATTATTTGAAAAAAGTTATTTTCAATTTTTTACGTATATCACTATGGAATTCCACAGTAATAATGCCTTAGCGTTCAATAAATAAAATGCACAATTTTAAGTTTAATTTATTAACTGAATTGAACACAAATAGCAAGTTTATAATAATATTAACATGTGTTGATTTAATTCCATTTTTAAATGCACTCTTCCAATTTAGAATTCCTTAAATTTTACAAACACATTTAATTATGTTTTGTCGTTTATGACGTATTACGATATTTTATAAAGGCATAAAAATGCTTTTCTTTACGGAAACTACCATAACATTATATGCGTTTTTTTTTAAACTTATTGTAGTTGGATTTATTTGAAAATATTGAATAAAATAGTGAATAAACATAATTATTTCTTAAATAAACTGTATATTTTTAAAACCTAGACCTACCAGCTAAGGGAAGGAAACCCCTACAAAAAATCTTTGGATAAGGTAACTTGAAATCATTTTTAAGAAAATAATTATAGTGAGAAAGCATTTGCCATAGTGACCACCAATGTTAGGGGGACCTGGCATGACACTTTAAGTATAAGAGAGGCATAATTTCCTTTAGAGCATACCCGGGTATAATAAGGGCTACGATGAGGGTATGGGAGTCAAAACTCCTTGTAGAATTTGTTATTATGCACTATGATGGAAATTCGATACTTATGAAGAGAAATATAAATTGTGGCGAATATGCGAGTAGCTCGGCAGAACGGGCACATTCTGTGCTTGCAAACGGAAACCAGCAAGTGTTGTTTACGTTTTGTTTTGTCACGAGACAGCCAAGCATCCTTATTATCTGGTTCAAGGTCTAAAGTTTGATGCCAAATGCGGAAAATTTTCAGTGTCTTATTTGGACGACCAGAGAATAATGGCTTCCGTCTGGCTGACAAATAGCGACTCATTGCAGGCGCTCTCGGTGCCCTGAAATATGTCCGTTCCGGCATATTAAGCCGTAGGACAAAGAGATTGCGGAAATCTTATTTGCTTTGCATGTCCGACTCGAGGGCCGAGAGGAAATAATTGGTCCTTAACCAAGCTAGTTCTATTAGAATTCAACTCGGTTCATGGTTAGGTTAGCTAAGATTGCTGGTACTTAAGACTAGTTTATAAACATGAGTAAATTATATAAGCGAATTAGAAAATATATTTTCTGGTTCTTTTTGCATAAGTTTTCATATATTGTAAATAATCTGAAGATAAATATGAGGCAAAAATGAACAAAATAATAGCCGAAATTTGAAGAATTTGGTGGTTTGACAAACTTAAAAATAAAATTTAACATATTGATGGTTAAAGATATTAGTTTTGTAAAACTCCATTATTAATTTATAATAGCCAAGACGATTGTGTAATAGTTTTACTTGGATTTTATTTATATAATATATCATATATAACATATATAATATATAGGTACTCGTATTAAATTTATCAAATAAATTATTATAAATCATAGTAAAGCCATTGAACAATCGGGTTTACTATTATAAATAAAAAATTAAATACCTTTTCTCGTTGTATATAATATACCACTTAATTAGAGTTAGTAGCGCTAACCGGTTTCACTTCCTCAGGGCTATTCACAAACTAAACTAAAGTTAAATAGAGAGTTACAAAGTAGAGTGGAGAGAGGGGAGAGGTGTCCATCTTAGAGAGAGAAGGGTTACGTATATGTAATTAACTGGTTGGCGCTAATAACTCAAATAAAGTGGTTTATACTAGGTGAAAAGGTGTTCAATTTTATTTTTAATAATGATGAAATGAAACGATGTATTATAAGAACTACTTTTACTTTTCTCTTTATTTCGTCAGCGACTGGTTTCGCCAGGGTCGCTGCTATCAACAATCCAGTCGATCGCAATAATACAAAAGTGCAAGTAGTTACGACTATTATAAAACATCGTTTTATTTAATTACTATTTAAAATAAACTTGCACCTAGACAAAAGTATCAGGACCCGGCTACCTTTCGCTATTGCTATATTCGAGTATATGCACAGGTATACAATATATCTATTGATCAAATACAATTGAAGTTAAATATTAATTAATTTGTGTCATCTAACAACGCATATCTCCTAATATATGACGTTAAATGATGAAATCCATTAATGATTATAAATTTCACTTGAATACACGGGCTGCAATGTCATGACGATTGACAGCTGTCATTGAACTCGATTCGAATGCCATCTATCGGTGAATCACATCATATACAATTAAATACCGACATCAAACTAAAATAGTTGTACCCAATATAGACTGTAAGTCCTGGCGCTAAAATATTAATTTACCTGTCACACTAAGGATACATTTATATACATTTTAAAGGTGCATTGTAATACGCTTCGTATCAAATTCAAATACAAACCTTCCCAGAAGTAATATTAGTAACAGTGAGCATTTCATCGCAATTGGTTCAATATTTGTCGAGTCTATGGGTCTTTTGACTACGAATATTGCATTTTATTTGTATAAATTATTGCTGTACTTAAAGTTAGCAATCTTAGATACAACTTCCTATAAATACCACATTATTTTTGTTTGTATGCAAAAATGTAAATGCAATTTTGATAAGGTGATAAATATTAAGTTTTGATTTATTTTATTAATTTTAGATAAACTTAAGATGTTAACAATGTGGAATTCCATAATGACAATTTTTTAATGAATTATACAATGTTTTTTTCCACTTTTCAAAAGTGGAAAAACGGTGATTTAATTTATAAAAAATTCGTCATTTTATAAATGATTTCTAGTTATTGTTTTTTGGATTAAAGAACGGATTTTAAAGTAAAGTAAATATAAATCATTGACCAGCTGGGTATCAAGGCAAGATTCTCGCGGATGTGTTCTCAGAGAGTGCTGAAATATTTTGAACACATAGCCCGGGGAGATCAGGACAACCTTGAAAAGTTCAACATCATGGACAAAGTGGAGGGAAGGCGACCACAGGGACGACCACCGAGCCGCTGGTCCGATCAAATCAGGGATCTGACTGGTCTCTCATTAGCTGCAGCCTGGAGACTGACGGGTGACAGGAGCGCATGGCGTGCCATGGTCAATAGTTTGCAGAATGGACACGACCCTCAATCATGAGGAATACGACTGAGAAGAAATATAAAGTAGCACAAGAAAAATATTTGAAAATCAATTTAATTTCAGATTTTTTGAAAAGAACCACTATCGTTAATAGGATAATAATTTGAAGACTTGGTATGCCATATAATGAAATCTAAAAAAAGTAAAATATCGAAGAAATCCGGAACGCTATATATATATTATGAAAAAAATATGTTTTCAAGAAAAAATTCATACAACCTTTTCATGGGCGGTGTGTTAGCGGACGATCTATTTTCGTAGATTTATGCCTAAAATTTGCTTTTATAATGTGCAACATAGATGCGGATATGCAAAATGAAAAAGCTTCCTGTTTGATAAGGAAGCGAAAAAACACATGTAGTAAAATAAAAGACGAAATGTTCTATTTTTTTTTGTGTATACACAACAGGTTGCTTGAACCCAATTACTGTATACAATTTTTTATTTAGCTATTATATTGGTTCTCGTGACATGTGATAGGTAGCCAATCTATCGCCATTTTATTGTCACGAGAATTCTACACCAGACCAAAGACAGTGTGACAATCACACTGTCATCGCCGGGAATCGAACCCGGGACCTTCGGTATGGAAGTCAGAGCTCTTACCGCTCTGCCACGAAGGTCGACAATGTTGTATTATTTAAAAAAAATATGGTGTATAAATGAGATCTCGCAGACGTACATAAACTTGTATTTTCATTATGAATGCCGTAAACCCCTAATTATAATAATTATTGTTGTAATTGAAGTTTTTGATATAAATTCTTTGTATTTATTGTAATAATATTATAATAAAAATCCTTTATCCTGGTGTGCCAGAAGATGACAGCGAGTTGCCGCAATCGATCGAAGCCATATTAAGTGGAATTTAACCAAATATGTATCATAAAGTAATTCTTTTATTGAACTCTAAGGCATTGACACTGTGGAATTCCATTGTAATATACCAAGGAAATTGAATAAAACTTTGTTTAATCCACTAACTAACTAACTAACTTAGTTAGTTAGTGGATTAAACAATAGTTTAATCCACAAAATATAAAAAAAATGTTAAAAAGGAGGATACCTCCATCTTCAGGTGTGAAAATATAATAAAAACTAAACAATGAAAAACTAATAATAAAAAGCGCATTTAAAATTCGATACAATAATTAAAATTTTAAAATTAACCTTGTCTATTTGTTATATTATAATTTAGAAAAAAAAACATTTGAAAAGACATAATTTATATATAAATAAAGTGGTGTATATAAAATTTAATGTAAGGATTGTGATGCTTTTACTTAGGCAAAACAGGACGAACATTTAAATTACGTATCAACGAACACAAACAAGCTTTCACCAAACATACTATTTTTTCTGAGATGGCTAACCATTGTACTGAATTTGACCATAGTTTCGATAAAAATGACACACTATTTCTACACACAGTTAACAATAACAATAAATTAAACATATTTGAAAATTTAGATATCCTCAAGTCGGTGAAATTGGATGAAAACATAATTAATAATCAGATTCCTCCTTTTACTCCTTTCTCCTTAATACTTTGTCTACATTTCATTTCCCAAGCTCCCATTCCCAATCAAATGCAAATTAATTATTTATTAATTTCTATATAAATTATGTCTTTTCAAATGTATGTTTTTTCTAAATAACATTTTAATATTTTTTATGTTATCATCATGTATTAATTGTTTAATATTATTTATTAGTTTTTACTGATAAAAAAATAATTATTAGTACCTATAACAAATAGCCCAGGATAATTTTTAATATTAAATTATTGTGTCGAATTTTGAACGCGTTTTTTATATTAGTCTTTCTTTGTTTAGTTTTTAGTATAATTTACACCTGAAGATGGAGGTATCCTCCGAAACATGTCGTGTTTTTTTAAGTTATTTTCAATTTCCTAAGTATACAGAAATTATTTTTTATTTATTTCGCTAATTATAAATTGAAATAATCGGTATAAAAATCATTAACTTGGTCATATGTACAATATTATAAAATCTAATGTGAAAAAGTGATACTTTTTGTATTTGTTTTTGAGTGTTAATAAGTTTAAAATTGTTTCTTCACGAAAAATATTTTTTAAATTTTTAAATGTACATGAGACGTGATGATTTTAAGATATTTTCGAAATGCCAATCCTGCGCACTACCCTCGAGGGGTACAGATTGAATTGTATTGTGAAGGTACTTACCCAGTGAGACCCATTAGCTTTCCACTTCTTAATGAGCATAATTGCACTTAATGTTCCGTTTTACATCATCAGTAAACCGCTTCTTAAATCTGCGCTCATTGTTTTGTTCGTGCCATGTTTTCCTTGGTCATCTTCTTTTCCTAGCTCCGTTTTCTATAAAATTCAATATATTTGTTCAGTAAATAAAATAAAATAATTTTACAAATTACTGTAAGACTATGGTATATACAAATATACATTTGAGGGGCATAAATTAGAAATTTTCCCAGATTAAAAATGTTAAAAGAAAGTTTTTAATCCCAATTGGCGTTAAACATAAAGCTCGATAACTGTGCAAATGTGAAAACTGATTGAATATTAATAAGTGTACTTGAAACGTCACCCCAAATATGCCACCCGTAGTAAATGACATATGCAAAAATACATAAAAAATGTTTTTTTTCATAAATACAATTTAGTATATTTAAAACCCGTAAACAAAGAATTAATTTAAATAATTGTAAATATTATACATAAAATTACTTAAAACTTAATAATAATAACAGTTTATCAAAATCACATAACTTTTTAAGAGGTTACAACTATTTGTTTGAAGAAATTAAATGAAATAAATATAAACTGTAAAATAAGTAACAAATTACAGAAAGATTAAGTAAAAAAAAAAACAATGATTAATAAATGGAAATGAATCCATATTATATATCTAAACAAGAATAATGTGGCAGTCCATTCCTTTTGCCTACCCCCTCGGAAAGAAATTGAATTTGAGAGAATTTATCCTGTAATTAAATGGTGTTTACTTTAGGGATATATAGTTTTATTTGACTGTCTAGTATTATGACCATATTATACGCCAATGTTAAGTTTAAAGGTTGCATTTAAATGAAACGTTTTGTTAATTAATGAACTACACTTAACCCAGTTATTGTAGTCCAGAAGACAATAATTAGAGTCATTAACAAAAAAACATATCGTCACCCCTCGGACCAACTATACGATGAATTTCAGGTACCGGACATAATTAAAATATATATGAAAAATTCAGTCGTGCACTATCACAAGGATACCGACAGACATATAAAATGACAACAACGTACAACACACGCAAAAACAAATCTATTCTGTGCCAAAAGCTAAAACTTCTTATGTACAAAGACATTTCTACTACCTCGGACCCAAACTATATAATATTATATAATAAACAAAACTTTAAACGACCCACAAAAAAGACGATTAACAATTACCAAAAAAAAACATGTTACTTCAGAGACATTTAAAAAAGGGCGGCTTGAATTTAGTTTACTTTTAAAAAATAAGAATTCAGTTTTACGTAGTGTTAAAAACTGTTATTGTATCCTATAATACAATTAATTTTAAATTATCCACTTTAAGATATGATTTGTTCCCCTTGTTAATTAATTGTTCCCTAAATTTGTAATTTATATATTGAGAGGTATTAAAACCATGTACTTGGTAATTGATCAATAAATAAAATTAAAAATTTAAAACGATATTTAATGCGGTGCGGAATTGTTATGAACAAAATAATGAAAGGATCATTAAGATGGTTTGGACATATGGAAAGAATGAATGAAGAAAGAACGGTAAAGAAATTAAATGTTAACGATGTAACTGGAACAAGAAATAGAGGAAAACCGAGGAAAACGTGGCACGATCAAATAAATCAAATATTGAATGTCGGCCACGTGAGGAATAAGAGAAATCGACGCGCGTGCATGACACGATGTATGAATGTTGAGGAAGCGAGAGAAATATGTCTGGAAAGAAAAGTGTGGAAGTCCATTCTTTCTGCCTACCTCTTCGGGGAGACGGCGTGATGGTTAGTTAGTTAGTTTAAATTTAAAAGAGTTTCGTACAGTAGTAGCATTTTTTTATTGGGATAATGTTTGTCTTTGTGAAGATGTCTTTAGTGTTAGTGTCAGCAGGGAGTTTGAGTAGGTTTTTATTGCCATATTCCGTAGTACTTTTATATCTGATTCCGAGGAAACTGATTCACGTCTAAATGGTAGCAAGTCTGCAAAATGCATGCCTTGAAGATATGCTGGAGATGAATGCTATGCATACCTTGAACGGTGAGAAGAAAAAACATTGAACAAAAAATTAACCAAATTATATCGAGGGCGTGTTGAAAACATTTTGGTCGCGTAGCCTGGACTGATCAGGACAAATGATATAAGGTCATAATAATTGTCAAAGTTGAGAGAAAGTGATAAAAAGTAAATCAAGTCGCTGACGGGTCTCTCAAAGGCTAGCTTGGAGGCTGACTGGTGACATGAGCGCATGACGAGCCATGGTGGATAGTTTATGAAATGGACACGACACTCAGTCGTCAGGAATATGATTAAATAAAAAGTACTACCTGTAGTGGGTTGATATGACTGTATTTAGTTCGACTCGGAAAACCGGCCGCTACGCAAGTGACTGTTTGCGCTTCACCATTTTCCTTATAAATCAGTGATAAATTATTTCTAATAATGCGATCACGTGTTAATAGTGCGCCTTTTGTGTTACTGTGTTGTTTTGAACTGTTTCTGAGTCAAATTCTTTGTTCTTTTATTGTTTTTATGCATTTTTTTTACCACCACGTGTTAATATTTCACAACGGTTCTCCAACCTGCCAAATTTGGTCCTGCTCAGGTGGCGGCTTGTCCGACCACCGGGCGCCATCTTGTTAAACTTCCATTAAAATTTTGACAACTTGCGTATCAGTGATTCCGATACATATATTTATATCATAAAAAACTAAAATATAAACGTGCGGCGTCATAACACAAGTCCGTTTATTTGTAATATAGTAGTTATTTATATATAACTACCTAAGAACATAGCAACAAAAATGTGCTTAATTTGTTACATATGTATGATGCAATATTTACCGAAAGAAGTAAAAAAAAAAAAAAATTTTAACAACTACGAATGTGAATATTTTTCTCCTCTATAATACGATAAAACTGACAAACCGCTTCTGTCACAACGCCACAGAAATACACTATTTTTTACTGGATTGGATAAAAAATACAATTTATTACGAAACACGGTTCCGACTTAAATTCATAAGTTTATTATTAATATTTAAAATCTGAACTATATTAACTATAATCCTTAGAGAATGTTGTATTGAGACAAGTAATAAATAATAATATCTTATTTTTGTTCTTCTTCTTCTTATTTTTCTTATTTGTTTTCGTTTTAAAATATTGTTATTATACGTATAATTTTTTGTTACATGTATTAGATTTTGATTTTATAAATCGTCGATGATTTTACTGATATTGTCGCGACAGCTGTTTCGCCAATGTTGGCATCATAATCACAATTATGTAGTTTGTAACAAAATTAACCGAGTTCAAATGAACTTCCATCAAGAGATATCAGAAAAAAATCATTAAATTATCTTAATAAATGTGTTAATGTATTGTTTCAATGAATCCTGATGAATTAGCTTGCAAAGTGTTTAAAGATGAAAATATTCGTTGTTGTTTCTTGAACAATGATGTAAAACTCCATATTAAAACTAACTAACCAACTAACCATCACGCCGTCTCTCCGAAGGGGTAGG